>BMAU01000316.1:855000-1215000 GCA_019973935.1 Trichonephila clavipes | reverse complement strand
GTAAGAATTCTTTTGTATCATAATCACAAATTATTTTTGTATCATTTGTGATATAACTGAATACTATCTCCATGTTTAAACATTTTTTCAACTTCAAAAGCAGGGAGAATTTAGAGAACATTGCTTTTCACTTTATCCAATTAAAATAATAGCATGATCCTGCCATCGAAAGCTTTCAGTAAGAACAGACGGCATTGTTAGTTATCAATTGCATCTGGAAATAATCAGCTAATGGTACGGAAAAGATTCGGATGAACTGGTGTTTAATGAACATTGATTAAACGATTTCACAAGGGATTATAAAAATACATCTATTCAACAGTTGAGTTTAAATCAAGATGTTGATATGAATTTAGTTTACACCAGAGGTTACTACTGAAGTCTGAAATGTTTCATAGTGCATATAAGGGGAGATGCATGAGTTAATACATTGATAAAATTAAATTAAAATGAAATGGTTTTTCTTGGTCATAGCGCTGAAAATGTTTATAATTTATTTGCACAAATAATTTTTTTTTAGTTTTGTAACAGCATGGAATGTAGAAAAAATAAATAAACAATAACAGTCTGTTTTTCTCCTTAGAACCCACAGGGAAAAGAGCTTGGGTCGTTATAGCTTTCCACACACTTTATCGTTAAAAGGTTTTTGAATTACTTTATTTTTTCTTATGTCTTCTCTCGAAGAAAATATGTTAGGAACAAGAAGTGTGTTACTTCCGTTGTTTATTTGTATTTTGAAAACTTTTACTGGTAGATTTAATTTGAGATTTAGAGTAAATGCGTTTGAGAAGAATAAAAAAGCACGCTATATAACATGAAATCAAACCTTGAAGATGCTAATAAATGAGTTTATTAAGCAGAAATTATCTGTATAATTTGCATGCAAAATTCTTACTGTGGAGCAGAATTAAACATGCTAATTATAGGAAATAACATTAAAATCACAATTTCTCGATTGCACTTAACTGTATAAAATAGCTTGAAATTAAAAACACTTTCAAAAGTATATTGAACAAATTTTGATGCATTATGTTATGTATGTGCAACCAAATTTTTAAAACTCATAATTTTTTTAATGCAATTAAAACCCTTGAAAGGCGTATTATGTCTACCTAGGTATTATTTGTGAAACGTTTTTAAATCTCTGTATTTTCTGCAAGAGACCGGAAGACTCTTTCACAAAAGGGTTTACACATATACTTTGTGATGAACACTTTTTCTTCGATACATTTGTATTCATTATTTGCTAAAACCTGGGAAAAATATAATTATTAAATTACATTTAAAATGTATAAGTGATTTACTGATTTTACAAAATAACTTTTAAAATGGTTAGTTAGTTACCATTGACAATTTATCAAAAGTATTTTTAAATGTGTGATAGCCGTTTCATTCAGACAGTTTAAAGAGAGGTTTTTTGAAGAAATGAGAGAAATTACCAAACATTTTTTTAAAAATAAAAAATTATATTCAAAGTAACGTTTCCGGAGGAATACATACTATCTAAGTATATACATATGTATCTCCTTTTTTTTTTTACAATAATAACACATTTGTGAAATTATGTCATATAAATATGCCCAAGAGATAACCCGTTCCCGGAAAATTTGCTACAGTAATAGTTTCTTAATTCAAACACCTATGCACTATTTTAAGGCAAGCATTTTAATATATATTTATATTATTCCTACTGTTTTTTTTCTTTTAGTTTGAACATGTTCTTTTAATTTGTGAGTGTTCCTTTTCTCTTAAATTGAAAATAAAATAATATTTTTTAAAATTAATTTTACATAAATATTTTCTGCATTTGCAGTTTTTATTTACTCTTTTATTAAATAATACGTTCGCACCCTCATATGATATCTAAATTTCTTTAAATGTGTAAAACTGTTTTTTTGTAATTATGTTTTAAATTTTATTAAAGTTTCTAATGCCCTGAAGGTTGTCTCTAAGAAATGTTTCTAATCCATTATTGTATGAAAAGAAGCAGATCAAGTATGATTTAGATAAATGTAATATTTTATATTACAACTCAACTAACATTGTACTAATTTATTTTATTCTATTTTCCCCTAAAATTATGGTGGTATTTTTTTAAAGAGTTTAAACTTAAAACAGGATCATAATTTTTTGGAAATAAAAATTTTAACATAAGGTTTGCATAATTTCCTTTAAATTTAGCAAGCACACTATCCATATTATAGTACGTCTCGTAGTTACATTAGTTTTCATAAAATGGAGAAATTTTACAGTAATGAATGAAAATTTATAGATATAATATCTCAGTTAAAAAAATTATACCATATACATGCCCAAAGCAGTTACAATGATTTGAAATTTTTACACGTAATATTTGTATTAACCATTGTCTACAAACATTGCATTAAATATTATTGAATTGTATTTGATCTTAATGTTCTTAACAAAATTTTTTAGGAAGTTAATGCAGAAAATATATATATTAATAAAATTAATTAAATCATTAGATTAGAATGACCGAACTGAAATGTTTAAAAGTTGGTTTTCTAATCTTAAACTAGCCTTAGTTATTTTAGAATTAAAAATGAATGTTTCTATCGCATTTGAAATAATCATTCGCATCTGAAAAATTAGAGGTTTACTAGTAATAAGTCTAAAAATAAATTTTATATTCTTCACTAATACATTTTAATTCAGGTATACAATACTAACATTTATTAAAAAACATTGTCGAAAAAGCCATTTAAAACAAAAAATTCCATAAAACAATCTAATTAAAGTTTAGAAGCACTTACGAATCTTAAGTAGTGCAGTATGAAATATAAAGGAAATAATAAGAGCTGGTATTTTTAAATGGGAAAACAAAATGAAATGCTAAGAGAAAAAAACAATAAAACACATTAGAATCTCGATTCAAAGTGCAAATAAAGCTTCATCTCAAATATCAAAGAAGAAAAAGGTAAAGAGAAGTTCATTGGACGAAGAATTTTGCAATATAAATCGCTAGTGCATAAGAAGCAAATCAACAGCACAGAAAGAAAATACAGAAGAAAGGCATTTGATTCATTCAGTGAGCAAAGTATTTTTGAAGTAAAAATAAAAGGATCTAAAGCTAATAATCTATTAATAAATACAGTTGAACCTGTTTTTTGGCAGATAGGGACCGCATAAAAAATTGCACCAAAAATATGTACGATAATTTCATAAATGCTTACATATAACAAACAATTTTGTCGACATGATACAAAAAAAAATCTTATGCGTTGGCAAGAGACCGCATAAAAAAGTCGCTCCTATATGTGTCAATTATTTAGGAAGTTTTTGAGAAAATACTTCCAAACAAAATAAATAATTAAATTCTACATGGAAACATTTTAAAACCATTTAATTTCTCATGTACTATAATGGGTCAATTCATGAGCCTTCACTAACCGTTTTGGGGTAAATAGCTTTATTTTACATGTTGTTCTATTGAAAAATTTAGCCCGAAGAAGAATATATGGTTTATGTAAATGAAGAGTTTTATTTAAGCATTAATTTTTAGGTATGCAAAGTTAGTGGTTATTAGAAAATAGCTGAAATTACTCGACAATTAATTGCAGAATAATCCAAGATTGCTAATTGAAGATTTATCAATAAAGTTAGAAGTGAATAATAACGACCGGAGGTCGAATGACTTAGAACGGAATTACAGTAATTTAGATCGTAGTTAATCAAAGCATTCCAAGAGTAAGTTAATTGAATTATAATTAAATATTAAGTATCCTTTTGGCCTGATTAATGCTTCTATCCCTAAAGGTGTGCATTTCCTATCCTAGGTTGTTAAATTAAGTGAAAGAACGATACATTAGAATTGTATTGGCTATGACTGATCTTGATCCTAACCCCCAAACCACGATAAACGCGACAGCCCCTTTATCACAGCATACTTAGGGAAGCATTCAAAATGTTCCAACATAATTCACTGCTTATCATCGTAATCCAAAGCGCGCATCTTCTACTGATGATTTAGTTCAAAATCGCTTTCGTCACTTGAAGATACAATTTCAATTGATTTATTTTTTTCAATTGATCATTTTTTGATCACGGTCGGTTGATCAATGGCTTGTGAATGAAGAAAAATTAGATTGTTATGAGAGATTCGTCTGTGTGATTCAGACTTAATAGATCAGCACACATTGAATTATTATGCATCGTACTAAGCGTACAGAAAAAAACTTTAAAAGAAAATAACTAAAAAAATTGATTGTCATATATGAAATACGCTGCGCTCTGCTAGAGAAATGCATTAATTATATTTTTCCAAAGAAAATTCATAAATACACAATACTCTCTTTACCCTCAGTCTCTTCACATGAAAAAGTAAATGAAAGGAAATTAAAACACATCTATTCATTCAAAGCTTCTCTTAAAAAAATACTTTTTAGCTTGCTGCTAATACAAAGCGGCACATGTATTTTGTGAGGGAGTGAGTATTACCGTCGCACACACTATCCAGCTACTAGAGGATTTTAATGTATTTGTAGAAGGAAAAATCCTTTTTTCAACTGTTGCAAATGCTACAAAAATTTACCTTTTCCTTTGATTGACGTAATTTTGTTAATTTTATTTTATTAAAAATATATATATAAATTTTCAAAGCTTGCAGATAAATTTAAAGAAGAAACATTTTCTAAAGAAGAAACATAGTTCAATCTAAGATAATTTTTTTCTGCATCATTTCTCCGCCCCAATCAAAAAAATCCTTAATACTCTTCTAAAAACTATTTCTTATTTACTTAGTGTACAAGAATGAGCAACATCATAAGCTTCAGATGGAAAACAAATATTGGAGTTGTATTTGTTGAAAAATGTGAATCATGTGAAAATGTGTTTTGATCAATTTAAGATTTGCCCAGACTCCGTGCATTTCTGCTCTCAAAGACATCTTTCCTCATCACAGATTGTCTGAAAAAAAGAATAAGTTTTCTCAATGCTTTCTTTGTGTACAATACGTTAGATTTAATATTTTAGTTGATATATCTGGAAGTTCAGACCCAAATAATTTTGCAAAAACTCATAAATGAATGACTTCTTTTATATGTTTTGTGCCATTTAAATTTAAAATAATAGTTAATACTTTTAAGAATATTAGTATAATAAAATATTATTTAAATGCACTTTTGGCGAAAAATGAATAAATGATTACATATTTCTTTTTCAAAACAATGTTCTTTTATAAAAAATGCTTCCATAATAATAATATCCTAGGTAAACATATATATACCTCAGACTTTTGTACAGAGCTTGAATTATGATCTTTAAAAATTATGATCCAGAAGTGGATTTGTTCATATTTTCTCACATCAGAGAAGAAAAATGCTACGGAAAAAAACAGTTATTACTTTACTGATAATAATTTGAATCCTCAAAAAGGTCAAGATAAAGCCTCGTAAATGTTTGGGCCATATATAAGGAAAATATTGTTTTATAAGCATATTATAATTCATCATTGATTTACCTATGTTTATTGCATTTAAAATATCTTTTAATGAAGATATTTTTATTTGGGTATACAGATAAATTTTTACAAATATGTTGGAAAAGTTTATTTATCTATATATATCGTGGAAAAATATTTTGTTTCATAATTCATTTTGCATGCATATTTATCCTATATTTGTTTCAAATATTTGTGAACATATTTTACAATACGTTATACGTGGCAATCTTTAAAGAGTAGGCTCTATTTACTAATTCTTCTGTAATACAGAAATCTCTGTTATTGACTTATAACGTAACATGGCTGACAAGCTTTGTATTACAGTTATATATGCCAAAATATTTACAAATTCCAATACTATTTTCAATAACAGCATTATGTTTAAATCTTCTTATATGAACAATTTCATCTTTGCAGAAAAAATATTGAATCATGTTTAGTTTAAATGCTATTGAAATATATCTGTTTAAGTTTACTGCTCTTTAAACATAGGAATAATACAACTATAATACTTAATAAATAATTTCCCTCCATATATTATTTTAATACTGTGAACTTATCTAATAATGTATTTACAGTGAATTTAAAACAGCGCTTTTCTGTCTCTATTATAGATATTATATATGTATATATATCCCATTTAACTAACTCTTTTTTTATACATATGAAGTTATATCTAAAATTACTTCTTGGTAAATGATAGGGAATTCACTATACTTGCATGATATATGAGCACACAGGATAAAATTGTGAGCATAGTGAAAAACACATATTGTTTTCAAAAATATTTACATTCATACCAAACTAATTGACAAATATTAACGAGAAAATACTTGAACACAGACATAATCATCATATGTTTATTGTAAAAGAAAACTCTATTATACATTAGAACATGAGTTATAAAACGTCTATGAATGTAGAAATATAAAGCATATTTACATTGAGCTGGAAATGTTCCGAAATGTATTAAGATAAATAGATATCAATTAAATTATGCAAAAACATTCTGAATTTTTAGCTGATTAAATTTAAATTCTAAGCGTAATTTAATAAGAAATAATATAATCTTACAGTTATTTTTAACAATTTCTCAATAAAAATCTTATTCTAATATCATAGGATGAATTACTAAATAAATATGTACCAAACCAAATTGAATTCCTGAATATATTAAATGTGTTATTAAGTAGACCTCCAAAAAAAATTCCAGTTACTTTTATTTATTTTTCTTCCTGTGCATTAGTACCTCATTAGTATCGTAAGCCTTGATACATAAGTCGTGCATTGTTTTTCAGATTGTTCAATTTAGAAAGTGTATACATCATATTTGTTGTTTATTTATTTTAGGGTTTTCACCGATAATTTTCAAAAATCGCAACAGCTTTTTAGCAAGCCTAGCACAAAAATATCAAATGAATTATTATTACCAGCAAATCTGCTTCACGTTTCTTACCCGTTTGACTTGAATTCGGAACATTTTTCTATGCAATTACTTGTTATCAGCCATATTGAATAGAAATTATGCTTCAAAGAAACTGGACATTATTGTTATGAATAACTTTTTTCCCATTATTTAGGATAACTATGGTTATTAGTAGTTCGGTTTGATTATTATTGGAGAAAGTGACTTGCGTCTTACTGTTTCAAACATAATTTAACGTTATTCTATTGAACCATGTAGAATGGGGTTTTGGTAAACTTTTTGAGTACTTTTATATTCCCTTTCTGAAAGAGATTATGGAAAACTATAAAAACGAAAATTTTGCATTTTTGCTTTTAAATTATATTCCATATTTTCTATAGAGGATAGTTCTAATTTAATGGCCTCGACATATGACTTCGGTTAAAAACACGTCATATGGCAGGGGCATCGCTCATAAAACCTAGCTATATTTCAGAGTGTGGCGTTAGAAAACACTCACTCAAAATTGACTGGTTAGTCATATAATAATTATGGGTAGTTATATAATAGTTCTAATTTCGCTAAACCTATTCATTTGTAGAAGCACTGCTATTGCAAGAGACTTTCAAATAAACTTCTAATTTCAAATGTTACATAATGTGTAAGTTTGAGTATATACCAACTTATATGTCGATTGTATAAACTAAACATATATTATACAAAGCAAATGTTTAAAGAAAAATTAGAAAAAAATATATTTTAAATGATTAGTATGGGACAGAAAAACATTATAAAAACTTAAAATGTAAGTATTTGTGGTCTGTTCTCATTATTTAGGTGTTTTCTATTAAAATAAAAGGAATCGCTAGTTATATTATTTAACTAAGTGAGCTGACTTTGAATTTAAATTATTAAGCCAAATAGAAAACCCCAATATGCACAGATTATTAAGTGGTAAATCTCTTTATCAATATTGAGAAATTAGAGATTTTTAATAAAATGATACAAAATCTTATTTTTAATGTGCTAAGTCGAAAACAATAAAAATAGTATTCTGATATTATGTAATTGCTACCAAAAATCGATATCATTAGTATAATAATAAACATACTTAAAACAGAAAAAGATATTAAAGTAGATCTAAATACACTTTCAACATACTTCATAGTATATGATTTTTACTTTTAAAAGATCATTATTATGTCATAAATATTTCCTATTGAATTTATACTTTGGTCATATACAAAGAAAACATACTGAATAAATGCAAGGTATGAAAAAATTATTGTTTTGAATTCAAATTAATTTTACCATAGTTATTCCGATATCGTATAAATGCCCAGTTGTCAAGTGATAGTGTATCACACTTCCGCGCCATAGGACCGGAGTTCAAATCCCAGGCTGGGTAAGATCAACTTAGATTTTCATCCCTTCAGTGAGTGGATAATACCAGTACCAAGCTTGCCTGAGAACTAAACTATTAGGTTTTCGTATAAGACTGGACTCCTGTTCGGAATATATGTTCATGACCGTAAACTTAATTGGGAACAATAGTAGGCATTGGCACTCATGTGCTATTGTGACACTGAATATAGTTTAGTTCATTTTTATAATATAGTATATACAATTATCCATATTAGTTTAAAATTGCAAATGTATTCTACAGTAAATAAATTTTCTAAACACAAAGTATGGGCTTTGGTAACATCGGTGCATTGGTGAAAAGCAAGGTAAACTTCTTGTTTCATACATTGCAGTTAACCCGCGGTTACTCGCGCCTGTTTTTGCTACCGTCGTTGCTGCGGTGTGTAGAGAACACCCCAAACTCTTTACACGTGTATTTAAATATTAAACAATTTTTAAGTCAATTATCACATATATTTTTGAAGTACAGGATGTTTTTGTATTAAACAAATAAAATTATTAAATTTATTGCATACAAATGAGACTAACGTTAATTTAAAATAAACCTACAAAATTTTCATTTTAAACTAGACAATTTTATATTTTTTCATAAACCACAAGTAAAACGTAAATACCAGTAATAAATATACTTTGTAATTAATGATAAGAATAGTAAAAAGTAGAAAAATAATATTTTAGTCATTTTTCAAACATACAGAGCAGACTGTTTTCATATGCTTTAAGCACATATTTTTCTTACATTGGAGATAAAAATAAGTAATTTTTACAGTGCAACGACCTGTTTTAGTGGATTAATGCTCTTTTTAATATATTCTGTCTCAGTAAAGCTTCCTTTGAGTGTTTTGTTCAGGTTTGGGAGTTCCGACCTCATATCCCACTTATGGCTGCACAAGATCCATTCTAATCTCCTTTAATAATCTTGAAAGTCTCATTTTTTTCAAGAAAAACCGAATGATAGACAATAGAAGCATTACTTCCCGCAGTATTAAAAGGATGATAAAATATTCTAAATGCTCAACAGTTACATATTCGGGATACATCATATGTAAAGCACATTACATCAGTGATATCAACACCACCTGTATTATAAAAACTTTCAATTTAAAGTTTCATCTCTCCAAGTTTGGTTCCAAAACTACACAGTCACCGAATTCACTTAGTTCATCTTGACTATATGTTGATACAGTATCTAATAGACGATGAAGTCATTGTTTCTCACTTTCCCATGGAGTTTTTATCATAATTTCTGGAAAATGCTTTGAAAACTTTCTATATATATATATATATATATATACATATATATATATATATATATATATATATATATATATATATATATATATATATATATATTGCAATTATTTTATAGAATTTTATTATTTTTATGCTACAATTATTAAACTTTTAAATAAAACAAGCATGTATATTAATATATTTGAAAAGAAAATGTAAGCGGAAATAGTAAAACGTACTCTTCCGTAGATGCTTCGAGTACGAAGATATAACTCTATCACTCCCTGGTGCTCCTAGCACTCCAGACGAACTTTTAAAGGTCATTACTTTCCAATCGTTCTAGCAAGAGTGATTGTATCAGGTCTGAAGATTTAATGACCTAACATGTGCAACTACAAAAATAATCGAGGTTATGCGCATTCATTTTAAAATCCTAGGAGGCTTTTTTTGTTGCTGGGTTGTACAGAATTCCCCGCGAGGGATCGCGGGTTAGATGAAATTGACATTAAAATCAGCGAAAGTACATTATTTTAGTGTTTGACTTAACTTATTAAAAAATAATAAATTGTTATTTTTGCGAAATCCAATTTTTGAAGAAGTAAATGGAATAATTTAACTAGACTTAGTGTAAATGACTTCGAATGCAATAAATATTTTATGAAAATGGAAGACGTATATATTAAATAAGTTAACTGCGATACTTTGGTCAAATGATTTTTTTTGCTTTGTAACATCCCTTTCTAATTGGATATATAATTAAGAATTACAAACTAGTAAATTTGGCTATAAGAAACTCTATGATTTCCTATTGTAATTTCCTTTTGAAATATGTTCTGAACTACTTTGGAAGGAATTATAGTAAATGTTATATTAGTAGAATTCATGATGTATAAAAAGTACCATAAAATATTTTTACTCGTTTTTCACTCATTTCCTTATTTTTTTACAGTTATAGTGCTTTAATTTTATTTACCCGTATAAAATTCACAAGTCATTATTTATCGTGTGATTAAAAAACCTTTTAATAGTGTTCAGTATTTCTTACAGGAATATATTGGAAGTATTGTAACGGTTCTCTTACAAAGTATTTGACAAAATCTCGGGGTAATTAAATAATTTAATGACATAAGATAACACAGTTACAAAGGACAGACATTTAGACATAATACAGGTTAAACATTTAGAGGAAATTAACTATAGTACATAGTCCAGAATTGGAGAGCGAAACGAGTAAAGTTCACTCGTTCAAATCACAACTCTCTCTGGCGGTAATACAGAACTTCGGTTGGTAATGCTTCCGTTACAAGTACCGCCATCTACTTTTGGGTCTTCGTATTAAACCGTGTGTTACAGACTCCCCCTCTGGTTCCGTTGACGTCTCGGCTCGGAACCAGGAGATAATTCCTTTTTTGGGCGTCGTCTTTTCCTTAGAGGAACAACAAATCCGGTGTTTCTTTCTATTTCAGGTTCTTGATAGTCCTTTAAGGCAGAAACATGGTAAGTTCCAAGGGCTTGATCTCGGTTGGCCGGGTCGGCAATCTCATAAGTTACTGGTGATCTCAAGGTGAGTATGAGGTAAGAACCTTCTCTCTTGGACATAAATTTCCTGCTCTTGTTGTTACGATTTATGGGATGAATGGTCACCCTAACTTTATCACTAGGTTTATAATATTTTCTTCTTCGTCGATCGTTTTCTTTCTGACAATCCTGTTGCTTTACGGGATTCATCCTGTAGGGATACGTTGCTATTGGAGGTTGATCACCCGTGTCAAAACGGTGTTCAATGAAAGGCGCGTGCTCTCCTCCTGGTTGGAAACAGGCCTCATTGCTATCCAGGAGTATATTGAGTGTTCTTGCCTGTTCTGGAGATAGATTTTTACCCTCATCCTCTCGAAGTTCGAATGCGCTGAGTGTTATATCTTCTAATGTCTTCTTGAAGAATTTGTACTGTTTCCGAGGATTTCCGGAAAAAGTGCCATTTTCCACCCTTGACGTCAAGGACGATACCAGCTGCATTGAGGAAATCCAGTCCTAACAAAGTCTTATTTCCTTTGGCATCCGACAATACTAGAAATTCTGTTGGAATATCTTTGCCTTCAATGTGCAGGTCGAAGACAGTACTCAGAGCCATAATGATCTGTCGAATTCCATCAGCCATCATAAATGAAATCCTCTTGTTCGTAAAGGTGACATCATACTCTTGTAGGAATTTAAACATCTTTTCACCTGAAATGGTATGGGAAGCACCGGTATCAGCACATACAGCAATCTTTTCTCTAAAAATTTTGAGAACAATCACACTTGTGGGATACAAGTTTGAATTCACGTTGAATAACGTCATACAGTTCACTGTTGTTTCCATTTCATTAGCTCTCGTGCATTTAGAACACTTTGACTTGATGACTCCAAAAGTCCCACATCCGTAACACCTTATCGGGTTACTTCCTTGAGTTTTGTAGCCTGGGAATCTAGGCACTTTTCTAGAGAGTCCAGATGAGTGGAATTCATGGGATCCTCCAACAGGTTGATTTTTCTTTAATGAAAAGGGTTTCCTGAATTCTTGTTTCTTCTTGAAAGTCTGATTTGGATTATTTTTCATTCCAGGCCTTAGGCTATGATATGTGTCCAACTTCTCAGCTAATTCCAGAGGATCGTTCAAATCCGCCTAAATATCCAGAAAATGTTCTTTGATATTTGCTGGAGTTTTTCTTTTTATCTGATCAGAAATTATTAGACTTTTAAGTTGATCAAACGTGGTTATCTTCAACTTTTTGATCCAACCTTCAAAATAAGAACTCAATTCGAAATAAAAGTCTCACCATGTTGAATCTGGGTTTTTCTTCTGTTGGGAAAAGTACTGCCTAAACCTATACCCTGTAACTCGAAATCTTTTGAGAAGCATTTCTTTTAACTTTTTATAGTTTTAGCATCATCTTCATCCTCTCTTGCGATGAGCTGAGCTATATCAGGTGGCAATGAGCCAATCAGGTATGCTGGCTAAGTTTTTTTCAGGGATGTTCAAGAACTTCGCTTGACGTTCGAAAATTGTCAAGTATAGACCCATTTAATCTTCTTTCGAATTGAATTTCGGAATAATTCTATTTAACTCAAGCTTTGGGTTTTCTATCTGTTTGCTTGTAAGAAGTTCTTGTGACAGCTTCTGCATTTCAAGTTGAATTTTCATTTTTTCCAGTTCGAATTCTCTTTCTCGTTGCTGAGCCACAACCACGGCTTTCTGTTTCTCCTCCAGATCCGCAGCTTTTTGTTTTTCTGTTGCTGTACGTTCCTCTACAATGACGCTGAGCAGCATATGTTTGACGAATTCCTCATCATACCTATCACTGTTGGTTATGAGATCTTTTAGTTCGATAATTTTGAGATTGTCCGATGGAGCCAGACCCAATTCTGTTGCCAACATTCGTAAATCCTCTTTTCTGGACCTTCCCAAAAAAGCCATTTTTCGTCACTTTTAGACTATTTCAAAGTTAATTTAGTAAAGTTTAATTAAAGTTAATGAATTAAAGTTCACTCAAAACTGTTAATTCTGTGATCTGAAAATATTATAGTCAAACAATACTTATGCAATTAAAGTTTCCGATAGATACAAAAAAAATACTCTATACAATAATACACTCTTCCTGAATGACAATATAATACTCTAATTTCAAAATGTGCTAATTAATTTTCACATCAATATTAATGAAATTAAAAAAATGAAACAAATTCTTCAATATCAACTATCTTCTAATTTCGTACTTCAAAATTCAAATAATAATATTTCAATAATATTCATTATTAATCAAAAGAGTATCAGCAAATAACATGAAATCATTAAATTAAATCAAAGAAAAATTTCGTTTTCATTAAATTAAATCAATGAAAATGCTTTTAATCAAAAACAATTCATATATGTTTAAATTGAAATACCATTCATAAATTATTTCATCCACACCGAAATTAACACTATTACAAACTTGTTTAAACTTAGAAGTATTTGAATTTTTTTTCCAAATTTTTTTAAATAAAAAGCATAAACGTTTATACTTTATCAAAACATACAAGTTTTCAAATGTTATAGTAATACTCATGTACTTCACAATAAATCATGTACTTCACAAAATAATTATTTTTATATTAGACATAAAACGTAAAATAAAATATTATGATAAAAATTGCATTCAACTTAAAATTTAATTAAAAGTTTAGTAATCAAACAAGAATCAAAGTGAAATTATTTGAATAAATACCAATCGCAATAATTTCTGGATAATAAAAGTATATACATATGTTAATGAAATTGAATTCTTAATTAGTATAAGAAAATATACATTCATAAATAACCTTCAATTATATTTAATGAGAACAAACAATAGAATGCGAGTTTCGTTTTCAAAAAAAAAGTATTAAGAATACTGACAAATAAATAAGTGAAAATATCACTTAAAATTCAGTTACATTACTATATACTGTAATACACAATGCATACTATAAGCAATGATATATAATTACTGTTCTTATACAGAATAACAGAGTAAGATTATTTAGAATAAACAACACTTACCTGTTCACAGGTTTACTGGATGAAAACTATATTTAATCGCAGGGTTGCGAATTCTATATTTGTTGTCGGGTGACAACGCCTCAACCTAAGTGGAAAAAGAGAGAGAAAGCTGGGAATTGTGCTCGGATCGGCTCGACGTTTGGGCGCCACTTTGTAACGGCTCTCTTACATCATTACTGAGTAAACCAAAGTATTTGACAGAATCTCGGGGTAATTAAATATTTTAATGACATAAAATAATACATTTACAATGGACAGACATTTAGACACAATACAGGTTAAGCATTTAGAGGAAATAAGGGGAAATTAAATATATTACATAGCCCAGGATTGGACAGCGAGACGAGTAACCTTTACTCATTCAGTTCCCAACTCTCTCTGGACGTAATACAAGGCTTCGCTCGGTAACACTTCCGTTACAAGTACCAGCATCTACATTTCGGTCTTCGTATTAAACCGTGTGTTACAGTATTTATTCATCCCCCTTTGAACCCTATATTTATGAACCAAAAAAATAATGATAATAATAAACTTCCCTCTTACTTTGCGAATTTACAATATAAATAAATTTTAAGAAGAGAGACACATCCAGAAACACACTAAAATAGGTAATTGTATTGTTTCTGGGAAATTAAACACGTGTATTGTATTCACAAATCCATTTAAGTCATTTTTAATTATCTTCTGTGAATAAATAATAATTATACCAACTTTGTCTCCTGAGTTAATAAATATATATATATTTTTTTTTTCTTTTCACAAATGCACTTTCACTAAAAATAAAAAAAAGCTTAAATGTATATTAATTTTAAAGGAAATTAATGCATTCTTCATGATCCAAATTCTACTGACATTTTCCCCCCATTTAAATGCTTTTAGTACTACATAACTTTAATTTAAATTTCTATATATAGAACTTTATCCTCATTTGAAGAAAATTTTAAATACAATTTTAAAGTTATCTTTCAAAAAATGTTACAGATTAATACCGACATATTTGGATTTAAAAATAACCAGTGAAATATTGCATTTTATTTAATATTACAGGACATTAAAATAAATTGTTACCGCAATACGTAAACGGCAGAAATGAGTGTTGATGCAAAAAACTTAATTTTTGCAATATTAATGCAAACATTTATGTTTCAAAGTGCATTTTAAAATGCATAAGGAGCTTACGAATTACTAAGATGCTTACTTAAAAAGGCGCAAAGCAGCATGAACCATTTTAGGCAGTCCAACACCTCCATAGGAGCCCATGTTAAACTGCGTAAGTGTATATATTTTTTCGTAGAAACTACTTATATATCATAAATAAAATTCTAACAGCTGTCTACTATCAATAACACTTTAACGAAGGAGTTTTTTTGTTAAACATTAAGTTAATTATGAATTTCTTAAAAAAATATCCAATTGTTTCCCCTAAATTTGTTTAAAAAAGACCGATCTAACAAAACATATTGTTACATCGGATCACCTAGATGTCTATAAAAATTGGTTTCACTTAATTCATCATATTAATACATATTCATTTAATTTTGTATTCAATACGTGTGAATATATTTATTAACATGGGACCTTTCCTTATGTTCTGTTTTTTGAAACTTGCACCAGACATTTATACCCATGGGACACGGTTCATAGTAAAAGCTCTCATTTGAAGACAGAAGATGAAAATAAACAGACCACACAGCAGTTTTCACGTTATGTATATATATATATATATATATATATTTAAATATATAAAAACAATCACAATTATCAATTTAAACATTGAAATATATGAATCCCAAAATACCAAAACACTTCAGAATATCAATGGCGAATATAAAAGCTAATGTTCCATCATTTTCAAACAAAATTAAAAAATTATAAAATAAAATAACAATTTATAAAATATCCAAGTGCAATCTCGGACTTAGGACCGATAAGTGGGGTTAAACTAGTTTGATGGCGCCAACCTTCCCCCTATTGCAACTTGGTAATTTAATTGGAAAATTTTCAAATTTCAGAAAAAAAAATTTAAAAGTTAAAATTAAATCATTATACTTGAAAAATAAAACTATTCGCCATCACATTCCGAAAGATATTGCAATATTAAAATTTAAAAACAATTTAGTACATAATATAAGTGAACCCTCAAACTTCCAAGATTATGCACACATCTTTAAAATAGTTGTAAAGGTAGAAAAATAAATTCCTGATCCGAAAGTTCAAATCAAAAAATATTTGAGATCCGAAAGTTCAAATGAAAATTATCTAAAATCCGAAAGTTCAAGTTAAAAAATCCGAAAGTTCAAGTTAAAAAATCCGAAAGTTCAAGTTAAAAAATCCGAAAGTTCAAGTTAAAAAATCCGAAAGTTCAAGTTAAAAATCCGAAAGTTCAAGTTAAAAAATCCGAAAGTTCAAGTTAAAAATCCGAAAGTTCAAGTTAAAAAATCCGAAAGTTCAAGTTAAAAAATCCGAAAGTTCAAAAAAATCCGAAAGTTCAAGTTAAAAATCCGAAAGTTCAAGTTAAAAAATCCGAAAGTTCAAGTTAAAAATCCGAAAGTTCAAGTTAAAAATCCGAAAGTTCAAGTTAAAAAATCCGAAAGTTCAAGTTAAAAATCCGAAAGTTCAAGTTAAAAATCCGAAAGTTCAAGTTAAAAAATCCGAAAGTTCAAGTTAAAATATCCGAAAGTTCAAGTTAAAATATCCGAAAGTTCAAGTTAAAAAATCCAAAAGTTCAAGTTAAAAAATCTGAAAGTTCAAACTAAAAATTTCTAAAAACCGAATGTTCACATTAAAAACACAGTATATTCACAAATGAATAGAGTAAATCATTAAAAATACAGTATATTCACAAATGAATAGAGTAAATCATTAAAGACTCACCAAACAGTATCCCATCAAGAATATGATCCATTTCTTATTGCCCGACATTTCATTTTAAATATATCAAATACACATATTTTGTTCATAACATCCAACCATGTCAATCCAATCGATTCTTGATCCAACACCAGAGTATGACCACTTGTCATCAGATGCAAACCATATCACATGCAAAAGACTTGCTTGATTGATTGGTCATAAATGTCTGATTGGACATAAATGTTTAACTGGTAATAAATAATTTTAAAGTGTATATATAGTCGTGTAAATATTGTTTTAATTGTGTGTGTATTAAAATGTATATTAAAATGTAACCTGTGTGTGGAATGTATATTAAAATGTAACATGTGTGTGGAATGCACAAATTCTTCACAGCTGGACCACTAACAAGCTGACTTTGTGGACCTAATGTTGTGTGGTGGATTTGTGCATTTACGAGTTTAAAAATATTTTTAAGAAATATTTCTGATCTATATATTTTCTCAGGAAATTGATGGGATAATCATTTTGTATGCACATTAATATAAATTTCTGGATATTTTTGAATCTATCAATATTGTGCGTTGTTAAATTATTATTTCTCAACAGAAAATTTAAAATTATATTTCTAAATACAGATATATGAAGACAACTATTGAAGTTTGGTATCTTTATGACATTGAATTTAAATGCTTCCCTTTTATCATATATATTGCTATATAATTTGTTGTCAATAATAGTTAAATCCAAATCCAAAAATTCAACTTTGTTTGAGTTAAAATTCGTCTGTATTAATTTTAGGTATTCCGGATAAAAATTAATGTTAGGTTTAAATTCTCTATCATGACCTATAACAATTAAATCATCTATGTATCTTAACAAGAGGCAAGAGGGTTCCTTTCTTCGAACTATTTCATAATGGTGTAAATACAGGTTAGCGAGACTATTACTAGCCGGGCCACCCTGAGGCAATCCTTTGATTTGTTTATAAAGTTTGTTCTCAAAAATAATGAAGTTCTCCTGTATAACAAAACGAATAAGTGTATTGAACTTTTCAGAACTAATGTAATTATTCAAATCATATTTCTCATATGCAACTGAAAGTACCTGAATTATATCTTCTATTTTAATGGAGTTAAATAAATCCTCGAAATCGAACCCATACACAGAAAATACCTCTTGTTGCTCAACTTTCTTTATTACATCATGGCTGTTTTTATAATAGAAGTATCCTTAAATTTGTCTATTGTATCTTGTAATTTGTAATATTATATATATATATATGTATATATATATATATATATATATATATATATATATACTATATATATACTATATATATACTATATATATATATACTATATATATATACTATATACATATATACTATATATATATGTATACTATATATATATATGCTATATGTATATATACTATATATATATATATATATATACTACGTATAAAAGAAATATGTATTATATATCAAAAACAAGAAAAAGAGAAAGAACATAACAAGAAATAGCGTAATAAAAATATAAAAGCTGAACATTAAGAACAAAATTATAGAGAAAAAAAAAGAAGAACCTAGCGAGTGAGAAAGCAATTTCGGACTTAGGACCGAATAAGTGGGGTTAAACTAGTTTGAAGGCGCCAACCTTCCCTCTTTGCAACTCGGTAGGAAAACCAAATAAAATAAACAAAACTTCAGAGTATGGATAACTCAGAGAGCATGATAAAACCACTCACTACTATTATGTAACTAACTCTCCCAAAATCTTAATGCAGAAAAATCACAAAATAATTACGTAAGAAAAGTAGAAAAATGCTAAAACAATTACATAAGAAAAGTATCTTTCAAAAAATAATTTAACAAAATTTCTTTACTCACAAAGCTTTTACGAAGAGAATCAAGCGTCTTGCCATTGTCAACAATGTGTAAGATGTTAAAGATGTATGTGGAAAAAATGTAAACTGTGATTTGAGTGTTATGATATAATCTTCACAGTAAGACCACTAACATGCTGACTTTGAAATCATATTGTTGTGTGGTGGTTTTGGAATTTGAAGTTGCAAGACGGTTAATGTATTTGTGATGAATATAAGTTCTTAAGAAATTAAAAGGGTATTCACGATCTAAACAACATTGAAATTTTTTTATATTATTGTATTTATCTCTTTTGTGGGTAGTTAAGTTATCATTTCTAAATAAAAAATTCAAAATGATATTTCTGTCAATTGATATATGCAAATTGCTATTCCATACGGGAATTTTAATTATATGGAACTTAAACGAATCTCTTTTGTCAAAAATGTTACTGACTACATTATTGTTAATAAAATGCAAGACTAAATCCAAGAATTCCACCATATTAGAGTTGAAGTTAGATTTAAGGAGCTTGAGATAATCAGGGTAGAACGTAATATTTGGTTTGTATTCACTATTTTTACCAAAAATTATTATATCATCTATATAACAATAAATTAAGTAAGAATAATTTACAACATGATCTATTTAAAAAAATTTAAATATAGGTTCGCTAAACAATTACTAGCTGGACCACCCTGAGGTAATCATTTGATCTGTGTATAAAGATTCTGATCAAATGCAATAAATTTTCTTTTAATACGAGGTTAACAAGAATATGAATTTTTCTTTTTTCATTGAAGTTTATAATTCATATTTATCATAAATTAACTGTAGAACCTTAATCATATCGTCAACATCTATAGAATTAAAAAGGTCCTCGAAATAAAAATCATGCATGGAAAAAATTAACATATCCTTAGTAACTCTAGCAATCTCTAAGCTATTTTTAATTATTGCCGTGTTTTGTAAATTATCAATTAGAATTTGAAGAAGAGATTGTAAGATCTTCCCAGACTTCGTCATATATGTATTGTATCCATTAGTGATACTACGGATCTTTATAGGGCTTTTATGAAATTTTGGTGTTAAAAAATACTTGGATATTTAATATTATTTAGATGATTAAGGATATTTAATATTATTAAGCTAAAAGACGATTATCATCTTCTCTATTATTGTGAATTGATTTTTGAAATGACTTATTATTTAAAATGTGGTTACTTAATATTTTACTGTAAAAGTATTTACAAATTATGGCATAATTAGCAGAGACCTTATCAACATATGTAATCACGAAGTCATTTTGGATATTTTCTATTGATGATTTAAGATCTTTATACATAATTTCATTTTTAACAGTGAAATCTAATTGCTGAAATTCTGTTGCTACATAAGATCTAAATTGATTGAATGCTTCAATCGGCATTCCGTATTTAATTGCCATTTTAAGGTAGAATTTATCTAAATCTTTTATGATTTGTTTCATAACGTTAGATTTATTTTTTGTGATCATCAGTCTAAAACCGGTACCTTTTTCCATAAAATTTCTTAACAAATCATCTTTCACGATGCTAAGGTCTCCTGTGACAACGTGTTGATGATAATCATCAATATAGTCTCGATATAGATTACATTTACATGATTCTGAACTTAGGAGCTCCGAGATTTGATTATAATTAAATATAAATCTACCAAGTTTCTTGTTGTATTTGAACGCCTTTTTAATAATAATATTTTTAATAGGAAAAAAGGATCGATATTTTTGAAATATACTTGAAAAATTAATTTTGTTAAAGGATTTATTCACAAATAATAATGTACAATATTCTGTATATATATATACTATATATATATACTATATATATACTATATATATATATATACATATACTATATATATATACTATATATATACTATATATATATATACTATACATATACTATATATATATACTATATATATACTATATATATATACTATATATATACTATAAATATATATATATATATATATATATATAAACTCCTGTTTGTGAAAATTGCAACACCACGAAGGACCTACTCGAGTGAGATGAAATTTTCAGGAAATGTAAAGTAGGGCATGATATGCAAATGATTAGAATTGCAGATCGGTAGCGCATGCGTATGCTGAGCAGTGCCCTCTGAAGGGCGGATCGAACCGAATATAAATAGAAGGCTGTAGCGAGGCGTGTATGATTATCGGCGGTTATACGCTAGTGCAGTGTTTCTCAAACTGTGAGGCGTGCCCTCTGGGGGGCGCGGTAACCCTGCGAGGGGGGCGCAAGCATATTGAAAATAAAAGGTTTAAAAAAATAATTTTTTGGAATGAAGTAAAACAAAATGCTTTCTGAAATGATAAATATGCACATTTACACTGATGTAATTTATTTTTATCATCTGGAGATCATCAAAAATAAAAGATTCCACTTCAAACGCTCATTAGCCATCTTTGATCCTATAACAAATTAAAAAAATATTTTGTTTTCTTTGCGGTCAATATGAGAACGACGAGAAAAAATTTGTTTACGTTTCTTTTAACGATACCAAACAATGAGTGATTTTTTATTACGTCTCTTTTGACCTAAAATATTACTTTAGCTGATCATCGAACTTACTGGTATGGTTATCTCCGTCTTTTTTTAGAGAAGTTGTAAATAAATATAATACATTTCTGTTTCATCTTTTTCCATGTGAAAGAGTTTTATGATGTATGGATAAGCATGAGTAATCTGAAATATATAATGCATAATGAAAAACGTTTTACACAATTATTTTTTAGAACACGCTACACTTTCCCCATGAACAATTTTAGTTTTTATTGCTGTGTTGTACGACTTATTATGGTTTATAAATGTAAATAAGCAGAATATTAAAAAAATGGGCATCTGTGATCCCTATTGAGGGAAGTTGAAACTGATCAAGCAATTGAAGGACCTACTGAAATAAAGCATATTAATGAAGATAGCGAAAGTAAATATCAGAAAAGCGTGAGGCATGAAACTTTTGAGTTTGATTTGAAATTTTCAAATGCTGCCTAAAGATCTCTATGAAGAAAACTAACTTCGCCTTGTCAAAAAGACACAAGGAAGAAAAAGTTCAAAATGCTATTCGTAGATCATCCAACAACAGCAAAAACGTGAACAAAATATGACAGTTTATTTGGAAAATAACGTTCCTGTGTTGTTAGCGAAAAGTGTCTGTGATTTATGTCCTTTTACACGGACACGCAGATTAGAAACATTTTCTTTAGTGTTATTGGATTTTTTCTCAAATTTTCTAAGAAAAATTTAAAAGTCCTTGAAAGTAGGTAAGTATATTTTCTCTTAATAAAATTATTCACTGGAATTGTGGTCTTTATAGTGTATAGTAAAATTAACTATAAAATAAATTATAGATTTAAAACAAACTAAAAAACACGCTTTTATAGTGAATCAAAATAAAAAGTTTAAAAAAAAATATTACTCAAAAGTAACATATACAAAATTTAATAGTTATCTTGTTAATTTGTACGGTTTATAATTATGATCGTATTGTAGCTTTAGCGCCAAAGTGCATTAATATTGCATTCAATAATAATGCACTTTCATTCAATAATAATTATTTTTAGGGGGCGCGATAAAAATCATGAATGAAAATTGGGTCGCCAGTAGTGAAAGTTTGAGAACCACTGCGCTAGTGTAAACGTTAACTGAATCGTTACTATGACTCGTCGACGAAAGGGAGCGAAATTTGAGCAAATTTCGGAGTTTGAACGGGGCAGAATTATCGGCTTTCGTGAAGCTGGATTGTCTTATCGTGCAGTAGCCGCTCGTGTGCAGCGTAACAGCAGCAAAATCATGCGTGTTTCGAAGCAGTGGACGGACGAGGGTCGGACAGCTCGGAAATCCGGGAGTGGACCCCGAAATGTGACGTCAGCTCGCGATGACAGACGCCTGGTGCGAATGGCTCAGATGGACCACACAGCTTCTTCTAGACAATTGGTAGCACTGTGGTCAACAGCTACAGGTGTTTCATTGTGTGCTTCATCAATTCGGAGACGTCTTCTGCAGCGTGGGCTGCGCGCAAGGAATCCTTTATGCAGGATTCCTCTCACGCAAAACCATCGCCACCTATGGCTACAATGAGCCAATGTGCATAGGAGCTGGCATGCTGATTGGCAGCAGGTTGTCTTTTCTGACGAATCCCGCTTCAATTTGTGGCAGCATGATGGCCGAATTCGTGTCAGGCGCTATGCCGGTGAACGGCACATTCCGGAGTGCATTATCGAACTCCACAGCGGACGAAAACCTGGAGTTATGGTCTGGGGTGCCATATCATATCATGGACGATCACAATTGCTACGAATTGTGGGTAATTTGAACAGTATCCGATACATAAACGAAGTTTTACAGCCCCAAGCAATTCATTTCCTGCAAGGATTGCCAGGGGCTGTATTCCAGCAGGATAATGCCCGTCCACATGTCGCCAAAACTGTCAAATCCTATCTTGATTCGCAGCAGGTACAGCTTCCTCCTTAGACTGCGTATTTGCCGGATATGTCACCGATTGAACATGTGTGGGATATCGTTGGGTGGTGTCTCGCTCGTGATCTTCGTCCTGTTGTTTCGACAGACGAACTTTGGTTGCGCATTCAAACAATATGGAATACTCTGCCGCAGGCAGATATTCAAATTTTGTTTAACTTCATGCCGCGTCGTGTAGAAGCTCTTATTGCGGCGCGTGTGGTGGCCACACAAAATACTAATTTCTGTCTCTTTTAATTGTTTGTTTGGTTTGAAAATGTAATCATTTATTTGTACCATTGCCACTCAACTGTGTATTAAATTTCATTCAACTATGATGCTTCCTTCATGGTGTTGCAATTTTCACAAACAGGAGTTTATATATACTATATATATATACTATATATATATATATAAATATATATATATATATATATATATATATATACTATATATACTATATATATATATATAAATATATATATATATATATACTATATATATATATATATATATATATATATATATATATATAAATATATATATACACTGCTCAAAACAATTAGGGTAGCAAGCAAAAAGTGAAGAAAACCGTGTGAGACAGCCACGTATTGGCATACAATGCATAGTACACGCGTATCAATACGCAATACAGAAAAAAGACGTAAAAAATTTGGAATTAAGCTTTAATTCTTTGAAAATATGGAAAAAAACATGAAAAGATTATTTAGGGCAACAATTTGGTTACATGTAAACGATAAAAAAAGGTACTGTTTAGACATAATGCAGGAGTTTTAATAGGGCGTGTGGTCTTCTCGAACAGCTAAGACTGCTGCACACCTGTTTACCATGGATGCGATGAGGTTATCGATCAGACTTTGGGGAATACTGTTCCACTCCTCAAGAAATGCAATCTCCAAGTCTCGGACAGTAGCAGGCGGCCTTGGTCGCGCAGCAATGCGTCATCCGAGCATGTCGCAAACATGCTCGATTGGATTCAGGTCAGGAGAGAATGCTGGCCATTCCATACGCTGTATTGTTTCAGCTTCAAGCATGTTCTCTATCAGACGAGCTCTATGCGGTTGGGCATTATCATCCTGGAAAACAAAGGAATCTCCAAGGGCTCCAGCGTAAGGAATGACATGAGGTCGAAGTATCTCATCTGCATACCTTCGGCCCGTCAAAGTGCCATTCCGAATGATATGCAGGTCTGTACGTCCGCCTATGTTGATTCCACCCCATACCATCCAACGAGCTCTTCTGTATTGTGACCTTTCACGAATGAATGTGCGGTTATTTCGAGTGCCCCTGCCCCTCCATACAAGAACACGTTGGGTGTCACACTAGACTGAATCGGGACTCGTCTGTAAACATCACTTGGCTCCAATCATGTTATTCCCAATCTCGATGTTCAGCAGCCCATCTTCTTCGGGCCACACGGTGGCGTGGGGTCAACGGAATGCAGACCATTGGCCTACGTGCATAGAGCCCTCCCTCATGAAGCCGATACGTACTGTTTGGCTGAACACCCTTCGTCCTGTTGCCAAGAGCAACTGTCTTTGCAGCTGCGTAGCATTCTCTGTTCTGTTTCCACGGGCTGTTAACTGTATATACCGGTCATCAGTTGATGTAGTGGCGCGTGGCCTACCTGCCCCTGGTCGACGTCTAACATTTCCTGTTTCTTGGAATCGATTCCACTGCCTTGCAACAACACTTCTGGCGACTCCAACAGCGTCCGCGACTCTACGTTGTGTTTGCCTGGATTCCAGTCTGCCTATAACACGCCATGCCATGGATTCCGGTAAATCACGTTGTAGAGACATTCTCAAGTAACCTTGTCTCAAAAAAAAATACTGCGCAATCGAATTTCACAGTTACGGCAATAAAACAGACGTTTCTGCAACATCCCTATTTCTGCCGTTATCTCCTTTTTCTGGTTATTGACGTCATGAACTTTGATTTGCATATAAAGTTTTCTTCTTCAGTTTCCTGGTAGGCTTTACATTATGGATGATTCATTTTATGTTACTTATTGGTATACATCTTTGCTTACTTTTGTTAAAATCATATGCTCCCCTAATTGTTTTGAGCAGTGTATATAAATATATATATATATATATATATATATATATATATATATATATATATACAGAGAGAGAGACCATTGATATTATCAGAAAAACATACCATAATAACTCTAAATTTTTGATATTAAAATATCGGTGCATCGATTATGACCCACTTAAGCAATTTTTATCCCGTGAATTTCCCCTTGTTTTTTTTTTCAAATTAAGATCCAATAGACATAGCTATGTACTTTTGGAGATAAGTCCAATTCAATCAATCTTTTTTCCAATTGAGCATGGTATGGATTGACGCTCACTTATGCACGGGAAAACACAGGTGTTTCTATAAGAGCTCATTTGATGCGCCTCAAGAAATAACTTTGTGGGAAAAACTAATCCACATTCTTAGTTGAAGCACGCAACGAAGTCGGACAAGCACGGTAAGGTTTATTTAATTAACACAAACATATGTACAAAACAGTAAAATTAAAATAGTAGTAATTATCAAACTCACACCCAGCACGAGCAACACATAAATACAATTGAGATAATAAATAGTGGTGTATATTTGCAATGTTACAATAGCGGAGTCTATTTACCATGTAGTAGCACCACTTGGAAGTATTAAGTAATAGTGTTGACCCTGAGGCTTCATTAAAAAAATAAATAAAAATACTTCTAACTATCGTATTTCCTCACCTTACATATCATTTTAAGCATAAGTATTTAAACTTTCAGAAAGTATAAAAAAGTGTAAATTGATAAATTTTCGAAAATTCATGTGCGGGACCCCCTTTAAGGAGACTTGGCACCCTTTGAGCAAACTTCTTTATTTACGTATTTAAAAATTATATTTTAACATTTTATACAATGTTTCTATTCAAGAAATTGTACCAGATGAAAATTTTCATATATTAATCACACAATTTTAAAAATTTAAATTTTTTGAAGAAAATTGGGAAAATTTTAAAATTCTACTCCTTTTGTAAAAATTAACTTTTTAACCTGAAATTTTTTATAATATTTTTATGGATGTTCTTAACAACTTTAGAGATCGATTTTAGAATAACTTCATTCGTTTTCAAGAAAAAAAAATAAAATGTTGATATACAGGCTAAAAATCAACGAAAAAGCCAACATGTCTTACATTTTATTTTTTTTAAAAAAAGTATTCAGTTTATAGCAAAACGGATCCCTAATTTTAGTACATGCTTTATTTTTAACTCGCAAGAAAAAAATTGAAGTGATTGGTAAATAATTGTCGAAGGAGTAGCATTTTGAATGCACTAAGGTTTCGAAAACACAAACTGAGAAAAACCAGTTTAAAGTTTATAATTCTGAAAAAAATGATTATTATAAGCTTAATTAAACTTAAATACCACTTTAAGATATTACTTATACGTTTTTCTTTAAAATAATTGCATTTTCATATGTTTTCAACCCACACAATTTTATAAATGATCAACTTTTAGAGAGTACTAATTGCACACAAGAAAACTCAAGAAAAACTTAATTTTTTTTTTCTGTCACGACAGAAATTTTAGCTGTTTTT
This sequence comes from Trichonephila clavipes, assembly GCA_019973935.1. Lineage (NCBI taxonomy): Eukaryota > Metazoa > Arthropoda > Arachnida > Araneae > Nephilidae > Trichonephila > Trichonephila clavipes. The sequence continues at coordinate 1,188,052 of BMAU01000316.1, read as the reverse complement.
ATTCTTATAATATTAAAGTATTACATTTGTATGAAAATTATATCAGGAATAAGAACTGAAATTATATAAAATTATTAATATAAAATGCCTTAATTTAAAAATTTTACATGCACACATTTCACAAGGAAGAAAAATTACATTATTGTATTGCCTCGGAAATATTTTTCTTTTAATACTACACATTCTTTTTTATAGTTATTATTTCTATTTATAAAATAGATTATTTTTATCATAACTCATTTTATAGCTTTTTTTTTCTAAAAAGGGGGTGTGGCTGAATTGTCTAATTTGTTTTCAAATGAAGTTTTATTCAACTTCTAACTTTCCGACATGCACAAGTGATATATTAATCGAAAGATAATAATGCAAAGAATAAGATTAAATGTAAATAAAAAAACGATAGGTTTGTGATTTTTAGGGTACCATGTCCCCTAAAAATTAAAAATATGTCTAACTCAACAAGTTAAATAATCCGAATTTAAACACAAAAAAGTTTTATTTGATCTCTTTTATTAGTCTTATTTTAAAAAAAACCCAATACTAGATTTGAAATAAAAACTTTATCTGTAAAGCAGTTGCCTACATTTTAATTCTGTTTTTCTTAATCTACAGTTTTTAACTGTAATTAATTAATATTTTGATATTTTACCTCGGTGGCCGATTGGCCATGGTAGCTAACAAGTGGTCAGCTTTATTTTTGTCGAGTGAGTGATTATTAACGTTGAACGTTTTAGCTATTTGATGGTTTTTGGCGACAGACCTTATAAGTTTGAATCATGTTCAAGTGTCGATGACTACAAAACTTACCCATCCCCTTTCCTAACTTCCACACCACTCCAAGGGGAGGACGTTTTAGATTTGACAGATTTAAAGTGCATCATTACCCTCTTTAAGGGGGTTCTACAGAGTTTCCAGGGTCGAACTCATGGCACGCCAACCACGAGTCCAATACTTTGACAACTAGGCTACCGCGACCTATTAATAACCTAAATATGTGCCTCATAGAGAGTATTATTCGTGCTTTAACTACTGAGGTCCAAAAATCTCACGATCTTGTTGGTATGCAGTTTTAACAATAAAGTGTTTATTTCGTGGGCAGATATGTCATTTGTTGTGGTTTAAAATTAGGATATATTTCACAAATTGTCGTGAAAGCATTATACAATAGCAGTTAGTTTATCCATTCTGTGAACTCTAGTTAATAGAGTAAAGATAATATTTATGTGTGTGCTGTCAATTCATATATATATATATATATATATATATATATATATATATATATATATATATATATACATATATATACTTGTGTGCAAAAATTAAGGACGAAGTCGAAAAATTAGCATATCAGCTGAACGAAGATGCAGAGCACACAGAAAGACCAATCAGGAGATTAAGTAAGGTGATGTACGGTAGCACATGCGCAGATATGCAGGTAGACGTAATGGGGAAGTGTCTGAATAGTATAACGCATGTTGTCGGTGTAAGATCAGTATTTCTGGCAAAGAGATTGCACGCCGTATAGCAGTTAAAATCACACCGAGTTGCTGCCTCAGCGAGAAATGGCGAATAATAAATCTGTTAGACGACATCTGGATGCTTTTACCCGAGGTCGAATCATTGGGAAGTTGGAGGAAGGCCGCAGTGTGACAAGTGTGGCTGCAGAGTCCGGAATTGCTCACAGCATCGTTTCACGACTTTGGAGACAATTTCAAACTACAGGAACAGCTATCCGGGGGTTCAGTAGTGGTCGTCCCCGAAGAACCACACCCGCAGATGACCGGTACGTTGTCTTACAGGCCAGAAGAAACAGGCGGCAGACAGCGGGAGAAATCGCTAGACACACGACTCGGGCGACTGTACGACCGATATCTTGTTTTACCGTGGCCAGAAGACTGCACGGTGGAGGTCTGTTTGCACGACGCCCTGTACGGTGTATACCTGTAACGCCTGCCCACCGGAGAAGGCATTCTCTGTGGTGCCGGGAACAACGGAATTGGAGAGACAATGATTGGGGACGAGTACTCTTTACAGATGAGAGCAGATTGAGTTTGAGTAGCGATGCTCATCGCATACTCATCTGGAGAGAGCGGGGAAGCCGCAATCATCCATCGAACATCATTGAAAGAGACAGGTATGGAGGTCGCGGAGTTCTCGTTTGGAGAGGCATCCTGCTTGGTAGTCGTACAGACCTTCACATCTTCGACGCAGGTTCAGTCAACGGGACCCGTTATTGTAACGAGATTCTTCTTCCATATGTGCGTCTTTTTAGAGTCGCTATGGGTCTGCAGTTCCTTTTCATGGACGACAATGCACCATGTCATCGCACAGTAGCTGCCAAACAGCTCTTAGAGAGTGAGGATATTGAACGTATGGATTGGCCGGCACGATCTCCGGATCTCAATCCCATCGAGAATGTATGGGATTTTCTAGGCAGACGCTTGGCAACTCGTACCTTACTACCAGTAACGATTCCGGAGCTTGATTGGCGCTGCAAGACGAATGGGCAGCAATGCCTCAACAGCTCATTGACACCCTCATTCTCAGCATGGGCAGAAGCTGTGAAACCTGCCTAGCAGTCAGGGGAGATCATATCCCTACTAAAGACTGGATGTTTTTTCCTGGACACCCATCACAGGGATGTTTCGGCCTTCAGTCGTATTGCGCTCCATGCTACTTTTTCAATCAAGCTTCTTTTTATCCCTCTGATTTCTCTTTTAGTAAGTGTTGCTTACATTACACATGTCCTTACGTATTGGGGATCTTACGGTATTAAATGTGTTGATTTAGAAAGCTTTTGTACAAAGTTATATTAAAAAACCGTCTCGTCCTTAATTTTTTGCACACCAGTATATATATATATATATATATATATATATATATATATATATATATATATATATATATATATATATATATATATATATATATATATATTATATATATATAATATATAAATATTTAGTTTTTGAACAAAATTCCAACGATGTATGTTTACTAATGCAGTAAAACGTCGTTTACCTGAATCAATTGGGACCAGACACCATTCAGATACGTGATTGTTCGGATAACCGAAAACCAAATGCGATCCATGCATTATATGAAACTGGACGCTATACGAATATTGAAAATCATCTTATGCGGGAAACGTGCTTGAAGAAAATGTAAAATAGGTGTAAAATATCACAATTTTACCTTTATTGTGGAAAATAATCACTTATTTTTTTCCTGTGCCATTATACACCTTCGGTTTTTCACTGCAAGGTTGATATACACCGCCAGCTGAGGATATCATCTCGCCACCATCCATGCGACCTATGTCTGAGGAAATGAAAGATTGACCACTAAACTTTGCCACAATAAAATTAGTTTATTAGGATCGGAATTTATATTCAATAAAACAACACTAGACTAGGAGGCTTGTGATCAGGAGTGATGCGATGTAAACCGTAATTATGATAAATAGCGGAATAAGTCACTGTATCTATATTTATGGCTGATTTCCTAACTTACTAGAATCCACTTAGTCTTAAAGCTTTATCAAACGGTCTTACCGCTATTTCCTCTGCGAACCGCTACGGTATTTATATCTTCAATTTATTCTTCGATTCAACTTGATCCGGCTAAGGGGAAACTCTTCTTGCTTCGGACCCTCTTATTAATCAACTTCACTGGCACTATTAAACAGACTCAAATAACTCATAGGTTACACTTAGACTCTTATCCTAGAGCTTTACCTCTTTTCATTTAGCTTTACTTCTCCACTTAGCGCTCCGAGAATACTAAAGTTCCAATATATACAATTCTTAATCTGCATAACTACGCTCTCTTCTTGGGTTGGTTGGAAACAATTGTCATTCTGGTCCCAAAGATATCCCAAGAGGATTGTTAGTAGATGCACCAATAAAGCTTCGTCACAAGGTCTCTGATTCTCTTGAGCAGTAGTAGTTGAATGAGGACAGCACTCTGATTGTTGTTCATACCACTTCATAACTGTCTCTAACACATAAAAAAATGTAATAATTTGATGGACCCTTGCTGCTTTCACTCTTGTTGTTGTCCTCATTTTCCTCCGTTTCATCGTCAACAGGGTCAGGTTCTTCTTGAATGGAAGTCACAATCTCGTCATCATTTAGCATTTGAAATCCACAGTTTTCCGCATCGCGTGCTATCCAGGCTTCTATATATTCATTGCAATCTTAAAATCATGGGATCGATTTGACAAAGTCGGTAATCGTCTCCCTGGGGTCGTCATTGAAGTCTTTTTAACCTTCTAAATTTGGCTACAGCTTATCCCATGTCTTTTTCAGGCTCTGTCTTTCGAGTGAGTCCCACGCTTCGGCTAACATTAAATAAGCGTCCTTCATATTGAGCTTTGCAGCAAAAGAAGCCACACTTTCTTCGTCGTTTTCTGCCAAAAGTAATCTCCGCAAAACTTAATTCCAATAAATTATCTTGAGATTTCCATTGATGCCTTGATTCATTGGTTCCATCATCGCAGTGACGTTTGGTGGAAGATACACCACGCTGAAGTCGCCATCAATTGCGTTAAGAATTTCGACAGGTGGGGGACAGATAGCATTATAAAGAATTTGTAAATCTTTGCCTGTTTTCTTTTCACATTCAAGAAGTTTCTTGACTTAAGTAATGAAGTCTTTAAGACTACCATTCAGAAAAAAGGGCAGAATTCAGCCAAGCTTTTTTTTGTACCTTGTAAAAAGTAGGAAGGCATGAAACATTTTTGAAGCAGTGGGGATTCTTAGATTTGCCAATCACAAGCAGTGACAAAGAGTCTGTTTCACTAGCGTTCACACAAACCATGGCTGTACCACGTTCTTTGCTGACTTTAAAACTTGGTGCTGTGGACTCGCGTTTTGAAGCAAATGACCTTCTCGGCAGAGCCTTCCAATTTACTTCAGTCTCGTCTACGTTGTTGTCGTCTCTGGAGTATTCTTCTTCTTCCACACTCTCCATAAATGTTTCCTTAAACTTGTAAGAAGAATTCATCTCGCCAGACAATGATTCGCCTTCCTTCACTCTTCAGTTCCCGTATCCCGTGCCGCGATTTAAAGTTCTTTAACCAACCAGTCCTAACTTTGAAATCAGCCAAACTACCCAATTTATCGTTAAGTTCCAATTTTTCCTACGACAGAGGTCGTTTCCCCCTTAATTCTTCTTTGTGAAAACCACAAGTACAGTGCACGATCAAGAAGAACATCGCTTGCGTCCCTCTTGGTTTTCCTTTTTCTCGAGCCAACTTCCGAGTCTAGTTTTGACACAAAATTTAAAATGGTTTCTCGACTTTTTTATCTTAGAAATTGTGCTACAGACGCTCCACTTTGTACTTTGCGAGATGGTTCAGTATTTCAAGCTTTGTTTCTATGTTCAAGACGTTGCGCTTCCGTTTTGAATTCGAAGCTACAACGGTACACAGCTCAACAAAAGGGAACGCATACAGTCACTCACCAGGAAACAAATTGACCTAATATTCCGCGCAGATGTTTACCAAATTATACAACTGAAATTTCCCAGATATCCCAGACCTTGAGTTTTCCCGTCACTTATGAACTCATGGGAAATAACTGTTGAGCACTGCACTTTTCGGAAACGTATTCAAATACAGTTGAACCAAAATTTTCCTTTTTCGTTGTGTCTTGTCTGATGCCTGAACACGCACTTTTAATTTATTGCTTTGATCAGTGTAATCTCTATTTTTTATTTCAGAACAAAACTAGATTTCGAGATAAAATGTTGATACTATGGATTTTTTTCACAGTACATGTAGCTGAAAAAAGAAGAAAACTAGTTTGGATATTTGACGCTCCGGATAATTGGCGTTCGGATAGATGAAAATCTCTCTACTGTAGCTTAATTTAATGAATATCACACTTTCTATTTATCCCCAATTTTCTAATATTTTGTGAATTAAGAATCATAATGAAAGTTTTCACATTATATATTGCAGATTATTTTGCTAAAATTGCTGCTAGAAAGGATGAACAGAGTTGGGTGCTCCCACACTTCAATACAGAAATCATTAAAAAAATTGATTGAGAACTGAAAATGAATTATCATATTTTAATTTTGAGAAACGTGTAAACTCTCCTTTATACAAACCCAATTTAGATTAAATTACGTATTTTTTTAACTAGCCCTGTTCATTGTATTTCTTATTTATGTTTTTTTTAAATTAAAAGGCAGCCTTAAATTCATTTGCGATTCTATTTAAGATAACGACTACGCATATGTGTGTATTTACAAGTTTTCTAAATAAATACAATTTAGTTCAAACATTCATAATATTTAGTTCCGTTTTATCCACAAAAGTACCTCCTTTAATCCTAGATAAAAATCATACAATAAGATTGCTTCTCAAATCAATGATCAAATCCCTAAAATGAGATTGGATCCTTTATTGCTTCTTTGACATATAGTTTATTCTGGAGGCAACTTAAATCTATCATTTCACTTCCAGGATACGGGATTCATTTATTTAAAACTGCGAAAAAAACCATTTAACTAGAAATTCAAAATATCAATAAAAAAAGTTGTTAATCGTAATCGGTATTCTGTCATAATATTTTTTTCCTTTATTTAGTCCTTTTAATTCTTTTTCTGTCTAAGTTTTTATACTAACCATACATCTGTAATAAAAGTTTAAATTTTATACCTAGCAGACAATTTGTGATTTAAAATGCAACGCTAATAAACAATGAAACAAATAATTTGATTTTAATCAGCCATTCTTACTAAAATAATCATTGTATTTTTATTTAAATTTAATAAACTACTAATGAAAATCACAATAACTTATTAGAGTGCACACATACAAAATACTTTCATTTACAAGAAATCCAAACTTAATTTAAACTTAAGAAGCACAATAAACATTCAATTAAAGTATTGAACGCTTATGAGCATAACATTGTTAAGCAAAGCGTTAGCTATTTGGGATGAACCTCGCGAATTTGAAACCAAAATCTAGTGATGGGCATGAGGTATAGAAAAATTGTTTATCTAGACTGAAGATGTTAGAGAAACAGAACTGACTCTCCAAAATTCTTTTTTACTCCATTCGTAGATCTTCAACAGATTTTACATGCATCAATAATCCTACACGACATGCTTTTCTTATTAAATATAAAAGCTCTTATGAAAATATCTCCAAACGGATTTCGGATTCTCTTCGGGTGCCCCATCACAACTCAGAAAGGTATTTTTACATCCAGAGCGTCGTAAATCGGGCTCTTATCCGGCAAAATTCCAAAACTATTCAAACTCAAGTTTCGTATTCTTCTCGGATGCCCGAACTGCAACCGGAAACGGATTTTCAAATCCAAAACTTTATAGGGGTGCCCCTGTAGCTGCACTTCTGCAAAAGGAAACTAAGCCCATATCAGGAAAGTTACAGGAGTTTTTACAAACGGTTTTCGGATTTTTATCAGGTAACCGGAATTCTACGGAAAAACCCAATTCCAAGTCCTTAGTTTCATAGGGGTGTTCCTACATTGTGCCCCTGGAAGAAGAAATCGAGCCCATACTAGAAAAAATTACAAAAATTTCTCCAAATGGTTTTCGGAATCTTGTAGGGATTCTTCAACTACAACAGGATACATATTTTCTCGTCAAGAATATCATAGTAGGCGCAACTGTACATATCTTGTGGTAAGGATCTAAGTCCAACAATATCCTGAACACTTACAGGAATTTTTGAAATTCGATTTCACATTCTAGTAGAATGCCCCGGAATTAACTGGAATCTCGATTTTGGGGCAAAACGTGGTCTTCAAACGTCTTGTGGATTAAATTCTGTGGACGTCTTTTCTTTTTATAACAATAAACTACATAGGCCTGATATTTATTTATTCCTTTGTACATTTTAATTTACAGTCCTTGTGAAAGTAATTACGCATAAGAACTAAAAAATAAATGTTACAATTAAAATAACTTCTTAGCGCAAGCACTAATTTACTAATTTTTAGATTTACAATTATTAATTTGAACGGTGGAAATTAAATCTTACGTATATTACTGTTCAACTGCTTACTTAACTCAGCACTCACAGAATAAAAACTTAAGTTTAGTACTTATTTCTTCTTCCCAAATGTATCGATTTGTGGAAAAAAGTTTTTGAATCTATTTGATACACACAATTTATATTCATTTTTTTCATTCTTTTCTTTTTATAACAATAAACTACATAGGCCTGATATTTATTTATTCATTTGTACATTTTAATTTACAGTCCTTGTGAAAGTAATTACGCATAAGAACTAAAAAATAAATGTTACAATTAAAATAACTTCTTAGCGCAAGCACTAATTTACTAATTTTTAGATTTACAATTATTAATTTGAAAGGTGGAAATTAAATCTTACGTATATTACTGTTCAATTGCTTACTTAACTCAGCACTCACAGAATAAAAAATTAAGTTTAGTACTTATTTCTTCTTCTCAAATGTATCGATTTGTGGAAAAAAGTTTTTAAATCTATTTGATACACACAATTTATATTCATTTTAAACTCATTCTTAAATCTCTGAAATTCCTAAGAATTTATAGTTTATAACCCATATATTATTAACTGTATAAATAGAATTTTTTTTATTGCAAACACTAAAAAGAAAATTATCAAAAATCAAAACCAATGAGGTCTCATTTAAATGCTGCTTCATTTTCAATAGAGATTGTCATTTATTAATTCAAAAGTTAAAATATATTAAAACGCTAACAATCTTTAAATATTCTTCATCACGTCTCTATTTTTTCTAATTTTGCTTCAACTTGCAATTTCTAAAGCATATGCCTTATCTCAAATTCATTATTATATATTTTTTCCTTGGAATTACTTCTTTCAATTCCTGAGTAAGGACTTTTTTTATTCTTATCGCCGCTCGAATTGCGTCAGACTACACACATCTTTTCCAATCAGTACGTGCTTAATCAGCTAAGCGAAAATTCCTTGCCCTCAAAAATCACTCTGTTGAGTAGTTTTATCTCCGAGAGCACTGACTGCAGAGAGTTAATCGACATTTAATCGCTGTGCTTTTATGCAATCACGAACCACCATTGGCGAGAGAAAAGTTTATACAGAGGTTTTTCAGTTTTAGTGCTTTTTGGCGTATAATGCTCTAGACATATGTTCAATAAATCCCACTATTACTAAGAAAACATGTATAATGTTTATATGATATAAACCAAAAAGCCAGTTATAGATGAGAAAATAAAAGAACAAGTATAATTAATTAAAACGCTATTAGATTATCTTTATAACTTTAAAATCAAGCATTATACCATCCAATCAATTAGTTAATTTCGGTGATGTTACCTCCACCTCCCTCATTAAACTTGGGGTTACTAAAAGATTTAAAATGCAGCAAAAAAAAATTTATTTTATGAAGCTTACCAAATCATGTTTAATTCCAATATATGTATGCAAGCATAGTAAAACAAGATAATGTAAGTGTAGACAAATTATAAATCCTACAAGAAAAAGTGGATAAAAATTAATTTTAAAACTTCTACAAACACGCCTATATATATAAAGGGTGTTTTTTAGAGGTATAGAACTTTAAATTACAATAAAACAACGATGTATTATTCGATTGACAAGAATTTTTTTATTCGAAAAATAATCTTGTGGCATTAAATTTTAAATATGATTTTTGGCATATGACTGCCACGGCTGGCTCGGATGTAGTCCAATCCGAACGTCCAATTTTCGATGACTTTTTCCAACATTTGTGGCCGTATATCGGCAATAACACGGCGAATGTTGTCTTCCAAATGGTCAAGCGTTTGTGGCTTATCCGCATAGACAAGTGATTTTACATAGCCCCACAGAAAATAGTCTAGCGGTGTTAAATCACAAGATCTTGGAGGTCAATTCACAGGTCCAAAACGTGAAATTAGGCGGTCACCAAATGTGTCTTTCAATAAATCGAATGTGGCACAATCTGTGTGACATGTTGCGCCGTCTTGTTGAAACCACAGCTCCTGGACATCGTGATTGTTCAATTCAGGAATGAAAAAGTTAGTAATCACGGCTTTATACCAATCACCATTGACTGTAACGTTGTGGCCTTCATCGTTTTTGAAGAAGTACGGACCAATGATTTCACCAGCCCATAAAGCGCACCAAAGAGTCAGTTTTTCTGGATGTAACGGTGTTTCGACATACACTTGTGGATTAGCTTCACTCCAAATGCGGCAGTTTTGTTTGTTGACGTAGCCATTCAACCAGAAGTGAGCTTTATCGCTAAACAAAATTCGCTTATGCAAATCGGGAACAACGGCAATCTCGTTTTGGGCCCATTCGACGAATCTACGTCTTGCTTGATGATCGTTTTGTTGAATTGCCAAACCAAACTGAGAATAAATCACTTGACAGTTGTTAAATCGGTCGCCATCTTGAAAAGTAATGCCAACTTAAACTTCTATACGTGGAAAACACATTATTTATATATATATATATATATATATATATATATATATATATATATATATATATATATATATATATATATATATATATATATATATATATATATATATATATATATATATATAAAGGAGAAAAGCGACTCACTCACTCACTGACTAATCACGATATCTCCGGAACTATTAAACCTACATATTTGAAATTTGGTAGGTAGGTTCCCTTTATGGAGTAGACATCAGTTAAAAACGGATTTTGCAAAGTTCTAATCCCAAGGGTAGGTAGGTTCCCTTTATGGAGTAGACATCAGTTAAAAACGGATTTTGCAAAGTTCTAATCCCAAGGGGCGTTACGGGGGCTTAAGGAGCGTTATAGTTAATTATTTCCGTTATTAAACTTTTAGAAGCACAGTCTTGAAACTTGGTTTACAGATTTATTTCATAAAATAGAGATTCCCTTCATAATGATTTTTACGAAAATCGACCATCAAGGGGCGTTAAGCATAATTGTTTCTATTTTTAAACTATTTAAAGTACAGCTTTGAAATTTGGTTTGCGAATTCCTTTCATAGAGCAGAGATCCTCTACAAAACGGTTTTTGTCAAAATCGACTCCCAAGTATCGTTGTAGAGAATTAAGGGGGCGTTATTGGCAATTAACTCCTTTTTAAAACTATTAACGTAAAATCTCGAAATTGAGTAAGCTGTTTCCATTCATTGAGTAGAGATCCGCTATAAGATGGGTTTTGTGAAAAAAATTTCCAAAGTGGCGTTTCGGGGGCTTAAGGGCGTTATAGATAATTATTTCAATTTTTAAACTAATAGACGTACAGTTTTGAAATTTGATAAGCGGATTCCTTTCATAGAATACAGTTCCACTACAAAATGTGTTTTGTGAAAATCGACCCACAAGTGGCGTTGTGGCGTTATACGCAATTATATCCTTTTTTAAACTATTAGACGTAAAAACTTGAATCTGAGTAAGATGATTCCATTCATTAAGTAAAAATCTGCTATAAGTTGGGTTTTGTGAAAATCGCTTCCTAAGCAGCTTTGCGGAGCTTAAGTGGCGTTATAGATAATTATTTCCATTTTTAAACTATTAGACGTACAGTCTTGAAATTTGATAAGCAGATTTATTTCATAGAGCACAAATCCGCTACAAAATGGGTTTTGTGAAAATTGACCCCAAGTGGCGTTGTTGAAAATTAAGGGGCGTTATAGGCAATTAACTCATTTTTTAAACTATACAACTTAAAATCTTTAAACTGAGTAAGCAAATTCCATTCAATAAGTAGAGATATGCTATCAGATAGTTTTTGTGACAATCGCTTCCAAAGTGCGTTGCTGGAGCTTAAGAGGCGTTATTGATATTTATTTCCATTTTTAAACTATTAGACGTACAGTCTTAAAATTTGGTAAGTGGATTCCTTTCATGATGAAGAGATCCGCTACAAAATAATTTTGGAGGAAATTGATCCCCAAGGGTCACTGAAGGGGATTAAGGAGTGTAATAGATAAATATTTCCGCTTTTGAACTAATAGACCCACCTGCTTGAAAATTAGAAGGTATGTTCCCTTTATGGAATAGTGTTCCTTTTACAAAGAGTTTTTCGAAAACGGACCCCCAAAGGAGGGGTTGAGAGGGATTAAGGCGTGTTATAGAAAAAATTCAGTTTTTGAATTTAACCCATTTACCTGAAATTTGTTCACCTCGTTTCTTTAGTTGAAGAGAGTTCCAATAAGAATGGAATTTACGGAAATCAGCTCCAGGGGGAAGCGGATAGTGTAATTGGGCAGTATTTATAAACAAAAATCACGTTTTCGAACGGCTAAGACTATAATAATAAAACTTGGTTTGTATGCTTCTTTTGTTGAGTTAGAATCCGCAAAGAATGCTCTAAACTAGGTATTGATGATAAAAATTACTATTTTGCTCTGTTAGTTTAGACTTGAAATTTAGCACGCATGCTTATTTTATGGAGTAAACATGCACTGAAAGATGCTTTGACGGAAATCCACTTGATTATTAGGTTAAGTGAGCGCAAGAAATATTTCTACTTCTATTTTAGATATAAATATAAATGAGATATTATAATTTATGTCATTTTTATATAAAGAGAAACGAGAGTTACAGCTATAAATATATTTTTCAATACAATCGAATTCTTAATGCTAGATATCATTAATTCATGTACATGTAAAGAGTATACATTCATACAACATCGTGAAATACCCAGTGAAGCGTGTGGGTAGCGGCTAGCATATATATATATATATATATATATATATATATATATATATATACACTGCTGGACAATTGCTAAGGACGGATAACACTATCATCCATAGCAACCATAAAATGAAAGGAAGCAAAATGTGGAAAATTAGGATAAGTGCGGGATATTAGTAAGAAGAAGTATGAGTATGCAAATTTTTTCCACGTCTGTTCATCACGTGATAGCGTTCATAAGAGCTTTAAAGGTTTTGACACGTGTGGACAGTTGTTGTTTTCAAGTCAAAGTTTTACAGGAAAGATTTAATAGACGAACTTAAAATTTTTAGCATGTCTTCCCGACATCACATAGATGATTTTATGCGTGGCCGAATTATTGGAAAGATCGAAGAAGGGCAAAAAATAACAGATGCTGCCAGGGAGATCGACATCGCTCACAGCGTTGTTTCACGGCTGTGGAAGTCATTTAAAACTACTGGAATGTGTAGTAGACGGCACGGGGGAGGTCGTGTTAGAAGTACGACGCCTGCAGAAGACAGATATATCGTCCTATCAGCAAAAAGGAACAGGCGCACCACAGCTCAGTAGGTGGCAAATCAGTTTCTTGCTGCCGCAGGAAAGCAGATCTCCCGAAAAACTGTTGCCAGACGTTTGAGGGGAGGAGGACTATACGCACGCAGACCTGTTGTGTGTGTCCCATTGACCTGGCAGCACTGTACTGCCCGTTTGCAATGGTTTAATGAGCATCATAATTGGACTGAACAGGACTGGGCATGCGTACTATTTTCAGATGAGGGTAGGTTCAGTCTGTCATCGCATTGTAGACGCCAACTGATCTGGCGCTAGAGTGGTACTGCTTATCATCCGGAAAATATGCAGGAAAAGGACCGATATCCGACATGCAGTATCATGGTGTGGGCCGGCATCATGATCAATGGCCGCACGCGCCTATATGTGGTTGCGAATGGGACTATGACGGGCCAACGATACATTAATGAAGTTCTACTTCCTCATGTTTGTCTTTTCCGTGGTTCTGTCGGTGATAAATTTGTTTTTATAGACGACAACGCAGCATGTCATCGAACACTCGCTGTTCAGGATTGTCTAGACAGCGAGGGTATTCAACGTCTCGTATGGCCAGCGCGTTCTCCAGATCTAAACCCCATTGAAAATGTGTGGGATGATTTGGGGAGGCAAGTTGCTGGTCAAAACTATCCTCCGATAAACAAGAACACCCTCATCTGTGCACTCACAGAGGAATGGGGTAAATTGTCTCAACAGCTGCTGGATAATGTTGTGCAAAGTATGGTACGACGTGTGGAGTGTTGCATCACACTCCACGGTGGACATATCCCGTACTGATACCTTTCTTTAAGGTGCCTGCTGACTTTTAAATGCATTGTTCCATTTCTCCGTACGCAGATCAAATGAACATTTTTTTTTCTTTCAGATGTTTCACAGCTTTTGTACTTTCCAGAACAATAAATATTCTTTATTCTAATGTCTGAACAGTGTGGCAACTATATTTTATCCTACTAGGCCTCATGTCTCGCTTAATGTTATGCTGCATAGCAATTTGTGAGCAGTATATGAGCAATTTGTGAGTCCTTAGCAATTGTCCAGCAGTATATATATATATATATATATATATATATATATATATATATATATATATATATAATATACCACTAAAAACTTTATTGGAGCAAGAAAAAACAGCATTTGCGCAAAAGACTTGCATGACCAACATAAAATGGTAAATACGTGTGTAACAAAACGCAATGCAGTACGGAAGCAAAAAAAAACCAATTATAAGAGGACTTTGAATTCTTTGGCATGGTATAAAGAACACTGAGTGATGCTTTAGAGCAACAATTTAATTGCCTGTAAATGACAAAATAGTTTTTGCACGAAAATAATACTGATTTTTTATTATAGTACGGGTGGCCCTGAACTCCGAAGACTAGCACACACATATTTTTTGAAGGATGCGATGAAGTTATGGATAAGAATTTGGGGAATACTATTCCACTCTTGACGAGCAGTGCTTTTTAAGTCTTGAAGTAACGTGTCCTCCGAGAGTGTCTCAAACAGGATCAATCGGAATAAAATCTAGAGAACATGCTTACACTTCATACTCTATAATGTTTCAGCTTCCAAAACGTTATCCACAACAACAGCCATATAAGATCTGGCACACTCCTGCATTAAAAGACAGAAATCATCAATGGCTGAAGCATAAGGTACTGCTGGAGCCCACATCCTAGTGATTCGAGGGACATACAGGTCAGTTCGTCCACTTATGCTGATTCTAGACAATACCATCAAACTACCTGGCTTGTAATGTGATCTTTACTGAATGATTATATGGTTATTTTTAGAGTCACGTTCTCCATATCAAAACACGTCTGGTGTCATCATCTAAATTAAATCGGGAATCATCCATAAACATTGTGAGGCTCAAATAATTTTGATACCAATCTCGATGTTTAGCAGCAACCTTTCGTCTAGTATCACGTTGTCTTGCATTCAATGAAATGCACATCATCGGCAGAGTTACATACAGTCCACTCTCATAAAACCTATTTCGAATTATTTGGCTTGAAAAACTTCATCCTGTTGTCAAAAGAAACTGTCTTTGATTCAGCGTAGCATTGGCTTTTATATCAGGACGATCTGTTAACAAATTATATCGGTCGTTATTTGATGTGTAAGCACGTGGACGGCCTCGTTCTTGTCGACGTTAAACTCGCCCTATTTCCTGGAATCGGTTCGCCAGTTTTCCAACCTACCCTTCCAACAGAGTTCACTCTAGTCTGTTTTTAGTGTCCTGATAATATACCAAGCCATTCATTGCGGTAGATCTAATTATCTTGACATTTTCCAGTCACCTTTTATCAGTACAACCGCCGAAAGGTTGAACTTAACATCTGAGGCAATAAACAATAGCCTCTACGAAATCACGATTTTGGCAGTTATATCTGTTTTCTGGTTTTTGAAGAATGGATAGAATATTGATTTACATTTAAAGTATTATTTTTTCTATTTTCTTCTACTTTAATACTATGGTTGCTTTTTTTGGTTAGCAGAAGAAATATTTGAGTAATTTCCTTGAATGCACTTTTTGAGTGGTATACATATAGATACTAACCTTATAAAACCACATACTAAATTGCTATAAATATATCTTGAAGCGGTTCAAGACAGTAAGCTTAAAGGTATAAAGATATTTCACAAGACAATATAGGCCAAAGGTAAATGACAACACAATCTAGCGATCTATCCAAATCTATCAAATCTAGCGATCTATCAGCTGATTTTTTTACATGCCATTAAGCTGGAAGAAAGGGAAAAATAATGAAGAGTATATAATGTGTTTTCAAAATACATAAAATATACAAAATTATGTAAAAAAAAATGTACGCAGATAAGAAAAAAAATATTAGAGAAATTACGTTCTTCAACCAGAACACGAAAATACATTCCATATATATTTTTTTCATAAATTTCTTTAGAAATATGTTATTATTTTAACTAGGGAAATATGAAAACTAAATGGAAATTTAAGAATATATATATACTGTGTATGTGAGTGTGTTTGAAAGAAAAAAACTTGTATTATGAGATATAATGAATTTTAAAAAATTGCTTATTAAAATAACTGGTACTGCCATCTTGTAAAATTAAAATTATATATATATCTGTATGGTTAGTTGAGAATTGATCAACCGAAATTGGTCTTTATAAGATTATTTATATATCTGATGCATATATTTGCCAGATATATTTCATAATTTAAGCAAAAAACAGTGAAAATGTATTCAATGTTGTCAACGGATATTGAATATGAAATCAAAATAAAAAAAATGCGAGTATTCGTGCTGAAAAAAAAGCTTTGAATATTAGAATGAATGAATAGAAATCTAGCTGCATTAGCTCTATTGTCCTTTGCAACAATATATAACTTTAAGAAATTCCATTCCCTTACGAGTTTAAAATCTCTTAGTGATACACTTTTTAAAGTAGTTTTACAATGTACTATCATATTTAAATCAATAAAAATTACCTTTTAAGATTTTATTTCAGAAACGGTGCTTATTGAAAATTTAATCTCTGAACGTAATCATGTTTGCTGCAGCAATTAGAGATATCCTATTATACGCAGCTACCCAGTCAATTTCGCTGTATAACTGATTAAACCACTTCTGACTGTAATTGTGTAATTCAGTTACGATGCTCTTCACCCTTATTGACTAGAACTGACAGTGACGAAATGTTCAATATGTACCCGCCAATTCACCTTAGTTCTATACTTAAGACCAGAGCAGTAGGCGAAGTTCACTCACATAATATTGATTAAATTTTAAAGCTGGGATAATTAATTTAGATGTTTATCTTAGGAACCTTGTGTATTAATGCATGAAAATATTATTTCAATATTTAAAAAGCAAATATTTTTTTTAAAAAATTAAAATAAAAGACATATACCGTAAAATCCGGTGTATAACGCACACTTTTAACACAAAAAGTATGATCGAAATTTACCCGTGCGCGTTATATGCCGGGTATAAAAATGAGAGTTTTATTAATAATAAAAAAACATAGAAATAAATTAGATTCATATATCGAAATACTGTTTATTTAAAAGAAATGACATTCCTTTTGAGCTTAAGGGTTGTAATTCTAGAAGTAATATATTTTTTCCAACGTTTGTAATAATATCTCGAATAAATAATTTCAAAGCACAAGAGCATTGTGCATGCACATTTCAGGCTCTTTTGTAAAATAGAGGGTGCAAGTTATACGAAAAATGTACCTAAAACTTAAAAATTGCAGCTTGGAAGCATAAGTGCGCGTTATACACCGGATTTTACGGTACATATGTATATAAAGGGTGTTTTTTTTAGAGGTATAGAACTTCAAATTGCAATAAAACAACGATGTATTATTCAATTGACATGAAGAATTTTTTTTATTCGAAAGATATTATTGTGGCATTACATTTTAAATATGATTTATGGCATAGGACTGCCACGGCGGGCTCGGATGTAGTCCTATCTGGACGTCTAATTTTCGATGACTTTTTCCAACATTTGTGGCCGTATATCGGCCATAACACGGCAAATGTTGTCTTCCAAATGGTCAAGCGTTTGTGACTTATAGGCATAGACCAATAACTTTACATAGCCCCACAGAAAATAGTCTAGCGGTGTTAAATCACAAGATCTTGGAGGCCAATTCACAGGTCCGAAACGTGAAATTAGGCGGTCACCAAACGTGTCTTTCAATAAATCGATTGTGGCACGAGCTGTGTGACATGTTGCGCCGTTTTGTTGGAACCACAGCTCCTGGACATCATGATTCTTCAATTCAGGAATGAAAAAGTTAGTAATCATGGTTCTATACCGATCACCATTGACTGTAACGTTGTGGCCTTCATCGTTTTTGAAGAAGGATTCCACCAGCCCATAAAGCGCACCAAACAGTCAGTTTTTCTGGATGTAACGATGTTTCGACATACACTTGTGGATTAGCTTCACTCCAAGTGCGGCAGTTTTGTTCGTTGACGTAGCCATTCAACCAGAAGTGCGCTTCATCGCTAAACAAAATTCGCTTATGAAAATCGACCATTATTTTCGAAATAACATTGCACAATTTGTAAGTGTTGTTCAGGCGTGAGTCTATTCATGATGAATTGCCAAACCAAACTGAGAATAAATCACTCGACAGCTGTTAAATCGGTCGCCATCTTGGAAAGTAATGCCAACTTAAACTTCTATACCTGGAAAAAAATACTCTGTATATATATATATTGAACCTTTTACATTTATTTTTAAAATGTTTTTTTACAGAATAATAATGGCAAAATCATTCTTATTTACTTTTTACTTTTTTATTTATACTTAGTTTTTTTTAAATAAGAATGTTATATTACTCAAATTTTTTATACATACACAATGTCCACTTATAAAATGTAAGTATGATGTACATCAGAACTTGTTTTTGCTTGGTCTTTTTTATACGATTTTATTTGTGTGCGATTTTTTATGTGCGAGATTTTTCTTGCGGTGTATGAATTTCAATGACTTTAACGTCAATGTAATGTTTAATATTTATTTACCAGTGGTGTAATGGAGGTGTTAGGACCCCTCTCTCCCCTGAAAGTCAGGTTTCATGCCTTGGGGCCCTGGAGGCTCCCCCGTGGCAGGTCTTAATAACTTTGGTTCCACTGTTATGTTTTCTATCTATTTTCCAGGGGTGTATCGGATAATTCTGTATCCCCCCTGAATGTTAGGTTTTGCCTTTAATATTTTATAAATTGTGTAAATACTTAGCGTTTGTCAGGCCTTGGGCCCCTAGAGTCCTGCCATCCCACCAAGTGGGGGTGTAAGTTACACCACTGAAATGTAAACACTTCAAGACGCTCTATTCGTTTGTTATAAACAGTCTACCGACAATGCACATTCAGTTGATTTCTCTCAACACTCCAGCATCCCACCCTTGATTGAAGACAAAACTTTCAATGACAATGACGTTTTCAATAATTTGATTGATTATGAAGCCGTACAAGAAGAACCGGAATCTTTTTGAGAGCGGATAAAAATACACAGGGATACAGCTTTCCAACAAGTTGGAAACGCATTTTCTTAAAATAAATACCAATTAAGAAATGAGTATAAAATTCCAAAATGGGTTTCAGTCATGTATATCTAGTTACCGTGACATTTACAAGCAACTGACCACCCTACCTTCGTCACAAAAACTTTTCTCTTACTTTATGATGTCAAAAAAAAATAATGAAAAATGAAATTGTACTTTCAAGTGAAGAAAGTGATTTTAAACTTATTCATTACATGGCTTTGGATTACGATGAGTAGCAATGAATTATGCATATGCATTTTGAAAACTTATCCGTGTATACAATGATAAACTATATGTTTTTAAAATGTGTCCATGTGCAATACTTAATTATTTATTTTGTTATGGAAGTACTTTTACATAAATTTTAAAAAAATAATTGGCATATTTTATAAATGCGACTTCTTTATGCGGTCCCTATCCATTGCATTAAAATATCTGTAGTATTTCCACGAATTAGTTTGTGTTGTGTAAGAAATTATGAGTTTTTTAAATAGTTTTTGTGCTTTTTTTATGAGGTCCCTATGTACCACACAAAAACAGGATAAACTATATTTAAATATATAATATATATTTATTATCTATGCATTAATATCCAATATGAAGCAAACATGTTCAAATTATATTCGTCTGTTAAATTCACGTGGTTGCAATTGGCTCGCTTTTATTTGATTTAGCAAATGATATCCGAATTGCTGGTCCCGTAAACTCACAAATACCTTTTTTCTCATAGTACTCCTAAATTTTCGATCTTATTTCTCATAATACAATTTCAGGAGAAATAGAAGAGAAGGATTTAATTTTAATTATGTAGAATTAATTTTCTGTAGAAGTTTCTATGTTACTCAATTATGGATTCGTTACAAAAATTTTCAAACAAAATGTATTTTGTACGTCAAATTTGCTGTGTCGTTTTTTTTTCTATTCCAGTTTTAATTTAAGGCATTTATATATATAATCATGTATTACACAATTAAATGCCTTGCGATACGTTTTAGGAATATTTCAAAGTGATTTATTATTTTATGTTGAAAAAAATAGTCATTATAAATGTTATAGTCTGCTTCCTTACGACACAAGCCATAGTGTATTTGATTGAGACCAATCAGTGAAGCTGTGCCAAACGATGTGTCTAAACGAAATCTTCATTATACATTAAATACATATGTAAAAGGCAAACAATATAAGTGGAAGAACATATTGTTATGAATGTATTGATTCAGTAATACTCTAAAACTATTCGAGACTCGATAGCTTTTGTGATGCTCTTTTCACAGCCTTTTTAAACTTTTATTTCTATAAATATGACCTAATGTTTTAAAACTGTGCTTACGAATTACACCGTTGACCAATATCGTCAAATTAAATAATGTCAATAATTGACAGCCAATAGTAGAAACCATTTCCGCTTGCGTTTGAAAATAGCATTTGTAGATATTTTGGGGACAGACGTCTCTTCGTTTGCGAAATTCATTGACTTTATGTAATCCACGAAAGCACTTTCAAACCATTGTTTTATTTCAGTACTAAAAAAATTTTGGCCATTTTCTCTCGAAATAAGAACAAGCTACATGGCTTTCCAGCAATTTTAAAATTGGATTATTAATCGGTATATGATAAAAAATATAAAATTGGATATTAATCGGTATATGATAAAAATATTTATTCATAATACGTGAATAATTGTGTTGATTCTTTATGTGTGTCATCTTTCGAGTGCTTGTTCCTAGAATTTAAACAGGAACCCATGTTCGGAAAGCAAACACCACCTTAATTTTCTATTCAAGAAAATATTTTAAATGACCAAACAATTTTATGATCTTACATGCATTTTTTTTGTTTTAAAAATACTCACATTAATCTGGTATATAAATGATTGATTAAAATTTGCTTAAATCAATATTTTTTAAAAAATTTTGAGCAAATTACCATATATTTACAGATGAAGCATTATTTATTTCAGTGTTAAGTATTCCAAAATTAATATTTTGGTTATCCGGAATAAATCATCTTTGAAAATGCAATAACTGCGATTTTTAAATAGAAAATAAATTAATAGAAGTAAAAGAAAAAAACTTACGCAGTGTGTGTGAATTTTTTTGATTTTGTTTTAATTGTATAGGCTGGTTGGAATACCTAAGTACACTTTGAGGTTTCCATAGCTATAGATGATAATGTTAGTATTCATGATAAACAGATGATTGCTTGAATAATTCTTTTTTTAGAAATCATTTTTCCATATTCAGGTAATTTAAAATGGATACTAACTTATTCAATAATCAATAAGTATTCGATTTTTTAAATCCTGTCTTATCTTGCAATATTTTATCTTATTCCTTATAATTTGTCATTCAAGGATTCACACATTTGCCAAATAAATATTTTTCTTGTGTAAATATAATCATTGTAATTCTACGGATAATTATAGTTATAGCTTTCTTAGACATTGAATATTCGATATTTTTTATTGCAAGCAATCAATTTTAAGCTGATTACAAAAAATACAACAAATATAACGTTAAACTCTCTCTTAAAATCAACAAAAAATCTCAGATTATTCTATGTGTGTTGACTCGTTTTTATTTTAATATTCAATGGCATTTTAAAATTTCTGGATATCTTAAGAAAAGTAATGCAGTATAATCTACGTCATTTCTTGTTCTTACTGTCAATTATATTATCGTTTTTTTCAAAACTTTTTCTCGCTGACATGGGAGAGTTCAAGTGTCCTTGGGTTATTTTAAGTTTCTATGAAGTTAGTTTTTTCCCCTCATTTTCCGTTTTTCTCAAAGTTCTTCCACATAATTCAATGACATTTTGCACTTGGTTTACACACTGAACGTGCCTAATTTTATTAACCAACTGGAATTTTCATTCTCAAAATCTTCCACAGAAAATATTTATTTTCTGCAGCTTTATTGATATTTAAATTGATTCCAACATGATCAGCACTTTTGTATGCTAATTTCTTTTTTCTTTTTTTAAAAGTTATTAACTAGTGACGTTTTATTATTGATATAAATAAAGTTTTTACTAATGAAATATAAAGAAATATAAACATGATTTAATCTTGAGTTTAAATATGCAGATTTCCTCCCCCCAAAAGTCCTAAATATAATAAAATAAAAATATAATGTTTACACTTTTCAAATCATATTTCTTCCATTTAAAGCTTCGTAGTAATATAAAAGTATGTTTTTATTGAAACTAACCAAATGTATGAAAAGGATAAATATCCTTATTTTCATTTTATTTTATTTAAACAAAAATACGAAATTAATGTAAGAAATTCCTGAATTCCATTAAGAATTCGGAAATTTTTAATTATTTTGAATAAATCAAATATTTGAATACTTTTATAATCCACATACATAATGTTCTACTCTAAGTATTATCATTAATTTGTTTGATATTAATAACTGAGCAATAATTGATAAATAACAAATGTCTTGAGAGAAATACTTTTATGTTTTAAAATGATCTATCTTAAATCCCCATTAATATGTAGTGTATTTAGGCTTAGGCTTTAGTTATCTTCTTTTTTACTTTAAATGAAAAAAGGTTAAGTATGTGAGAGTCATGTTGAGTGTTCTGATTTTCAATTCTTGTTTCCAATTATTAATTAAGCACTCTTCTGATAAGACTGCTTTGGTTACACATGACGTTTTTAGAGCCAAGAGAGGTTAGAATTACAAAATAAATGGGTGTGTGGGCTTATGAGCACACGATAGAAGTGAAAACTTCTACTATATGAGTATTCCTTGAGGGCAAGCAATATCAGCTTCTCTCTTTTGTTAACAAATATTTTTGCAGTTGGCAGTTCATTAGAGGTCATCTTTTTTCCATTTAAAATTTTTCGAAAGTGTTTAGGAAAACGCTTTGTTTGATGGCCTCATAACTTCGCTAAGTTCATAAAATTTCAATTCGATCTATACTGTTAACCACATCATTCTACGTCTTATATACTCATAGATCGGAGTTGCTGTAACTGGTGTGTGTATGGTAATTGTCTTAAATCACCAAATATTATTACTTCTAAGTTACCAGATTTACCATTGATTTATTTAAGATGTTGATCGATTTACTCTGACATTTCTGTTCTTAATCATATTTGCCTCATCTATGGTCATTAATCTTTCTTAGTTAAACAATGACCTATATTAATGTGCAACTTCTGCACACGGTGGTTACAATTTCTACAAAAATACTTCCAAAGTAGCGTGAACAGTTGTCCCATCTATTGCTTCGGCTACTTTTCTTGTTGATGTACAAGTTAGGTAGGCTTTATATCATCCATCCATATCAAAAACTGATTACATATTTTCGTCATCAGTCCCAGCATCCAGCTGGTCCAATGAGAAAAACATCAAATAAACCCGAGTATATTAAAGTTCATACAATTGTATTATTGTGTAAATGTAAATAGATAATAATGATATTTAAATAAAGAAAAGGTGAATAAAATTTCACGGGAAAAAGTGGGAAAGAAATTTTTACTACGAAAAAATGGGCCTAAGAAAGTATTTATTTCAAAAATAACTAACTACTAATACTTAGTAAACAATGGTATGTATTATTTATTTCCGCAAGAATTTTTTTTAATTCATTATTAAAACAGTGAAATTGACAGATGACGACTAGTACGAAGTATACACGATTCAGTGTATCACCGAGTAGAGTGGAGACGTGTAAATTCGAGTCAATGTAACCGACCCTAGCATGAGGAATCTTTTAAGTTCACTGCTCAGCAAAAACCTAAAGAAGTTTTCACTTCAAAATCAGAATGTAAAGTATTATTACAGTATTTAGAAGCTATCCCATTAAAATATAAAATGAAACAAAGTTAAAACTAATGAGATGAATTTTAATTGAATGAATGAAAATGTATAACTGAAACATGTTTTCTCACAAAGTTTTTGCACTTATGATTTTAATTAAATATTAATATGAATAATCAATATTACGTTTAGAATAAAATTCCAGTTGACGT
This sequence comes from Trichonephila clavipes, assembly GCA_019973935.1. Classification (NCBI taxonomy): domain Eukaryota; kingdom Metazoa; phylum Arthropoda; class Arachnida; order Araneae; family Nephilidae; genus Trichonephila; species Trichonephila clavipes. Next base: position 1,163,750 of record BMAU01000316.1, on the reverse strand, counting down.
TTACCAACTACCAATTAATTTAGAAATAGTTATCAGACTGAAATACATACAAATATTGATTAAAAATTAAACTAAGTAAACATTTTATGGAGTATGTGTATGATTATGAGTTATAAATCAAATCATAACAAAAGTTAGAATTTTTTTGTTTTCAAATCATAACAAAGTGCACATCTTCTTATTGCCAGGATATCTCATCTAAAAAAAAATATTTTAAGAAACAACAAAATCTTTAATTTTTTAGAACAAAACTCTATCAATAAAGTAATTCTAAATCTAACGTAAGATGACTTCGTCTATCAATTAGTCTTTTCAAAATATTAAGCTCAAATGTTGGATAAATAAGTGCTTCCAAACGTTTTTGTCGCAGCGTTGACCAGCAAACTTTCGATAATTTTAGCGGGGCCTGTTGAGTGAGGGAGGACTTGAACTGTATATAATGTACATAGTTTTGACTCAATAACTGTATGTAAATATGACTTCAGAATAAAATGTTACAACAAAAATGAATACATAGTGATTTAACAAGAAATATAAAGTTTTTTCAGTAAACGTCGTACAAACTGTACAGAAATACACCACAATAAATAAAATAGAAATTGTTTTAAAGTTTCTTGTGTGGTTCGGGAGCTGAAGGCTACTTTCTAAGGTGATTAGTAATCTCCATTTTCATGTGTTTAAGGAATGGAAGGGGGGAATCTAAATTAATTCTAATGAATAAAAATTCATCCGTATTCATTTCTTAGAGAATTTGGATAATGTTTGTTTTTGACGAATGATTTTAGCCAGAATAATGTAATATAGAATAATATAGAGTATCGTTCAAAAGTGCAATGTAACAGAGTTATTGGCAACATATTAAGCTACAAAATGAGATGCATATTTAAATATTTGACAGTTACTGTGTGTTTCTTTTTGTCTCAAGATAATATGTTATTTCGAATTAAAATTGTTGCCTTCTACATTCATGTGATTCTTGAATGCCTGAATCACATGAATGCATGAGTACATGCATGTTAATTTTTCCTATCAGTAAAAGGAAATAAACTGTCTTTAATTACTAGAGATCTAGAATAAAGTATGATTTAATCCGAAATAACATGTTTCACTTTGAGGTAAACTTTCTACACTTGAAAGCCTTTTGACTACATAAACATATATTTCAACAAATAACTCTAAAATTTATAAATTCATTCATAATTATTTTGCCATTAATATCAACTGACTTTGTCCGTAATGTTTAACGAAGTTCATAACAAGTGTTTGATCGATCACTGTGGTTTAGAAAACTTTCCCTAAAAATTATTGATAGTATAATTAAATTAAGCATTTTCCGAAGTATAAAAAATTCACGAGAAACAATGAATCATGAGGAAACTAATTTTCTTCCTTATATTTTTACATTTACTGAATTTTTAACATGCTTTTTAATTAATTAAAAGTAGAAATATGACAACTTGCAGCACTGAACATCATTCATTACTTCGATAAAATTTCAACAGTCTAAAAAATTAAAGTTACCAAATATTCTCTTCCTTTGCTTAGCGATGAAAATGCCATGAAGTTCGAAAGTTTAGCACCAGTTTGCATTAATTAATTACTTTCAAACAAAAATAATCATTCCTAACATGTTTTTTTTACTTTCTGTAGAGGATGACTACATCATGGAGAGCATAAATCAAATACTACTCCTAACGTATAGTGCTCATTTAAAAAGAGTTTTTGCTATGGAAAACAATATTTTAAGGATAACTGTATTAATTTAAATTAAAATACATTGCTCTGAAATATAAGATTTAATCATAAATCTGAATTGCTTAAGCAACATTTGGTGACAAACATATATTAGTTTTAATGTATAAAATTATGAAATAAGAATGTATGCTTGTGTGAGGTGGGGTGGCTTCGCCAAGAACGCGTTTAGTAAAGCAATAATATAAATTTAAATTATATACTTATATAAAAATGTAGTTATAGACGATAAAAATACAGCGATTGATGCAATTACTTATGACATTTTTATTAGTTTTATATAAAAGAATCAGTTTTAGTACTTTTAAAATTTACTTTAAGATACTTTGATAGATTTGCATAAAGTATTTCATTTCACATTGAGAACCATTTTTTCTTCATATATCCCTTTAAGCTCCGAATTATGTTTATCTTTAAATATGAAATTATTATGGTTATTAATACTATATATATGGACCCCAATGACAATGAGAAAAATAATTTTAAAAAATCACGATCCCCGCCCTCCTTCACTTCTACTTTTTTTCAATATAACAACTATTCAAAGATTAGACATCATTTTCAATTATTCTCTAGAATTCACTGCATCTCTTTTCTCAATATTACCGCAGAAGTTGTCTTTCTTTTATTCCATTTATATAGCCGAATAAATTTGAAGCCTTTCACACGTACGCTTCACTTTCAAATGAATTGATATTTGCTTCAAAATATCAATATAATGAATTAGTATCAGTAATAGTTATTGTTTTGACATGCTGACAATAATAATAAAAAATCCATAGATAACTTATATTCACACTTAAAATTTTTGGGATAAGGTTTTTGAAGCTGTTCTGTAGCAAATTACATTTGCTTGATTAAAAAATGCGCTTAATTCATTAGTTTTACATTGGTCAGCATCTAGTCAGGAAAATGGTCTTTTTTTCAATGTAGTTGTTTTTTATTCGTTTCCCCCATAACATTTTGAATCACAAAGATGTTTTCCTAAATATTGTTAATGAACATATATTCGTTACATTGAGAACCAGATGCACAATTATATTACACATAACTAATTCTTTATAAATTTCTTAATTGAAATTCTGCTTATAAAAAGAGTAATAAAAATCAAAATAGTTGCAAAGAACATTTAAAGGAATTAGTTTTCTTATAAAAATTTGCAACTGAAAAGTCCCGTTGTCAAACATGCGCTCAAATTTTTTACTTATTTCAACTTTCCTTTTTTCTCAGTCATGTAGTCGCTCAAAAGCAATGTCTTAATTAAATAAGTGTTGAATACATTAAGGATTATTGTACTAATCATTGCAACACTATGATAAACATCTTCCTACTTTCCACATACAATAATTATAATTTATTTTTATATAATATAATATGGAATTCTTTTAATTATTATCATTAAAAATTATATTAAAAATTTCGAATTTATTTACTGCATATATAGTTCATAATGTAATGTTATCAAGAACATTTTGTCTTAGTTGTAAAATTTTAAATTAAATTAAAAAATAAATCTGCATGTGCATCGCTACTTAATTAAGGTATCCGACTACGTTCGAAATTGAGATTTTGAAAAAGCGCATAAATGGATAATTTTCAATATTCATGATGTTTAGTGTCACATAGATAAGAATACATGAATACAAATTTTTAAGGACATTATGATAAAAAAAATGATTTAACAATAATATTTTGGCAACAAATAAACTTAGAATAACCTTTGTTCAAAATGTTACCTTTTTTATAAAAAAAGCTTCTATAATAATAATATATTGCTTATATAAGGTAAAGACTTCTCTCCAGAGAGTCTGGACCAGCACTTTTGAAAAATTTACATTATATGCAGAGTTACTGCCAAGTGAAATAATTATCGGCGTTTTTAACCTTACAATTTCTCCCCTCTGTCGTAGTAAAACATGGATAAACCAAATTCTAATTTATATGTTTCCAAAATGCTAGATGTGCCTCTGTACAGAAATCTGAGCTATATACAGGCAAAATATTATTATAATAGAAGCATTTTTCCCCAAAGGAGAATGTTTTGAAAATTGGTCATTCTATGCTCACTTTTTGTCAAAATATTATACTTAAATAATTTTTATTGTAATAATGTTCTTAAAACAATTTTATATACATTTTTTAATCTAAGTAAAACTAAATATCATAAATAGTATCCATTTATACGCTTTTGCAAAATCACTTTTCTGAATATTTTAAGATAGCTTATTATTTTTCTAGTTTAAATACGTCACCATCTTTGTAAAAAATAACTTTATAATTTAGTTATCTATAATTTTTAGAGTTTGCTTACTAAAACTAATGTAAATAATTTTTTTCAAGCAACGTTTTAAAATCAGGAAACTTTTTATCTATATTTGAAAAACAGTAACCGTACGCAGTGTGACAAAAAATAATAGAAAACTGAACATATAACTTTTTTTACGTAATTATTTTTATAATACAGTAATTATTATATTATATTTTAATTACCAGTAACTTTAAAAAAATTTAATCAAATTTTGTTCGAGACTTCTTTTCCTCAACGCTTTCACATGTAATTGCATTTTCTTTATTATGTATATTAAAATGTCAGGAATTCATATATTTATTGATTTCAAAGTAACATTTTGAAAAGATTATATAAAGCATTACTTGAAATATATATTTGTGTGTGTTAAATGTTAAATTTTATCGAAAGCAAAACCTTCTTAAACATATGTATCCTTGGTTGTGTAACGGATAGATCGCAAATGCAATCTAAGTAGCTTTATCGAAGATATCTTGTAACATTACATGGCAAAATAATAAAATTCCCATTTGAAGTAAACATGTAAGATAGAAAAAGTTATTCGAAGACAGGTTTAGATGGTTTGGGGACATTATTGCATGAAGTATTAATTTTAAAAAGAAAAACCCAAAAAATAATTCTCCGTAAATCCCGCCAATCCTAAAACTGTTATTAAAATTGAATTCAAGAATTGTAACATTTTTTTTCCTCTTTTCCCTCTTCATTTCTGTAGCACATCAATAAAATTTTATGTCTGTGATAAATATATCATGGATTGATTTCCGGTTCAATAAATTTCAAGATAAAGAAAGAATCATTCTTTGAGTTTTTTTTTTCCTTTGAAGCATGTTTTCTCATCTTCTCTAGTTTTTCGGGGAGGTTTCAGGGCAGGCAACAGCTTGTTAAAAGTCCTAGAACCAAAAGTATCAAATTGAATTATCACTACCAGCAATTTCATTTCAAATTTCTTCCCAAATTCGGTTTGAGTGTTACGTTTTTGTGTGTTTATTTTATTTTTTTTTGGTCACTGCTGTGAAAGATTCGCGAAATTGCATTATAAAAATGGCAATGTTGTTATGAATAGTTTTTTTTTAAAATCATATTTGAGATTTTCTCTACCTTGAGCGTTTGTTTGCCAATGGTGAATCCAATTGCGTTTAAAATGCTCCAGTGTTGTGTTATTTTTTTTAAAAAAAAACTTTGGGGAGGAAGTAAGTGTATTGGAAATAGAAAACTGCAAATAACACATTCGGAACCTGTATTTATTCTTGCTCAAAAAAGTGGGTTTTTTTGAGTAAATTTTGTTATTAATATCGATGAACTACATTAAGCTTAACTACATTTTCAACGTTAACCATAAGCCTTGAACTATAGACAGTCCATTTATAAATCGAAATATCGACATATTTACAAGGTTCTAAAAATGCCAAATATATATATATATATATATATATATATATATATATATATGTACCATATTTTCAAAGCGTCTCTTGTTCCCCGAAATGTAAAAAAATAGCACTGTTTGTCCCCATGTTAAGTTTTGTAATTTGTTTTGAGCGGTGTATATATACATAAGTTTGACTTAAAATATACTTTAAGAAAATAATACATTTTCACATCTCTTCTTATTTTCATTTAAAAAGATGTAACCCAGAGGTTGTGGCATCCTATGACACGCGTGCCACAGGTGGCACGTGGTGCAATTCTCAGGGGCACTTTGTTGTACTACTCAACAAATTTGTCAATTTTTGAGTGGATGGAAGTTGATATTTTTTTTTTTGTAATGGACTTTGACAAATATCTCCAGAATTATGGACACAATTACGTTTTTACGAAAAAATCTGAAAGATAACTTTGAAGATAAATTTAGAGCTATTTTGGAAGTTATCAAATGTCATTGCTGAAGATATTTAATTGTTTAAAGATAGAAAACTGCATGTGCTTTGTTTTCCGCTTTAGGTTCTACATATATAATTAAGAAATATTTCCTCATATGAAAAATATTTCAAGTACGGAAAGACATTGTTTAAAAGCTGAATACTGAGAATCGTGTCAGAAAGAAAGTCACAAATTACACCCCTGATTTCTTTATATGAAAGTAGATCAGTGTAAGCATTATGTTTTGTTTATCTTTTTATCTAACTATAAGGGAGGGAAATAAATAGTTATATTTTATGTCGTTTCTTCCTTATTTTAATAAATATATTTAAAAATGCATCATATATCTACAATTTTAATTTTTCTTTTATTTTTGTTGAATACATAGTTATACATAGTTATTTTAAGATAAGAAGGGTTATTGTTACGTTAAGAAATGTTTTTAAACGATACAAAACTAACATGCATTAAAATATTAATCTATGTATTGAAATTTATTCTCTAATTATCATGCATGCATTTTCACGGGAATCGAATTATTTTAAAAATGTGCTTCAATGGGGCACGCTGAATCATATTGGTCGACTGATTTGGCACGCTACTCCCAAATATTTGTCAATCCCTCATGTAACCTATCTCACAAATATAATTGTTCATCTAAATACATATAATACTGGTTCATTACTTCTTTAGAGAGAAGTTATCTCATCTCACAAAGTGAACAGACTACATTCAGCATTTCGTCTTGTAATTAGAATAATTTTCGACAGTAATTTCCACAATTGGCTGCGTAGAATATCTAACACAAGTCATCAAACCAAAGTGTTTAAATTAGGGGTGGGCAAACTTTTTAATGATGAGGACTACTTCTGATCTTTTCATTATGTTGCGATCAACCTAGAAGCGTAGGTTTCGTAAGCTAAGAAAAGGTCTTCAATATTAAATATAACTTAATAATATATACTCGGTTATTATCAAAAGATACAACATACTTAGAAAATAAAACATTTCCACTTAGCTCTCGTAGTTATAGTCAGTAAAGGAGACTTAGTCTGCATACTGTCAGCCAATCTTGAATACTTCGATATATAATCACTAACCACTAACCCACTGCTTCTCAAACTTTTTATGTCTGCGACCCAAGTTTCAATCATAATATTCTTCGCGTCCCCCCTCCATGCAATACCAATGTATTGAATTCAGTAACAATGTAATTTTGTGCTAAAGTTACAATACGACTTTAATTATAAACCGCACAAATTATTAAGATAAGTATTAAATTTTGTTTATAATTTTGTATATGACAAGCCCTTGGGTAAATTAACTTATATTAACTTCGTCCATTAACTGAGTATTGATGAATTAATAATGAAATACACTATGCAGTAATGATATATTTATAAGTTTATTATATTCGTGTAAATATGTAACCTATTCATTATTTCAGAGTGTATTTTCGTTTGCTTCCTTTCATTACATTAATATTTCAAATAATCTTTTATTTTCGACATGATTGCGCTCCTCTGGTAAGATTATCACACCCCCTAAAGGGACGCGCTCCACAGTTTGAGAAATGCTGCGCTAACCTTTCGGCAACCGCCCCAAAAAGTCTTGACGGCCCACCGATTGATCACGATCGACCTAGTGCCTACCCCTGGTTTAAAGTGATTACTAAAACGTTAGCAATTTGAAAACAAATTTACATAAATTGAGTATTAAAATGGCAGTTATTTAGATCAAGGCCGTGCCCTTATTTCAAGTGCAATTGAACTATTTTGGAAGAACGCATGTTGGAAGTGAATATTGAGATGTATAAGTAAATTTTTTAACAAGGATATGTTGTGTAGATTCGGAAGGCATTTTTCAATGAGTCCTATTATTTATTCCAACTAATCTTCTTAGAAATATTGCACGATATCATTATATGATTTTAAAGCTTCTTTCTGTGACGAAACCGTAATTTGTGATCCTGAGGATTACTATTTGAATGAAAAGAGATGGTGAATGTTACCCTTTTGACATTAATACGTCTGGAAAAGAATTTTACATTGAAACATCGTTGTTCAAGGGGGTGAATTGGGTAGGCCGTCGAAATAGTTATATTATTGCTGAAAATCATATGTTAATACGAAAATAATACATTTTTTTATGTTATAGATAATTAGATTAACATTAAAACTCGCGTCCTCTCCTAGCTTGGGTCGAATTTAGATAGTGATTAGAAAGTCATAATAATATATATATATATATATATATATATATATATATATACATATACATATATATATATATATATATATATATATATTTAAAAATATACACACTTTACATCTTTCGGTTGCCTCTTGCACTTCTGCAGACGATAGTAAACATTTTTGTCTCCTTGCTGTTATTTTTTAATTGTAAAGAGAGACGGTGAGTCAACGTAACAAGTAAAAATTAGAATGTAAAAATAAATATAAAAATATATAAATGAAGTGCAAGTAATTAAATGCATTACAACATGTTTTGTATGTGAAATGTAGAAAATGTTGTTAAGAAAAAAAAAGTAAAATATAATAAAATAAATTAAAAACTATAATTTGCTTAGCGATTCCAGGTACTGATAGAAAAAATGATTATTTAACCAGATTTCAAAAATTTAACTTTTTTATTAATTAGCGAATTTAATATATATTTTATAAAAGGAAATAATTAAACCACACATGAGAAAATCGAGGAGTCACTAAATCGATTTTTTTTGAAAAAAGTATTTTCTGTGAACTGAAATTGTGTACTATTTGATTTGTTTGTATATTATATATACGTTTTTCTTAATTATTCACTTCCAAAGGGTTTTTTGCTTCTGCAATGTCTTTTATTCCTAGGCGTAGTTACAAGAATTCTTTATCAACACTCGTAATCGAGGTGTTTCAGATTTTCCTGTTTTTCTTTTTCTTAGATTTCAGTAGAAACTAGCACATTTTTCTTTGATTTCTACTACGAAGATGGATTATTTTATGTCTAGTATGGTGTTCTTATTAAAAATATTTCAACTTATAGAAATAAGAACTAAAGTCGTTTCCTTTACAAACCCTGAGACTTAGAATAATTGTTAACGTATGACAACAATGTTCATGTGTTTGAGTATTAATTTCTATTCTTCACTTATATGACGCTCTAAATTTAGGTATAACTTTTAACAATAGATTATTTATGGTTTAAAAAATTATCAGATAAGTAATAAAAACTACTAACATTCAAGTAATAAAAATTATATTCAAAATCAAATTTACTTTTGCTTTTTTTTAAAACTTTGAAATATTTATTTGAAAAAAATTATGTACATACCTTTCATATTATTAGGTATTGTCTTGAACAACTCTGAACGCGTTTAAACAAGATAAAATAATACCTTGTGTACGTAGTTTGCACATTTATACGATAGTTCTCGAAAATTAAAATCTCGAAAATTAAAATACGATAGTTTTTAAAATTATTTTTGGCAGTGAAACAGAGAGAGAGAGATAGAGAGAGCTTTTTTAACGGAATAGTTTATTTCAATGCACTATATTTTACACTTTACTCATTTTCAAGAATCCCATTTAATAATATATTGTTACGTAGATCCGGGTTCGAAGATTTTATGCAAAACAGTCACAAAGAAAAATAACAGTTTTTTTAAGATATATTAGAATTTATTGTCAAAAATCCAATCCTTGAAATACAGGATTCAATAGCAATATTCGCAGAATAAATTTCAGAAGACCTTCACACCTTCAGTAACACTCAGCCACAATTATCGGTGTCTAAAATACACGTATATAAAAGATTACTCACAAGCAATCGCTCGTTCAACAGCCGAAGTAATCACTAACCGCTTCAACAATTAAAAGAATACAAACTGTTCGCTAGTCAAAACCAGATTGACTGACTTTTCTGTGGGAATCTGCGGGAATTTATTCGGGCACCTGTGTTCGAAGAACCCTTAATCCCGTATCTGGCAAAAGTCTCTTTAATGACATGGCTGATCGTTGAGTTATCATATTTGGTAGTAGATCATTGCAATTGAACGAGCGGCGGCAAGCCAGTAGGCGGAGGTTCGAGGCATGGATGTTGACATCTCGGAAAGTTTTCAGTGAGGAATCTGAGTGGAAGAGCGAGTCTTCCTATTGGCTGTTGAAAAGTAAGGATAATGGCTCAGGAAAAATGGCTGCCCATGGGGGGTGAGTGTGAGTGGTGTAGTGACGGATGTCCAGTAGGGGCGAAAATTTATGAGGTAAAAAAGGAAACCGCCGGGTAGTTTGCGAGGCGGTCACCCTCCCTCGCATTGACCGTTCTAGGTGTTGCAGTAGTTTAAATTTAAGTACGGCGAGCGCACAGTGCGCTCGTCCGTGAGAGGAGATGTAGAGATTTAAAAATAATGCTAGACACAAACATGATTATAAATTAAATGAGTGATAGAAATAGATGATGAAGAATAAATTAAGTGCTAGGGAGGATTTTTACTGACTCTTTGCGATCATCTCTCAATGTATATCCCTCGCGGATAATTCGAGTAAGACCTGCTTGCGTCATAGATCTAGAAGTTAGTGTATTTCTCTACTAATTTCTCGAAGAATCCAGAGGGTCACAAACTCGCCAAAAATGGTCACCAACATGGCTGTCAAGTCGCTAAAATGGTCGCCATAGTCATCAAATTAGTCGCCAAGTCCCCAACGGCTCTATCGTCAATATGTCGCTAAACTCCTGTTGAATCACCATTATAACGTAAGGGATGGTGTTACTTTTGAAAATTGCAATTTTAACATAATTTAAATCTAATTTAGAGTAAGATAAATGTATTACACATCCAAATACAAATTATTTACACTATTTTATGGAAAATCCGTAAACAATATTTATGCATACAATTTTACACTTATTCAAAATAACAAATTTGAATTCTAAGACATCGTCCAAATTATCCTCATTGCTCATATTACTAAGGCAAGCTAACTGTTGTGATACTTTAAATTATTATGCGATAATTCTGTATGTGGTTCATTATATTGGTTTTAATACTTTAAAATTAGGCGTATGAACAATTATAACTTTTTTTTACTCTGCAATTAATTTATTCATTCATTATTACTTCTAAAACTCAAAAAGTGTTGGTTGTTGATCTGATCCAAATTTACGCTTAACTTATTTACACCTCTCACGTCCACTTGAAGTTTGAGATTGTATCATGATCGCAAATTTTAAACTATTAAGACTCGATACCCCAAAAATGAATGACCTATAGTTTTTTTTATTTTTAATTAAACTTATTATTTACATTATTATCTTTTGATTGATATATCACTTGCGCAAGTCGGAAAGTTAGAAGTTGAATAAAACTTCATTTAAAAACAAATTAGACATTTCAGCCACGCCCCCTTTTTAGTAAAAAAAAGCGTTATGATAAAAATTTCTATGCTATAAAGAGAAATAATAACTATAAAAGAAAAGAATGTGTAATATATAAAGCAGAATATTTCCGAGGCAATACAATAATGTAATGTTTCTTCTTTGTGAAATGCATGCATGTAAAATTTTTGAATTAAGGCATTTTATATTAATAATTTCATAATTTCAGTTCTTATTCCTGATATGTTTTTTGTGCAAATGTAATACTTCAAAGTTATGTTAAAAAAAACTAAACTTTATGTCGTGACTGAAAAAAAAATTATCTACTTCTCTTGAATTTTCTTGTGTGTGCAATTAATACCTTCTTAAAATTGATCATTTTTAACAATGTATGGGTTGAGAATTTACGAAAATTCAGTTGTTTTAAAGAAAATATATAACAAATATCTTAACGAGGTATTTTAAGTTTATTTTAGCTTATTAGAGTTTTTTTTTTTCAGAATTATATAAACTTGTGTTTTTCGAAACATTAGTGCATTCAAAAGGCTACCCCTTCCACAACTATTTACCAATCACTTCCATTTTTTCCTGTGTGTTGCATATAAAGTATGTAACATAACTAGGGATAAATTTTTTTCTCTAAACTGAATACTTTAAAATTAATTAAAATGTAAGATATATTGGGTTTTTTTCGTTGATTTTAGCATAGATATCAACATTTCATTTTTTTCTCAAAAATGAATTAAGTTATTGTAAAATCAATCCCTAAAGTTTTTTACAATATCCATAAGAATCTTAGAAAAAAATTTCAGTTCGAAAAATTAATAATTACAAAAGGAATTAAAATTTTAAAATTCTCCAACTTTTCTTTTTTAATTTTTTGAAACTGTGTGAATAATATTTGAAAAATTTCATCTCGTATCATTTTCTTCAATAGAAACACTATATAAAAAGTTAATTTTTTTTAAATATATAAAGTAGTTCAAATGGTTCTAAGTTCCCTTAAAAGCCCTAGCATCTGTTAGGAGAAAGCCGTGAATTTCTTGTCTTTTATATAACGAAGTGGTTAGCTATGTGTTTTTAACTCCTTAGATTAGGATTAAAACCTTGTGTTCCCAAAAATTTAGAATTTTATAAAATACTAATAACCTGTTGCAACAGATGATCTACTGAATTTCAAAGATTCTTATTGGATCTAGTGCCTTTTATATTTATCAAATGTATTGGTATGTTTCTTGTGCACTTCGTTTGGTCTAAATGCTTTTGTATCGCACCTGAATTTCGATGGATCATTACAACAGAACAAGAGTGGTGGGCAATTCTATACATAACCGTTTTAACTATACCGTATATGTGTGTAAACCTGATATAAACTTAAGAGAAATTCGTTCCTATTTTTATAAATTATGGTATATATTATATTTATTTAAAATTCCTTAACAAATAGTGAAGATGGTTCAATGAGGTTTAGAATATGGTAGGTGTCTATTATTACCTAATGATTAAGTAAAATTATGCTTATTAAATAATTTAGATGTATAACTCGATTCAAAATAATACATTGTATCTACCTAAAAGAAGTGATGTTTATCCCGGCAACATTTATTTCATTTCTTTTCTTAAGATAATGCTTTATTGCTACTAATACTGAATTGAAATGTTCATTACAGTAGAAACTCGTAAAAGGAATAGATTGTATACAATTGATCATTACGATATGGTTATATTAGTGATGATTAGTTTAGACAATAGATTCGACATTCTTTTCCTTACCATAGCTCAGATTTTATCTCGAGGTTGTTTCAAAGTTTTATTAATACTAAATCAAAATATTTATATTAAAAAGCTTCGTAGTTTGCTTGCTTCAACAAAAATAGAACTCTTTTTTCACAATAATGTTAGTTCGGTTCTTCTTTTGAGATTATTTTGTAATTCTAATACTCAATTGAAGCACTCGTAGTAACAAAGAAAATTAAAAATAATTCATTACAAATTACATGGGATATTACAAAGAATAAAACTGAAAATAAATTTCCTGATTCATCAAAGCCAATAATCTGATGAAACTTCACAATTTATAATAGAAACAAATTGTTGTTTTATTTTCTTTCAGTTTTTAGGAATATCAAGAATTGTTCAATGGAATGGAACAAGGATGGATTGCAGATGTCTATAGAAAAAAGTAGTGAAAGCAAATTCAAAAGCATCTTATTTCATAAAAACAGAAATGTGAAGAGACAAACAACTTATCTAGGTTTAGAGCAAAACATCAGAGAACAAAATGTTTTAACCCGAAAAAAGTCCCTCCCTCAATACTAACATTAGTGGTCGTGCGGGTGACTCAATCCTCCCAATACTTTTTCTATAGTTATTTTCATTGTACTCGATAAAAATCGTAATAGCATTGAATAATTTAATGAAGAAAAATTATACTTACAAATATTTAACACTTTTCAATTTTTCTGTAATAATTTGAGAAAAAAAACCCAATCAAACTCAACTAAAATGTTTCAAATGCGTGCGACTTTAAAAAAGGACACAAATCACTAACAGGTTTCATGCTATTTGAAGGCATTACTGCCATATTTTGTTCAAGTTATTGTAGTTTTATTGTCCTTAGATAATCGATAAAGAGCTTGCTGAACTTTTTCTTGCTTATGTCTTTTTAAAAGAGTGGTGTGTTTTATGGTACACTTGCGGCTTCATATCTTTTTTAGTTTAGTTCTTTATGTGTTTTTTCAAAATCTTCCTTTTGATTCAAACGTTTTATGTTCATCTTTTCTACCAAATTTATTTTTTCTGTCGGGATTACTATCCATTATTTCATCAATCCATTATCACCCTTGCTCAATCCATTTCTTTTTCCGACGTTTCAACTTCATCCAATAGAGATTGCAGGTGCTCCAATTATTTTTTTATGCTAAGATAATTTACGAAGTTTTTTTTAAAAATAGTAGCATGTTCAAAGAAAATACTTTGGAATAAATATAGTTGCTCGAGAAACTTAATCACTCTAAGTATCCTAAGATTAAAAAAAAAAAACGTTTGCCACACCCAAAACATATGACAAAGTCTTTAGTTCCCATGAAGATTGTCATATAGAAGAATACTGACTAAGTCATTGGTAACAAACAGACAGTTTTCTCACCTGAATTAAAGATTTCGTGAGCTTGGGGTGACTATGTGACCCACGTGACCACACCGAAGTTAATGCACTAAAATTCCACTTTTTGCCCTGTATTATTGCACACGAATATAAAGGTTTTTAGAATAGAGATAATAGAAGAGGGAGAAAAGATATTGCGATCGATTATAAATAGTTCAGATTTAAATTGAAGGAAACATATTTCAAACCATAACAAGTGAATTGCGTGCAAAGGTAATAATCAGTACGGGCTTAGGATAGCAAGGAGAGTCAACAACAATCTTTATTTATACCCTTTTGAAATAAGATATTAATATATAATTCAACAGCAAATGGGCCTCCATTTTTTGCTGAAGAATATGCATAAAATGTTAGTTACTCGAGTAAAGTGTTAATAAAACACTCCAAAAAATGAAATTGCAGCACCAAGAAATAATGCACGTATACAAATTTTATTAGTGATAGTGATACGTCTGCATACTCATCTGATCACGGGGCACTCATATTTGGGCTATAAACGCAAACAGCTTTCCCCTCACATAAATAGCATCTGAGTTTTGAGAAGCATTTGAGACTTTCTAAGAGGCGTAGAAAATACCTCTGAGACGTCGGTGAGTTAAATTCCATAAGTTAACTACCAGGAACGTTACTGACTCCATGAACTAGGATTGTTCCTGCGCACAGTAGCAACTCGAGTCGGCCACAGCGGGAGAAAAATCTAACGTTGTATCGCCCAACGGGTCGTCTACCTGCACGCCGAAGAGAAAGTGATGCGCACAGACCAGCGTATTTGAAAGTTCACGAGACAATTTTCCACGCACCTTTTTGTGACTATTTCTATACTTGACGTATCACGAAGCCAGTTAATTAAAGGTGCAAGTGTGTTTGTGTCTACACATTACATACACAACGAATGGTTTACATTTGAACATTACCGTGGAATGTTCAAATTAGGACTTAGCACCTGACATGGTGTCACCTTTATTGTACACATGAAAGGGAATCGCACAATGTTCATCGATTAATCTGGTTTCTGTCTGTGGAGGAATAATGACTACCGACGAGTATGGCGACAAAATGGACATCGCTATACATCAACCTATTTCGCCCTGCGTCAAACCAATCCTACATCGGGTTTATCAATGTTTGATCACAGGACAGCTGTGATACTCATTGACGCCCATTTCACAATGGCGAACACCAGTTGCAAAACCTGTTGTTTTACCCTTGTTGAAGGTCGCACACAACACAGTATTCCGGCAAGGCAATGGCAGTTTACATTTACTCGGCGAACTCTTAACATCCTGATTGGGATTGACTTCCATCCCTGGTCGGCAAACTTTCCAGATCTGAATCTTATCGTCCCCTTCTTATATCTCAACGGATGTGACGTTAACAGGGGACCACTAGCGAGACCCGTGGATGATCTGTGCACAACAGTGGATGTGGCTAGGGAAATATGACCTCAAACAACCATCAATGCTCTAATTGATAGAATGTTTCGCCGTATTGGCATCTTTATACCCGCCCAAAGTGGGCACATTTGGTACTGAATAAATTGGTTTATATCAAGTTATTTGTTAGCATATACACCGTACAATTATCGTTCGAAGAATTCGTATAATACTACGTGCATTATTTATTGGTGTTGTCATTTCACTTTTGAGGAGTATACATTAAAATCTTATTTTAAAAAAATGTATAGGCATGTATTATTATTCTCCAATCCATTTTGGATACAAATTATTGCAAAAAAAGTATTCTTAAAATTTTGTTCTTGTAAAAATAATATTTTCTTTCAACATGTTGAAATGTGTTCAAAATGGCTTTTTTGGGGTATTATATATTACTAAATCCCACTATGCAGCGTTGACTCTTTTTTGTACTCTATTGCAATTTTCTTAATTCCTAGATATTACTAATGAAAATAATTGGAAATTTTACTAATGTGAAAGAATTTTAACTGGTGTGAGCACAATGTTTTCACTAAGTTTTTATTTCGTTTCGCCTAATGAATGTTGAAAATAACTGAATTTAGATCCATTGTTGTGTAAAGTAGTTCCTTCTGAATACTATTTCTTCGTATTGAACCATTATCCATCATGATCCAATAAATAATTTCATATCAAAACTAATTAATATTTTGTTTTTCACTGTAGAGATAAAGAAGGTACACAAATATACTTATTCATAATGATAAAGATCTATCATAGAAATGGAAAAAAAAATATAACGTTTTAAAAGTGAAATAAAAAATTTCTCTGTTCTGTTCCAAAAAAGTAGAATATGCTTCAGTAAAAACATTAAAAAAAAACAATTGTTACATATATTCCTCACTCTAAGGCTTCACTTCAAAAGAATTCCTAAAATTGTTCAAGAACTAGTCTCTTAAAAATGTCCTTAATCCTTAAATCAAGAAAAATATTTTTGAAGAATCAATACTCAACATGTGGAGGAAATCACAATTTAATCAGCCTTGTAAACAAATAATCAATATAAAAAAATAAATGCCCAGTATTTTTGTTCTAGGTTTTTAACAGAATGTTATTTTTAACAAAATACTCAAAATAATACAATAATTATATAAAAACTTGTCATTGAAGTAGAAACTTTTCTGGGAAGATAACTGTTGGATGAGTACTGAATTTATAACTGAATTCCTACCGATATACATATATTTTTTTCTTCAGTTAAATGGAAATTTATAACCATTTTTGTAAATATTTTCTTAAATGAAAAATATAATTCTAGAAGGAAGTTAAGACGAGAAATTTTGGAAATTGTAGCAATTCTCTTGGATGAAACATGAATCGATTTTTTTTAAAAAAAAAAGAGGTTTTTGTGCTTGAATTTTCAGTAATTTGTCCTTTTTTTATTGTATGGAAACATGATTTGATTAGTTATGTAGCCATGTTTAAAAGAAAAGGTAATTTATCTCAGCCTTGCTTAAGTTTGTTTCAAAGTACTTATATCTTCATAATTATTTCATATATAATTTAAACCGGTTTATAGTATATTATAAAAAAATACACTTGTAACCGAAGTAATTTTCATTGGCTTAGATATTTTTTTTTTCATTTTGAGGTAGAAAACCATTTTATTCATGATATCTCGAATTGAATGTTTTCAAAAAAGGTTTACTTTCATGTGCAGGAGGATGGTTTTCTTTTTTCAAATTTATTATTCCCTTTGATAAAACAAGAAATACATTTATGTGGGAGTCCGAATAAATCTTCGAATAAAAATCAGACTCTTCAGAAGGTGGGATTTTAGATTGGCGAGGTGGTTTGTCTAGAGGTAAGTATTTAAGGGTGAGTGATGAATTATTAATTGAATCTAAGTCATTTAAACACAAATACTTCAAAGTAAAAGAGAATTTAATTAAAGTTAAAGGGAAATATTTACAAAAGGGGATAATTACAAAGAGAAAGACATGCAGGAATTAGGTTAATTAAAAGTTGAGTTATACCTTTAGAAGACGGGGAAATAAACCTTTTCTCATTATTGGATGTTAGGACTGGTGGTGCCGCGCTGGACGCGGAAATGCGGTAAAGACGCGACGTGTTGAACTAGCAGTGGTTAGTTGGCCTCTGCCGAAAAATTATTCAAGCTGGAGCTACGAAAGGTCACTAGATGGCGCTGCTTCGAAATGCAGTAATAAATAAAATTGAGATTTATGGTCCTCTGAAAAGGATATGACTCAACCTTTTTACAAATGTTTCAAAGGGAAAATCCTACATTTATTAGTTGTGAAATAGAATATAATATAAATTGAAAGTGAATTTTAAAAGAGCGATCTTTTTTGTAGAGTTTTAAATTAGAGAATTTAAAAACAATTTACTTAACAAGTAAGTTTTCATTTTCAATTAAAATGATTAAATAAAACTCAGTAATAAGCAGTAAGTATCGTGGAACATTTAACTTGTATTTCTTTATTATAGTTATTCTAGAGCCCCCAAATTTTTTTAAATTGGGCTGGGTTTGGTATGTAACCTTTGCAGAGCTAGTACATCCCCGCAGGAGCTGGATGAGTGTGGTACCATATAGGCGATACCAATTAACGCAGGTACTTTTGACGCTAAATTTCCTCCCCAGACGAAATCATCTGAGCTCTGACGATGCGAATCTGTACTAGGATTTAATTTTGCCGTGGTCACCTAAGACAAAAAGACGCTTTATGGATCTTCATATTAGATCACAAATTATCCACCGCAGAGTTTTTTTTACCATTAACCCTTAAATTTCAGCACGACTTATATGGTCAAAATGCAAAACCACCTAGTTTTTTTTTTTCACTTCAAACGTATCAACTGTGTCATCGAAATAGACTTTGCGGTACATTTAATTTGTTTTCTATTTAAAGAAAAAAAATCAATTTAAGTCAGTGTTTCTAAAACTGTGGGGCGCGCCCTCCTGGGGGGGGCGCGATACACCTACAAGGGGGGCGCGAGCATATCGAAAATAAAAGTTTAAAAAAAATTTATTTACTAGAATGAAGTAAAATAAAAAAAATTCTGACATAATAAAAACTATACACTATACACATTTACACGGAAATAATATATATATATTTATTATCTGCGATTTTACATCATCAAAAATAAAAACTTTTACTTCAAAACCTCATTTTTTAGCTATTTTTGATACTATAACCAAAAAAAAAAACGTTTTATTCGATTTGCTGTAATCCCATGATGTGAGATTTTTTTATTACTTTTTCTTTTCAAAGCGAAAATGCTACTCTTTTAGAGGAAAGACAAAATCCAGAGCCATAATCAAAAAACATTTTATGAAGATAAAAAGTTCATCACTGTTATATATTATTGCCATCAGCTGTAGGCAGCAGAATGTATTTGCTGCGGTTTGACGTTCGAACTCACTTGTACGGTTAGTTACGTCCCTGCTCTTATGTATTTGTTTTTTCATTTAGGGAAGTTTGAAGGATTACTAAGCCAAGCATAATGAAAAAAGTTTTACATAATTTTTTAGAACATCCATATTGTAATAATTACACTTTTAATCCGGGAGCGGTCACGCCGAGCACACAGTGCACGAAATCGGTAATTCTGGCAAAATTGTTTAATTGTTACCAATGGCCCTGACACACTACCCTCCTATTTGACAATCTTAACGTGAACTAAAATATATTTGTCACATGTCTCCCTCTTTCTTTGGACTACAGACGTTTTTTTTACGATCTTAAGGTACTTGTTTTGTCTGAGTTCCCGGTGTGATAACTTTTTTTTCGAAATGTTTTCTGTGTCCTTGAAAGCAAGTGTGAGTATACTTTTTCTTAATTAAATTATTCACTGGAATTACGATATTTATTGTGTACTATAAAAATAATTATAAAAAAAAAAGGATTGGGGTGAACCAAATAACCCCGCTCGTCCATTAGTATCGAGTGCGCGCCTGCTCCAGGTTTAAAACATGTTGAAGTCTCTTCACTTTAAATATTAAAAAGAATACAATTATTCTTCATCAGAATTTTTTTATTGTTCATAATTCAACATCAATTCTAAATGCTAATTCTTTGAGACTTAAAATTACAGTTCGCTTAAAACTAATTATAATTTGAGCAATCATTTTAAAAAAATCATTTTACATTTTTGTAAACATTGTCGCACACTTGGCTTTACTCTCCTTACAATTAAGCGATTATATCAATAATGTTTTATTTTCTTATAAATGAACTTGTGCAAACAGCGGGTACTTCGGCCGGTATACTTTTAATGTATCAGTGCTGCACAGAGTATTTTATAACTAATTGATTAATACTAAATTAAGAACAAGTTTAATAAGTTTTAGCGACTTCCATGGGCTTGTCTTACAGAACAAAGTTTTTCAAATGAATGCTTATATTAGAAATTGACCCTCTGAGTTCTTTTTCTACATTTAGCTGATATCTATATTTTGTCTTCTAAGCAACCACCGCATTTTGCAATATGTTCCAATTTAAAAATTAGAGAAAGGAAAAATAACATAATATAATTATCCTATCACTTAATTTTTTTTGCTCAAAAGTAACATGTACGAAATTTAATACTCATGTCATGAATGTGTACGGTTTATAATAAAGATTGTTGCTTTAGCGTCAAAGTGCATTATTATTGCATTCAGTACATTATTAATGTATAAGGGGGCGCGATAAGAATTGTGATTGAAAAGGGGGGCGCCAGTATTGAAAGTTTGAGAAGCACTGATTTAAGTTCATCATATTGATATATTAAATTTACGGGGATATTGCTTTATCAATTTATAAACCAGACTGAGTACTAGTTTCAGAAGCTCAAAAGTGATAAGATTGGCAAATAGTCTTGGACAGAAAATGCGAAGTTTAAGGAAATATTGAGCACAAAAACTCGAGTCAAACACAATAAATTTTGGAATCTTTTTGAATGATTCGACAGACAATTTCATTATACTTCCAAAACATGTAAATGGTCAAAGAAAGACCGTTGAATAACATATTAAAGTCATGAATGTAGCTCCAAAAGCTATATTGTTATTTTTACAAATGGAATTTTAAATGCATTTGATAAGAAGGATCATTACGATTTGCTACGCTCTTTACCACTCATATATACGTATTTGTACTGTAAAAATGTTCATGCTTATCTATAGTTCAGCAAATAAAAAAAGTTGTACATATTTTGCTTGAGCTGCTGCATGCTTAAAGTAGTACGGCATTCTCAATTAAAACATATACATAAATTTTTACAATAGACATTCCACATGTATATTTTCAATTTCTCATTTCTAGATAACGCATTCTGTAAAAATGTGTTTGAATACATAATTATTTTACAAATTTTGTTTCTTATTTTTAAACACATCTTTGCACTCTGGTTTAAGTAAGTATATTAAAATCATAAGTTATTCCAAAAAGAGCTTTAACTAAAGTGCCAAAGATTCTTTTACGAGAATTTGAAAGCTGAATTGCATTAATAAGATTTCTATTTGATGTTCACAAGAAATTTCTATACAACGTAAAACATGTCTGTTATAAAAAAAAAAGAAAAATCACTAAGCTAACTAAATTTCATTTCACAATTAGTGGTACTTTAGATACCAGAATTCATACACAATGGAAAATCGGATTTTAATTAATCTTATCAATACTATGCTTATAAGTGAAAAGAGAAATTAGGAAAAAAGTGTGTCAAGATACTTTTAGTAAAAAGTAATTGAGTAAAGTTACAAAAGGCGTAATCTTTATTACTCCTCGAGAATTTTATCTACGTACAGGAAAAAGAAACTCCATTGCTTGAGGGGGGTTCTCTGACACTTTTTTAATTATTTTAATCATTAAATCTTATCAAAGTAAAGCAATATGTTAAGTGCTAGAAATATCGGATTTCTCATTGTATTCCGGATATTTAAAAGGCTCTTGGTAAGAAACGTTATTAAATTTACGATAATAAATGTAATGGGTTACTTTTTCAACACATGACTAATTTTATTTTTTAACTTTAAATTTTGTATGAAGACTCTATAACTCACTTGGACGTTGAAAATTTGATAAATTAGGTTAAGAATTTTATTTAAAACTATCGACTAAATAAATATATATAATTAATTTTTGGGGGGTTAAAATTTGTTGCGATAAATATCTGTTGGTTCCACTATAATAATTTTGATAAGATTTTGAATTTTGGTAAAAAAATGCAAATGTTACAATAATAATAATAATAAAATAATAATAATAATAATAATAATAATGGAATAAGGAACGCATTTTTATTTCAGTTCAATTTAGGAATATTTTGAGATGGTTATTTAGATAACTTCATAAATCAATAAATACGAATATGAAAATTACGTGAATCAATTTTAATGCCAAAATTAATAAAAGTAACACCGAAATCCAATGCTATGTCAATTTCATTATGTTTTTCTATTTAATGAATTCTACCGCTAACATTTTTTACAATTTATTCATTTTCAGTCCCGTACTTATATATGAAAATATGATTGTTTCTTGATATATATACACTGAGATGGATAAATAATAGCGCACCAAGAAGGGGTCGTCAAAATGAAACGAAATTTTACATACGTAATGACTACTTTGATATAAATAAATGATTAAAAGATCAAAGAAAAAGGATCCTTTATGTCAGAGAAAAAGGCAAAATAACTGACCATTTAATACCCTGTTGAACCCCCTCTAGCGCGAATGCACGATACGTTACGATCGAGCATGATGCATAAAAAAACTGTATGATGTCTTGAGACATTTCGTTCCAAATCTGCTGTAACATTGCCTCTAGTTCGATCAAACTCGTAGGATGCCCAACTCACCTTACCAAATGATCCCAGATACGCTCGATTTGAGGCAAATCTGGAGATTGGGCAGTTCAAGGAAGTTTAGTAACAGGATGTCATGGTCATACCGCGGGGCTGTCATGGTGCCGGGAATCAATACTAGGGGTGACTGTGTATTGTAGTCAATGGCACCCCATACCAACACACCAGCTGTGGGAGTGGTGTGTCGCTGTAAAGCAAATGCAGGACTGAGGCCTTCACCACGGGGTTTCGACTCAGGAATACGACTGTCATCCAAAAAAAAGGTCTATAAAAGGGAACATAAATAAATATAAATATGAAACCTATCATAAGAAGGTATTAATGGTTGTCAATGCAATATCTCGAAGAGTAGTTGGGAGAAGGTCGTTTTTCTTCACATTCAAAGTCAAATTCAATCTAACATTGAGAACCATAAATTCCAGAGTATTAATGTGAGATAATAATTCATAGTCTTTGTAGTTAATTGCATTATATTGGGCGTTACAACTGCACTTTTTTAGTGCTTTTGAGAGAATTATGCATTTGAAGGTTCACGATTTACTGTAATATAGATTTTTGTTTATGTTTTGAAGAATTGGGATAAACCTGAGAAAAAAAAATGTATAAGATTATGTGAGAGAAGATTTATATATATATATCGTTTGAGGTCTGCCCAATTACATTTTGCATTTATTGAATTTGTTTTATTTCAATAAGCAAAACAGAATGAATGAAATATTTAAGTGAGATTAAAATTTCTCAAAATTGATGAACGAATCCAATAGTGAACTAGAGGTAGTTAGTTTTTCGAATATAAGCTGTAGAGAATCTTGAATATTGAAATAATTGAATACGTTGGTAATACAGCAGACAATTTAGATGCTAATCGCGGACAAAAATGTAACATAAAAGCCCCCAATTTCTTATATATTACTAACAGAAATTGGAACACTGCAAAACAGTACAGTCAACAATAAAAAAAAGAACACTAAAAACCGAACACAGTAAACAACATACAAATGAAAACAAAAATCAGAACACAGTAAACAACATACTAAAGAAAACTAAAAACATTATGAATTAAGAGTAAATTGTTATGAATTCAAAAGCCGTACAAAATTTATATCTAAAATCATTAAAACAGATAAAACAATGTTACGATGCATTAGTTTAGTAAATCAGCATCAATCTACTACCAGATGACTTATTGAATTTTGAAAGAGCTAAGCAAAGCTTAATAAATATAAGCAGTTAGAGAGAAATTTCCGGGGAAAAAAGAAAAAAAAAGTATGTCCATTCTTTCAACGGACATCTTTCCGCAAGTCCAGCAGGTACCGTCTTTGATCAATGACAGCTGCCAAGTGGGCAGCTAATGGAGAGGAAACAATTTGGCTGGCCAGTATTTAATGATCGCCCATTTAACGGACTTGCCGCTTGTGTGGTTATAGGAAGCATTTTGTTCCCAACAGCCAAAGTTAAGACATGAAGTTAACAGGAATTACTCTCGATAAATCAGCACGATGATATCTGTCGCAAATGGACTCGCAAGTGTGCGTTTCGAAAAGAAGAAAAACTTCCACCTAAAGAGTGTGAAACTTCTAGTTCTCTTAGACTTTTCTAGCGCCAAGATTCTATAAGAAAGTATTTGAAATGATTTGTAAAGGCGAATACACATATTTAAAAGGGTTAAACTACATTATATACACAATTTTTTCTATAAGGGTAACAAGATTATATTTCTAACAAACTATAAGCATATAGATCGAATATTAATTTATCACATAATTTAGATACATAACAAAAATAATGTGAATGACTTAAAGATAATTGACGCTAATAATTAATTAATTGAAATAAATTTACGTAATGCAAATTCAAAAATAGAGAGAAGTACTTACATTTAATAGTGAGTGTTCATTTAAATATTTCACTAATTATTTTTTCTAAAAAAATTATTTTAATTTTCTTCTAAAGCACCCCATTTTATGCTATTATGTATAAAAATTTCTCACTTATAAAGGTCAATCGTATCAAGACGTATCTCGTATTAAGTTTAAAGTAAATTTTTCTTATTAAACTATATTTATTCTAATTGTTTTGTTTCATTCATGAACTATTTCTACATAAAAATGATATCAAAAAATATTTAATTGCTATTTCAGTTTTAACAGAAAACAAATCAAGATACTTTCTAATTTTCTAAAATTAATATTTTTCTTTTATTTCTAAATGCCTAAATATCAGATATACCTAGGGTAGCTTCTGGATGTGATGTTATAAAACCACCAGTCAAGCATAAATATTACTTTTATGGTTCCTACCTGAATACATAATTGGAATATATCGTGTTTTTTATTTACATAAATTAATTGCTCTATTAGATCATTTAAAATTAAAATTCTATAATATTTATTTTTTAAAAATATATTACTTCTTGTAAAACAGTAAAATTATTAATATTAAACTTTTTTCGTATTCATATTCAGGATGCTAAAATAGTATTAAACGATTGAAACAAATTAACGATTTAACTATAACAACGATTTAAACATTGAAAAGGAATAATTTCTCCAAAGCAAAACTAAACTTCTACAATTATAGGAAATTTTCCGAGAAGTTACTATGCGTATAATTTCATGTCATGTTATATATCGAGATTTACTGACACAGAAATATATTATTTATAATTTTAAAATTGTTATCCAATTCATAGAAAGTTTTTTCATATTATATTGATTATACTAATGCTACGATTTTGATTTACATGCATTCTAAATTTTTCATTTAACAGTAAAGCTTTCGTACATCGAAATAATTTTAATCAAAGGGGATATAAATTTTCTATCGCCAAAAAGTACCAGTAAATAGGCTTAAATCAAGATAGTCACATAATAAGCGGAATCTCTTGTTTTCAGCTGGAATCAAAGACGGCAATAATATCCTATTTATCTTCTTGTAAATTTGATACACAGTTTCCAATTTAATGTTGGGTAATTATATGGTAGAATTTACGTTCTTCTAAGTTGGTTTAAGTTAACTGGGACGTCTGCGAGAAGGAAAAATTAACTTTTTTACACCAAAGTTAAATAGTTCTCACGTATTTAAATTAAAAGCAACGGAAGTAAAATTTTTACGTTGGATTATCCGTATATTGATGCACCTGTTATTGTACAGAAATAACATTTTAAATCACAAATAAATCTGTATGAGCATGAACTATCAATAAATATTTTTGAAGAGATAATTTCTATTGGCGCGTTTTGTCGGAGAGTACAAGGTGGTCCACACCGCTAAAAAGAAAAGGATGGACGTTTCCCCTCCACCCCCACTAATCAGAAAATTGGTAGTTTGTTCCTCTACCAATACACTATAAAGTAAAGTTCCTAGATTAAATCTAAGTGCCCCCCTTCACCACCTATTTCTACAAAAATGGTCGTAGTCGAAGCATGGAAATGTGAAACATGTAACATTTTTTTTAAAATAGGCTTAAGGAGAGAGAGACAGAGAGACACCTACACTAAAATTAAACAAAATGTAGTAAATGACAATTTTTTTATAGAACTAAGTAAATAGTATAATTATCATTAGCAATATTGCGATGAACTTAAGAAAAGAATATATTAATGTAACTGAATCAAAATAGCAATGAACAAATAGTTCTATTAATCAAATTACTTAAATATACTTTGAATCTAAAAAGAAAATTAAAACAATTAAAATTTTAAATAACATAATTAAGTATACAGGTATTAAGAAAAAGTTACATTAAATAATTCAAATACAAGAAAGCAAAATATAATTGAGTAGACTTACCTTGCAGCAGCACCGGAGATATTTGTACAAAATTGTCATACAATAACAAAAGATCTAGTATAAGCTAATGCGATATAAATCTTTTGATTAAATCCCTTTTTAAAGGTTTTGATCTAGATTCCTCTCTTCCCAATCAACTACTTGTCTTACTATCCATTTGCTTAAATTAATTCATGGATATAATTGAATATTGTTAAATTACAACCAAAATTCATGAAGCCGGATCGGATCTTATGAACAAATTACCTATGATTGTAAGTGGGAATTTTAAAGTGGAATTTTTAAAAGACAAATCAAAGCCTTTAGTTGTTTTTGAATCAAAATTAAATTTAAATTTAATTTTATCAAATGATCCAAATGAATGCGCGAAGAAGTACAGAACAACGCTTGATGGAGTTCTTTTTATAGTTATTTAAGGCCTAACAGGATCCTTAACAGATATACGTGCACACGAAATAAACATCCTTCTTCAAATCAAAGTAACTTAGCAATAAAACAAAACAAAAATTTGAAATTTTTACCACATGATAATTATATATATTTACACTATTTCTCAGATTTTCTGAAAATTTGAGAAAAAATTAAAAAGTTATAAAGAAATAAACACACATTGGGCAATTTTTCAAAAAATTGAAAGTCAGTATTTTACACCGCGCTGGATCTGAAATACAAATTAATCAAAATTTTTACAAAATAATTTTATTTGGTATAAAAATGTTCACTTTTGAAGTTACACTAACTTTTAAGAAATTTAGAGGGATTTGTTTTTTAAAATACAATTATATCTAACGAAAATTTGAAAATTTTAAGAAAAACAAATTAAAATTCAAATTAAAAAAAATCTATTACTTTTTTTTTGAAAATTGTCGTATAAGTTATGAAGAACATTATTTTGAACACGTGTATAAAATTTCAAATTGATATCATAAATAGTTTCTGATAAATCCTACGCAGAATGTAAATTTTTTTGGTTTTGCGAAAAATGAAGTTAAAGATAAAAAAAAGAGATAGGTTTTTTTCGTTTAAATTCCACTACTTACTTCTCAATAACTTCTGAAGTTTTTATAGTATCAACACAATTTTGGTACACAAATGCTCAGAAATATTGAGGTTTTAACATGTTTCTCTTTTGAAAAAATTGAAAAATTTGCATTTTAAGAGTCCTGTAAGGCCTTATATAAATAAAATTTTCTTTCTAAAGTATTTATAAACTATTTCTTCTACCATAAATCTATTGTTTCTTTCTTAGAATACAATTAATTCACGAGTATGATTGTACATTTCGCACAAAAATACTACTTTATGAGTACAGACATATGAATAAATAATTTTATAGTACAACATTAATATCCCCTTGTGTTTTATTCACCGAACTAATCCCTGAAATAACATTACAAAATTTGCAATTATCATTTCTATCGTTTCGTCATAAGTACACACACGTTTTTATTTTTTATTTTCGAGGCATGTTTATACAATTAGGTACACACTTTGCATAAAATTCGCGGCATACATAGGTGTAAAATTTTGCAGAGTTTTTGAAAACATAACAATCCATAAAATGAATCAAATGAAATTTTAAAAATAAATCCCTTTGAACATCATCATTACAGAATAGTACAGAATTCCTTACACATATTTTTATTGTTATAAAAATACACAAAGAAAATGTATTTGATTAATTTAAAAAGTTAATTTGATGTCTAATTTAGATGGAACTCTGTTTTTACTCAAACATATGAATATTTATTTTAAAGTAAAACCAACATTTGCAAACATGTGGAGTTTGTCATGAGTATTCAAATGTTAACAATAAGCAGGTAGAAAAAACGAAACTTCTGTTTTACAAGCTGTACACTTAATTTAAAATAATCCTGAATATCAAATCCTAAATCCACTTGAGTATAATTTAAGAGCTACACTGAGTATTTATAAACGTACAACTAAACATAATTAACATTTTAAGAATTAAAAAAATTAAAGTTTTGTAACTAATTATTTAAATTTTCCTTAATTTGTGCAGAAAAATGTAGAATGTTCAATAGGTTTGAACATGTAATAAAAAAAAATTGCATTATTTGTATAGAAAAATTAGTTTTTTGCAATATATATTATACACAAAACGGAGTTTAAAAAAGTGTAACTGAATCACAGTTACTTCTCATGTGCTTACAAATTTAAAATTCATTTTTCTAGCGTTCTATTTATTGAATTTTCATAAATAATGCATCTATGGATGCAGAAAAGAACCCTCTATTTTTTTAAAAGTAAATCTTTTTTAAAAAAATGCAAAATTTATAAAAGCTTTATCACGTCCCAGTTATCTTAATGTAATGGAAATACTGTTATTTTTTGCAGCTTATATGTTGTAAATATTTTAAACAAAAATCAATTTTTAAATTTAAGTGCGTTGATATTTTGTGAAACATATGTTCATTTTAAAGATATTGGTCTGCGTGCTGGCATCTTGGACATGTACATTATTAAATGTATAATTTTCACCTGGCACACTCCACCGCAACCATTATCATTCATAATCATTTATATGGTTGCTTTTCGAATTAACATTGCAAATTTATCAATTTTCTCTCCATAGTTATCCATACAGTATCCACAATGAATTAGAACCTCGCACTGCTTGAATTATCTATGAGAATAAATGGACAATTTTAAATTTTTTTCCCCGCAATTTATAAATGCTGTACGCTGGGATTTCATTTCCATTAAAGCAACTTTTAAAGTGAAAGAATTGTGTCACCCTACAAGCCTTTATTATGTGTTTCCTACTACAGGTTATTTCAACCTATGATTTCCTGTACCAAGTTCTCGAAAACGAATTAGCATTCTTTGCTGTAATTAAAAGTATAATGCGCAAAAAAATCAATTTATGTACAATTATTTTATCCATACATACTGATTACTTTTCTTAACAATTCGTTAAAAAATATTTTAATCCTTCAATTATCAATTTAGTTCATAAGATAAAGCTATGTCTGATCAATGGTTATTTTTTATTTTTTTTTAAAAAATATATTGCATTGCTCTCAATACTTTTAAAGTTGAGATCAGCCTAACTTATATAGAATTTAAACCAATACTTTCTCCCATAAAAGAATGGATACACAAAAAATTACATTTGAGTTTGCGCTTACTAAATTCCGAATGAAGGAATTTAGTAAAAAATGGTAATTGATATATTTTCAAAAATCATGCCATTATTGTAAAATCTATATGTCATGAGTGTAGTAATTAATATGAATAATAATGCTCACCTGGATTTTAATATTCAATTTTTTTAATTCTAATATAAAATTATTCACATTTTTATTTTTGAAATATTTTTGTAACAATGTACAATGTTCTATTTTTACCCTGTGGATGATGAGTGCATTTTATTTATATATTATTACATGACGTTTCCGGTTCAAAATTTCCAACTGGTCATTCGAAGGTAAAAAATAAATAATCAATGTCATCAAACTATCATTTCCTATAAAAATAACAAAAATATAAGAAATACGAATAGGTCTAAAACAGACAAGATATAATCAGAGCAGAGTCACAATTGAAACAAGCTTTAGCGACCAGTAAAACATGCCCATCTCCCCTTCTAATTCTAGTTCTAAAAAATACATAAGATTATAACAGAAGGATCTGAATTCATTAGAATTTTTCAAAATAGCATACAAAATGTTTTCCAAAATGAATAGATCACACGTTGAATCAACTAACGAACAAAAAAGCAGTAGTCTGATCCGATACACTTGTAAAGAAAAATTCAAAGGTCCGAAGAAAAAATACTCATTATTGTTAATTTACAGTTAAAAACTAACGAAAATTAAAAAAGTGTATTATTTAATGATACATATTATTAACAAGAAATATACATACAATTTATAAAAATATTTTTTGTTGAAAAAGAGTTAAATATATATATGTACAATATATAAAAATAAAAAAGACGCACCAGGAACGATTCGTCCGATAAGGAAAAACATTGGTAGGTAGAAAATTATGTACAGATTAGAAAACGATTAAAATTTCAGAAAAATTGTACGATTTATTTCAGAGCTACATAGTTACAACATAACGAGGTGATTAAAGTGTTGAACCACCAATAGCCTGGATGCAAGCTACCACACGACGTAGCATAGAGTGATTAAACACCATGATGGTCTCCTGAGGTATTTTTTGCAAACTTTGCTTCAATCGTCAGACCAGGTCATCAACATTCCCTGATAGAAACAGTCATCGTCCCATCATATCCCAGACATGCTCTATTGGGGAGAGATCTGGCAACCTGGAGGGGCAAGGAAATATTTAACAAGCTTTAATACAGTTCATAGCAACATGTACCATATGTGATCTGGTATTATCTTGCTGAAAAATAAGGTCAGGGTACTACAAAGGTTGAGGTAGCAAGACAGTCCTCAGAATGCAATCGACGTACCGCTGTGCTGTAAGTATGCCTCTAATGACGACCAAAACGCGCCGGCTGTCAAAAGAAATGGCACCCATTACCATAACTTCTGTTTGAGGGCCTAAGTTGAGCGCGGTAGTGAAAGCAGGATTGGCATGCTGACCTTGGGGTCTCCAGACACGTCTTCGATCATCGTCAGGACACAATTGAAAGCGGAATTCGTCGCTAAACACAATAAGTGACCAGTAAGCATGATTCCAACCTGATCGAGCCAAGAACCACTGTAATCTGGCTCGACATTGTGCAGGCGGTAGGGGCAGGTGGCGTAGCTGTCGGTACCAGCGTGAAATTCGCTCTATCAGCCTCCTGTGAATGGCCATGGTGGACACTCGTGTACGGGTCACACGTCTGATAGTTGTTAATGATGAATCAGGCGCTGCAACAGTTGATACGACAGTCAATATGTCCTCCCTTTCTGCTGTAAACCCTAGGTCGACCGCTACCATCATGATGCTGAAATCTGCCATTTTCCAAACATACTTGCCGCACTAATAGCCGCATTGCTTCAATCCAAATGACGAGTGATTCTCCGATTTGCACAACCTGCTTCTTTCAATCCAATTATATGATTTCCTTCAAACTTTGAGAGTTGCTCGTAATGAGCTCGAATACTGCGGCGAAGCATTTTTTCAGGAGAATTGCATCATAAAAGACACCTGGATGCGCAGTTTTCATGCGCGGTAGCTCCCGCTATTCATTTATTAAACACCAAATTTTAAACATTTGCATGTTTGGTACAAATGTCATTGCATACGATATTTCATCACAATCAGGCAACCCCTTATTGGTGCGTCTTTTTCTTGTCGTAGAGTGTATTACTAATAAAATTCTAAACATAATGATAGATTGATAGACATAAATAATGATTTTTTTGTTCCTAAAAAGTAATAATGAAACGTTAACAATATGCAGACAAATAATAATTTGTAAATGTTCAGAAATTTCATAAAATCGAATATCTAAATAATGTATAAATATGAAATAAAACAGATATATCACACACATTTATTAAAAACTTGGCTATGTAATACAGAATTAGGTATATCTACAAAGGAATAGAAATATTTTTAGGAATTTCATAGTCGCAATTCTTCGAATATGTACTTTAAAAGCATTACGTAAAAGTCAAACTAGGATTTAGAAATAAATGTGTATCTGAGAATTAATATTTGTGCATTTAATAAATAATTACTTTTTACTTATGTATTTAGTAAGGATGTCTATATGAAATTTATGTCTTAAAACTACTATACCCAAACAAACTACTTAGATTTCCCCAATTTATGCAAATTATAAAATTTAAGTTCTAAATCCAGTATTTTTTTTATTTCTAATGGGTTGTGTGGATTGGTGCTTCACCATTGCAAAACTTCCTCTTTTTAGAGCGGGGCCATATAGGTGTATACCAATCACCGCAGGTAATTTTGACATCCAGTTTCCTCCCTAAATAGATGCATCTGAGCTCTGACGATGCAAACCTGTACTAGGATTTAATTTTGCCGAAAGCATCCAAGCCAAACAGACTCTTTAGGGATATTTTGCATGCCGTATAACCATACGACATGGCCGCTGTTAATTTTCTGCGTCATGAAAATCCCCGGACTTGGGCCTGGGTCAAACCCGCAAATTTAGGGACAAAAGGCCAGTGACAAATCCACCACGACACCCAGCCGAGTAAAACTAGATTAATAAATACTATATAAATAGAGGTAGTTTTCATCTCTAAAACTAGGTTTATTATTTTGAAATGTAAATTTCTTAAGAAAAACTGTGTATTTCTCTAAACTCAGAGTCATGCAAACATTAAATTTCGTGAAATATTCAGTCTAGAAAAAGAATGCTTTGAAACCAGCATCAGACACAAATATTCTTCAAGACTTTTATTCTCGAAATAAGCATCAAAGTTCTCAACACAAGTAGTATACCATGCAAAAGATATAACCTTCACTTCATAAAAGAGTGCAGGCGCTTTACATCTCAACTCTGTTAAATCTGCATAAAAATGCCCTATTATTGAAACTGAAATTGATATGGGCTTAGAGAGTGGCTTTTGGGGGGTTATTTCAAGACCAACCCATTTTCCAAAAAGAGTCATTTATTTTTTCTATCCAACCATTCTAAAAACCAAACGGAATTTTACGGCATAGAAGCGTCTAGGGAGAGAACTTGCTCAAAGGTTCCATATTTCAGTGTTATTCAAAAAGTTTTAAGAAAGAAATATAGTTTCTTTTTTTTTCCATTATAGAACTAACGGGCAAAAAGCTCTTACAAAAGCCCGTGGCATATTCTACTCTTAAATGTTTTCGGATTTATTTTTCCTTCTTCTTTTGCACTCTTTTTAGAGAAGAGTTTGCTTTAAAAGGAAGAATAAGAAATGGTATGCTTCTTTATTTATTTGCTTTTTGAAAACTAGTAGAGATAGATTTAATTCAGTATTTTGTTAGGGATATATTTTCGAGCGATGAGAACGTGTGAAATGTAACATCTGAAGGGGCACTGAAAATGATTATAGAGATATTATTTTGGAAGGAACGCGCACACAGTGAATCCCTTATATGTAATATTTTTATATGGTTACTTACATGTTTTAAAGAGTTATGGATTAAAAATATACATAACAAAAAATGACCTAAATATTTCTTTTGTAAAATATATACACCCATATCTCTTGTTTTACACAATATATATACGTTCCTCAGAAAACCATGCAAAAAAAAAATCATGAAAAATATGTATGTGTCATATGGTAAATTTAAGAATACGCTCTACAATTTTAAAAAAATCAGGAAAGTTGAAAAATCGCTAAATATTTTCCCAAAAAACCGTGAAAAAAGTTATAAAATCTGTGTTGGATATTTATGACCAAAATAAATTCATTTTTATTACAAAAAAAAATTTTAATTTTTGTACAGTAAAAATCTGTTTCATAAGTACATACAGCATATAAAAATCTTAATTGAAATTAGGAATAAAACTAATAACTATTAATCGCTACTTGATAACAAGCGTGTACTTTATAACGAACTGGACAGGACCAATTTTCGCGTACGCAAACTAGGCACTTGCCTAGGGCACAAAAAATTAAAGGGTGAAAAAAAAGAGAAAATATACCTTAAACGTACCACCAAGCGAGTCATAAGAGAATTACTTCTGCCCTTAAAGCAGTTAAGACTGAAATCAGACATACTATGGAAAATAAGAACTTGAGTGCATGGTGTGATGTGAATAGTTACATGTCATTATGCACTCCAAAATATATTACCGTATAAATTTATTACATAAATGTTATGAAAAGTTTTGCGATGATCAAAACTCCAAAAACCTTTTTTGTACCGGTACAATGGCAGTGACTTAACTAAGAATAAGGATATATGAAAGTAACAAATAGTAAAGCGATAAGCGATGAAAATGTTGACTATTAACAAATAGAAAACTGTTCATACAATAATGTATACTTTATGCTACAGTTGCAAATGATTTCATTAATTTACTGTACTAATTTACAAAAGGATGAGTGGCCCTTGATGTCATAAGTTAAGAAATAAGTAAGAGTGACCAAATCATGCCACTATCCTTTCCTTACGGGTGTCAGCTTAGGATACGGTGATACCATATAGCTGGTGAAAAACGGAAAGTCCCTCTGAAGAGGAAAAATAAAGAAAGGGAAAAGGGTAAGAGGGAGAAAGTAAAATATCTCTTGAACCAACTTCCCGAAACAAATCTGGGAAGGAAGAACTGAAAGAAGAGAGTGCTCTGGAAGTAGTGATTTGAAGTGTCTAGGGTGCTGGAGAGGTTAAAAACAGCTCTGGAACTGGATCCAAAACGCTATCGTTAGCAGATATGTCTGACATAAATGTCTGTATTAATAGTGCTAAATCTGTTACCAGCAGCTGATTGGTGGTTTATCAAGCTGCTTGTGTAATACCTGATATTTTCCTATACAAAACTTATGATTACGTATAAATTTTATTGAACGTTTTATATCAGGATCATTAGTAAGAAAATGTTGTTCAATACTTGCAGCAAATTTCATGCCTTTGCAAAGTAAACCAGATGTTATTGCCTGAACACAATCGACCTCCTCATTATCTATATCTTTATTTTCATAAACTGTGATAAATTCGGTCAAATCGTCCTCCTCCTAAGGGCACGAAGTATCCGATATTTTTAAAATTTGTGCTAGAACAAAAAAATTGCGTAACAAAGAAAACAAAATCATTAAATTAGTGTACCATGGTATTTCAAAGTCGTATAAAAAAGACCGCGTAAAAAATGAATTGGACGCCTTTCAAAAATAAATATGTATTGGTACTGATTGATTTCTTTAATAACGTTTCACTCCGGGAGAAACTACTCCAGAGATATTGGTGAAATACCTTTGTATTCTGAATTCTGATCAAGTGACAAGAAATACAAATCAGAGCTAGTATATTCCCCTTAGAAAATTTACAATTTATTATTAACGTACTTTGGTTTACATTAAATATTGCGTTAATTTAGTTTCTTTTTCTTAGATTTTGCTAAATATTTTGATTATGTTGCTTTATTTGTTTTCGACTAACACTTTTGGTTTGCCAACTTGCATGCTTGTCGTGTGCGGTGTTCAGTAAGAAGGAAAATGGTGTTCTTGGGATACCTTTTGCGTTCCCTTTAGCCCATGCTTCGCTGTAGACGTGAGGCAGGAATGAGCCCGCTCCTGCCAAACGATGGTAATACCTCTCTTCGGTGTCATTGCTGTAGGGTTAGTGCTGCAGAAAAAGGATAGCGGGTTAACCCGTTGAATCCTCGCTCTTATGCTGTAGCAATATATTCTGGGTGCACCCCAGACCTTGCACCTTCATAAGCACCTTGCTTGGGTTTTGCCAGATGACAGCCACACTGCCTCCTATATTAGACTCCGTGGTAGGTGGCGGCACGCTAGAACGAAGTCTCTTTCGCGCATATGGATCTAAGTCAGCTGCCAGGTTAAAGGACTTGTTTTACCCAAATCATTTACTATTGATGAAATCGATTCTAATACACGTTTTTAAATATTGTCATTACAGAATAATGATATGTCCCGAAAATCCTCTTTTGCTATTTATAAAGTTCTTCAAGGAATTAATGAGACGGAATCAGCTAAAAAAAATGAGATCCGTTGATTTACTTGTTGAAACTAAATCTGATGTTCAATGCAAATCCTACTTATCTGCTATAACTTTTTTCTTGATTGTCCTCTTCTTGTTAGTCCGCACAAATATCTAAACTCCTGCAACTCATCAAGTCAGAACCTGACTTGATGAACACACCTGAATCAGAAATGCTTAAAAGCTTCTCTGATCATAATGTTATTCAATTCAAGAGAATCACAATGGAAAAAATAGATGCTACAATTATTCCTACAAAACATATAATTTTAACATTCAATACCCCGAAGCTTTCACCTGCAAAAAAATCATAGTCATAGGTTCAGACATTCACAAACTTCCTGCCGCGGACAACTAACAGGCTCTAGATGTGCATCTGTAGGGCATTCCTCTGCAGATTGTATCCTAGAACCCAAATGTTTTAACTGTTTGCACCCTCATTACGCCTATTCCAAACTTTGTCCAAAACCCTTTGCCTAAGCTAAAATTTAATGCAGTAATTTAGTAATAATTTGTAAAGAAAAACTTCATATTTGAATTTGTTACATGTGCTACATGAATACACAGAAAAACTATTGTTTGATCATTTTTTAATATACATAAGTCATTAATGACAAGGTTTGCAAAACATGTTTTAGTAAGAACACCAAAAAGAAGCGCACACTCATTTTGTAAAAAAAAAAGAAGAAAACTTCGAGAAATTAATGCTAACATCAGCAATGGACCTCAAGTACCTTCACTAAGCATACATGTATTAGCGACACTCATCTCAAAACACAACCGTTTTCTATTATATTGGTCACATTAATCTAGTACACCACTATTTCAAACGGATGGTATGGCCAATGTCAGTCTTTAAAATGTATGCCATGAATGCAGGTCACTAGATGGAAAAGGATTTCAGTGAAATGAAAATACTAAATATAGTCCAGAAAATTCTGCAAATCAGTAGCGAAAGTGGCTTGTGAAGCAACCAACATTTGTTCTTGAATGCTTCGATCCACTCATTTTCAAGTATTTCTTGAAGCCTGGGCACCTTTCAAATTTAACAAATGTCCTCCCTTTACCCATCTTCTACAAAGCCGATTTAAAATGGTCATTCGTAGTTGAGGGCCCGTTGAGCTTTGACTCATGGGATAAGCAGTCTATCTGAATCACGTGATCTTTCCTCTCGTAAAATCATCTGTCTCACATGGAACTACCACCGTTGACAGTAACCTGGCGCACACACTCACACACATCACTTATGTCCTCTGAGACAAGGAAAACATTCCACAATGATTTCTCTGTTAACTACAAAAAAGGCAAAAATATTGCCCAGTTTGTAGGTTCCTTTCCTTACATTCTACTCAATACATACCAGAAAACTGCGGATTTCACATCACTTATATTGTTCAATAAACAGTCTTCTGAAGACTTATACTTACCTTATCTCTCCTGTTTGGTATTGCCTTTTCATTTTCTCGAAGAGTATAAAAACTTCCAAATTTACAATGTGGGTAACTTAATAGGAATGACAAAATCTTAAATTAAACTTTAATTTACTACTGGGCAAAAAGTAATAATTCATAAATAGGTAATTTAATCAGTGATTGTGTGTTGAATCGAAGCATTTATTTTACTTATTACGATGGTTAGTTTAATCCTTGATTAACTATTTGTATATGCATTTCCATACACGAATTTCCGATTCAATGTTCTAAAAATAGAAAAAAATATATAAGTTTTTCCTATACAAATATAGTATTTTTAAATATATATAAATGCAAAAATATATAGTTTTTTGAAAAAACAATTTAAGACTGCATACATTTATGTGATTTTCTTCATGGTACATTAGTAGTGCTTCAAAATACTATTTACATTAAATGCACGTAATTATTTTCTATACATTTTATATTATAAGAAAAATGTTAAGGTTTTCAAACCTTAAAATAGACTGGTTTTTATTTCACTCAGTGTTTCATTTCAATTTCATAGATATGTATGCATTTTCAGAGTCGAGGTAAATGCAATAGGGTAATATCCAATCTCTCGGTAAAAATAACCCTGAGTGAAAAAAGCATCGCCAAATCACATTCAAAATGATATAGTTAATGTAATATCTTTCTTTACTCAAAATTATTATTAAAAATTCTGCATAAACATTTCGAAGCGAATTGCTTAATCTATATTTCATAAATTCTTGAAAGAAATTTCGTTCACTTCTCGTTGCCCGTATAAAGAAGTTTGCACTATTGAAAATTGAAATTGGATTTGAAAAAAAATTGCCTTTTTTTGGATATTTCAAGGATGTACTATTTCCAAAAGCTTCATTTATTTTTCTTCGCGAACCTTTTCTAAAAGTAAACAGATTTTCACGGCAGAGCACCATTTTAGTGAATCTCGAAGAAAACTTCTCTATTAAAATCCTGGAGGGAAAAGGAGACTTTTTTTTCTGCTCAAAAACATATTAAGAAAAGAATTTGGCAATATAGAGCATCTGGCTTTTACAATCGCTTAAAAGTTCTGATTCATTATTTTTCCATTCTTTGAAAACATTTATATGGGAAAGATGAAGAAATACACGTTATATTTTTCCATAATTGTTTTCTTACAGTATTAATTATAGATTGAATTTGAAAATTCCTAAGCGCAACTTTTTTTCATTAGCACCAGTGAATACATTATTTTATCAAAATATCTTAAATAAAATATGATTGATGCGATAAGATGGAAACGTATTTGATCATGCACCGAAGTTCTAATTTCTGAAAAATGTTGTTTTATAAACAACTATGATTGCTAGATATACACTTTTCGTAAAATAAATTTAGTAAGATTTAAAGCTTTCACTTTGAATATATATATATAAGTGAATATATTATGATCACAATTAAAGTTGTCATTTTAAAAACCCCTAAAAAGGAAATATTTTACCAAAGAAATTTACTAGAAAAAAAAGAATAATGCGTAATTATAACAAAAACAGGGATAAGGACCTGAGAAGAAAAGGAACTTCTTGAAACACACATCGTACGCATGATTAAAGCTTATATTGTACAACACACATTTTACCTTGTTTTGATATTAATTGAAATCGTTAAAATGCGTGTTCCCAATGTTTTCGGATAGTATATGTGCTTAGATGGGATGAATACTTTGCGAGGTGATAGCCTTCAAATTGTTCAGATTAACAATCCACCTGTTTCAAACCACATCCATCAATTATTCCCAAAGCTAACAATAAAACGATTTTAATTCTGGAGAACACGTCAGCCATACAACTGAAAATAAGAAGCTTATGATTCTGTCACCTCCTAAATGAAGCAGCTACTTTAGGGGAGTAGCAAAACACATAACTTCATTTTGTATGATTATTGTGTGACACACACACTAAATATGATCACGTGCCGGAGGGGCAAGGTTACCCAAACTTGCTTCATGCCACTCATATACCAAGATGCCAGGGCCTCCAGACGTTACTTATTTTCTAACAAATAAAATATACTGGATTAGGTTGTGCTAGTATAAACTTTGAGTACGTGCATACCTGCTAGCTTGTCCCGACGGCCAATTTACAGGTAACAGGTGTCAAAGGTCGGTAAAAAGAGTGCTAACTTTCCTCAAATTCTAAAGGCTAATTTTTACGTATGTTTTAAAATACATCGTTACAAATTAATAATCAGTACTGCCAGACACGTTTCATCGGCGGTAACTTTTAACAGACGCTTAAAAGCTTCCAAAAAAAGTCATGCAACCTTTCTTATTTTCTAAAGCTTGATATTTATGTATGATACTTGGTGAACTATTTTAATATTTTTTGTAAGCTGTCAGACCAATCGGATGGGCCAATCATCCCCCAGACACACCTAAAGAGTCGCTATGCTTATGAGCGCGATGTCCTCATTCATCCGCTTGAGTGCGAGGTAGACTCGTCTATTCTTCCCCCTGCTCTTTATGTGTGTGCGTCTTGGTGTTTAGTCTAAGGTTGCTGGTCGCTACTGGAAAATTGTACACGAAGCGTTCATCCATCAAATATCAAAAATGTTAGATGTGGCCGGATGTGGAAGGCCAATAACTCAATTATATATCCACAGAGGTATTCTGGGAAGGCAGAAGGAAATGCCAGAAGACATTTATATGGTAGACATTTATATAGTTAAAGACAATAGGTTGTTCTAGTAGCCATTAAGGTGTAAGGATCAATAGTATCCGATATTATGAGCGTACACTACAGTATTCTATCGAGTATATTCAGTCCAAATGTGATTTCAGTTATAACGCGTTCGAGTTAAATATAAATATTTGCAGTGTTTTAAAGAATATCATGGCAGAATCATTGAACTGTGTTTTTTGTAAAAATTCTGATGTGAATTTAATATTATTTACGGAAGAGACCTTTGAAAAGTGTCGAACAATTGTAAAACATCGAAAGGAACATAACCTAAAATTTAAAGATGTTGTTTTGCCGACAGACTTATTTGAAAGTGGTTATCATGGACAAGGTTACAAGTCATTTACAGGTTTGATGAAAAAATACCGCTCATCAAAAGCTTCAACTACAGAAAAATCTACTCCAGAAGAAAACTTCGAAAATATTACAAAAAAATTCATCATTACCATGTTTATCAACTTCTGAGTTAAATCCACAGATTCCAAGTCCAGCAACTTCATCTGTACCTGAGTCAACGACGATATCTGAGTTAGTTGAACCAGTTACACACATCAAATTTACCTGAAAATATTGTCCAGCCAGAAAATACTGATTCACCATCTGAAACGAACCCTTTGGTTGAAAGTGATGTAAGTACTGATAAAAATAATATCACCTATATATTTTGTGACCAAAAGACTAAAAAGCATCGCTCAAAAATATTACCGTTACATTCATGTCATAAAAATAATTTTATTTCTGCATTAGATCAAGAAAATGAAAATCATACGGAATAAATTTATAAAATAGTAAATTATTCGCTTTCAAAAATTTATTATCATCGACATTGTCGATTAGATTTTCTTTATAAAGCATCAAAAAAAGAAGAAACTCCTCAAAGTGATTTGCATAACCTTCGTCAGCATCATCAAACTGCGTTTGAGGAAATATCTGTTTTTATTCATGAAAATATAATTAAAAAAGGACGGTGTTATTTTTTGACTTATCTTCATAGATATTATATGGAGTTATTGAATCAAGGTGAGGAAGAGAGTCCTGAGAAAATTAAGGGAAATTTTACACCACACAAATTAGAAGTAAAGATATCAAAAGTATTTGACAAACAGATAAAATTTTTCATAATTCAAAAAAAAATTTGTAGCTCCCAAAAAATTGACTGCTATTGATGAACAATCATTGGAAAATTTGCAAGACAAAGATATTCTGCACAAAGCTGTTTTACTTCTACGGAAATCTGTTTTGCAAGCTGAAAAAAAAGTCGCTACAACTCATAACATTAGAAGATTTAAAAGAAGGTGAAATGTCGGTACCTCAAGATTTATTAAACTTTTACTTCACTCTGATAGCTGGAAGTAATCAAAAACGTAAGGAAAATTCAAAATGCATGCGTCAAGTTAAATCTTATTGCGAAGATGCAGTATATGGTGTTCATAATGGAAATGTCAAAACATCAAAACATATTATGCTCGGAATATCTCTAAAAAGTTTAACAAGTAGTCGCAAAATTATTGACATAATCCATAGATACGGCCATTGCATTAGTTATCCAGTTGTAGAAGAGCTGGAAAAAGAAGCGACACATACTTCAGTACAGAATACAAGTATATGTCCTGAAACAATTGTAAAATCCCCACTTCTGTGTACTGGAGTGGCTTTTGACAATTTTGATCGCTTTGCAGAAAGAAGAGTGGCAAGGATACATTGCATGATACTGATGGGATTATTTATCAAAATGTTGAATTGCATACTCCAAATGAATCGCAGTTTGTAAACTTATTAGCTGTTAACAACGAGGAAACTGTAATCTCGAAGAAGAGGAGACGAAGAACTTTTGAAGTTATAACTGTAGATATGCAAGAAAAACCAGTGGCTAAAAGAAAAAAAATATATGGATTTGTCAGCTCACTATGGTGAATATTCGCTACCTGTAAATTTACAGTTACATAAAACAATAGATACAGTTTGGATGATTAGCCATGCTCTCAAGTTACCAAATGTTCCAATGTGGGTAGGCTTCAATAGTTCACTAATTTGTAATGATAGCCTAAAGCAAATAGTTTCTTATCTAACTCCCATAAATGATTCTCCTAATAATAAATCAGTGGTTTTGGAGACTATGAAACAAAGCAAGAAAATTTTTGAAAAAGTAAAGCAGTTATCCATTCAAGTTACCTACGATCTTGCAATTGCAAAAGTTGCTTTACAAATTCAAGCTACCAAAAAGCCTGATTTTGATAATTTATTCATACATTTGGAAGCTTTTCATATAATGATGGCTTACTTTAAAGCAGTAGGCAAAGTAATCATTGATTGTGGCCTAACTAATATTATGGTACAAAACAATTTGTTAGCATCTGGCTCCGTAAGTGGATTTCTCGAGGCTAAACATTTTAATAGGTGTAAGAGACTTCACCCTTTGATAGTGTTGGGATTGGAAATCATACATTTTAACTCATTTTTAGCATTAAAGAATATAATGATCACAGATGAAATTGCTGAAGAAATTGCGCGACTAAAAATTTCCTCATTATCTTCTTTTAAAATAGAGAATGAAGAGCTTAATGAACTAATCAATGACTATGAGATTTACAAGTAGCAAACTCTCAATGGAGAGTTCGGTAAAAAACCAAAGTTTTATTTAATTTATATTAATCTTATTCAATATTACCTGACTTTATCAAGAAGTATCCGTGCAGGAGATTTTGAAATGTTTAAATTTGTATTACGCAAAATCATGAATTTATTTTTCATCTGTAATCAGCCAAATTATGCTCGATGTGCATCTAAATATTATGATAATTTGATGGAAATTGCAGAAACTCACCCAGATTTGTTCGAAGAATTTCAAAAAGGATTCTTTCGCATTCAATGAACCTATAAACGTTTTTTCCAAACAACCAATTGACTTAGTTCTTGAACAAACGATTAACGCAGATGCAGCCATGAATCTGGCAGGTATAATTGAATTCACCAATTCTGTCTCAGCACGTCAACGATGGGCTCTTAGCCATGATATAAGATCTACAATTATTAGTTATGCTTATAAAGATTTATATCTACAAATAGAACAAGATGTAACAGCTGAGTTAACAAATCACAATATAAAAAATAATATCAAGCAATTACAAGCATTCACTGATATATTTGATCAATTAATCAATCCATTTGATACTAAAGTACCTAAAGATCTTTTAATAAATATTTCATATGGTAAATCAGCTTCAGAAACAGTTCAAAAATTACTTCTCAGTATTGAAGAACATGGTGAGATTAAACGTAAAACATTTATCGTAGAATGTGAGCAAGATGATAGTAGGTTTGAGAAGAGTATTAAAAAAACACAGATAGACAACTTTTCCATAGATTACGCAAAAAAAAAGAAAAACAAAAATTGGTAGAAAACTGTAGAAGTACGTGTTCAGAAGGATTTATTTGGACGTATACTTGGAATTTCTATCGATCACAAAGTCGATATGGCAAAAATTTTTAAATATCTCATAACATTACCTCATAACATTCCATTATCCTTATGCCATTTTGATGGTGGAATTTGTAAGACTCAGAAATCTATTTTAATAAAATGTTTGGAAAAAGATGTTGAACATAATCCACCGTCTCACATAGATATTGCAGTAATTGATGGATTTTTCCTACTTCACACAATGAAAAATATCCCAAAAACGTTTGGCAATATTTCAAAAAAAATGTTACATATGTTAACCCAATTAAATACAAAAATATTTGATACTATTTTCGATCAATACTTTTCTCCGTCTATAAAAGATTACGAAAGAT
The DNA here is from genome assembly GCA_019973935.1 of Trichonephila clavipes. Classification (NCBI taxonomy): domain Eukaryota; kingdom Metazoa; phylum Arthropoda; class Arachnida; order Araneae; family Nephilidae; genus Trichonephila; species Trichonephila clavipes. The sequence continues at coordinate 1,119,656 of BMAU01000316.1, read as the reverse complement.
CTCTCCGACATGAATCAACACAATTGGGGTTTAATATCACTGGACCTGACCAAGTTCGACCGTCTGATTTCGCCAAAGAATTAAAAATATACGGTTCAAACAAGCTCTTGTTGATTTTTTATACTACACTGGAGTACTGAAGAGATGGTACCATTTATGAACAACAAAATCATTGTCGTTAATTTCAAGAAATGTCACTCTTTTACTGTCACTAACAATATAGTTTTATCTAATATTGATGAAACTCTAACATGCACTGATCAAGAGGAAGCTGACACTAAAATTATTCATCATATCTGCAATATTGATAATCAAGCTAATTTCGTAATTCGATGTTCTGATACCGACATTGCAGCAATCCTGTTGGGCAATATGCGTCATTTAAAAAATGAAGATTCCCATGTGTCGATCTTAAATGGCATAGGAAATAGAGTAAGATATATTGATATCACTAAGGTTTACGAACATTAAGGGTATTATTTAAGCCGTTGTTTGCCAGGATTTCATGCAATCACTGGATGTGATCATAATACAGCTTTTTTTTAAAAAGGCAAGCAAAAGCCATTCAATATACTAAAGAAAAATGAAAATTACCAGGAAACATTTATGAAATTGGTGATCCGGATTTATTCAGAGACTTAGAACTAGAGAAAAATGTGTTCAACAAAATACAGAGATTTATTTGTGAAGTTTACAACGTTCCTGGAATGATTGACGTAGATGCTGCCAGACTTCAACTATTCATCAACACTTATATGGTGTCTGACGTCAATGAAAAGTTCATTCGGAAGAATGTTAAAAACTTTGATCCAAGCAACTTACCACCGTGCAAGAGTGAGCTTTTACAGCAGTTTCGACGATACTTTCAGATAACTACATCACTAGTCTCTGGAGTAATACTCATATGAAGGAAATTTGTATTTTTAGTCCTGAAAATAATGGGTGGACATTGAAAGATAACCAAAATCATTTCAACTGGTTTGATGGGGACCAGTTACCGGCCTTTGTTAGTGAATCACTTCAAGATGAATCAAGTATTCCACTTTTCCTTTGAATTATCTACATAAACATGTAAAACTATTTCCTTTTTAATTATATTATTTATTTTACAGAAGTAGATACCAAAGATGCTGATGAAGATAATGAAGATATTCAATATCAACATTCGAATGATGATGAGTTATCAATCTTCAATGATGATGGTAATGAAAATTGAAATTATTTGTTTTTAAAAATTACTGCTAACTTACTCTGAATAACGATTATTATTTACATAAATTATGTTGAAATTTTCTAATAGTAAAATTTGAATTATTTTGCTTCTTACCAGATGCCAAAAAGCTATTATTTTATTAAATTGATAGCTGTTTAAAAAAATACGTTTTTTGAATATTGCCAATAAAACACATTCTTCATAAGTCAGCAAATGTTTGTTCATAATTATCATTACGAGTTCAAATGGACTTATATTTTATTATGCGATAATTATAGTCTTAACTATGCGTGAAAATATAACTTAATTAATACTGAAGTCTTCCATTAACTATTAATAAGAATATTTCATAATGCTTTGTTATAAAACTATCTAAAACCTGCTCTCATACGCATAGAGACCCTTTAGGTGTGTCTGGGGGGATGTTAGGCCCATCCGATTGGTCTGGCAGCTTACAAAAAATATTAAAATAGTTCACCGAGTATCATACATAAATATCAAGCTTTAGGAAATAAGAAAAGTTGCATTACTTTTTTGGAAGCTTTTAAGCGTCTGTTAAAAGTTACCACCAATGGAACGTGTCTGGCAGTACTGATTATTAATTTGTAACGATGTGTTTTAAAACATTCGTAAAAATCAGCCTTTAGAATTTGAGGAAAGTTAGCACTCTTTTTACTGACCTTTGACTCCTGTTACCTGTACATTGGCCGTCGGGACAAGCTATCAGGTATGCACGTACTCAAAGTTTATACTAGCACTACCTAATCCTGAACATTTTATTTATTAGAAAATAAGTAACGTCTGGGGCCCTGGGATCTTGGACTATCAGTAGTTGCTTTGCAAATCACAGGACCCTCAGGTGGTATGTCCTTGAAGAAAATTAGACTAAAGTTAATCCCCACCACACAGTAACCTGTTGAGAAGGAAGAGATAATGGCTGTAGGGATAGCGAATTCTTAGTCACTCAAACTCTTAAATTATGCGTATGTAATGAACCTTGCAAATAGAAATGTGTTCCGTCAGAACACAGAATTTTCGAAGGCTATCAATTGTTCAATTTCATCTGGGTAAGAAGTTATAGTGCAATCGATTCACTTGTTTCCAGGTCAGCACATAACAATTGCTGCACACGACGTACGTAAAACTGTGTAAGATGCTCTAAATGATTTAACGCAGCAGACTGATTAACAGTTTCGACATTTGGCCAGTTTCACATTCACTGCTGATTCCCGCACCACTGTTTCTTATTGTAAAGCTATGACCACGTTTCCCACTACCGCTGCAACTACTGGTTTTCTCCCAATACTTCATTTGAACCAACCTGTTTGAAATTAACACTCAGTTTTTGCAGGCTGTATATGCTCATAGAATCGGATTTTGCGAATTCCAATGCCCGGAACTTCCTGAATGCGCAGTCAATGTTCTGTTTTAAAAGCTTCACGAGTAGACTGCGTTTTTTGTTTTTCAAAGTTTTGGTGAAATATTAAGGAAAAGTGTAATGTGTTCTGCTTGTACTTCACATTTTTATCACAGCTATGATGGCGTCGCGCATATCACACATTAATATTTTGCATACCTCTATTTTGATAGTGTCAGCTAAGGGCCATTTTCCCACATGTTTTATCAAGTTATTCATACTGTATTATAAATACATTTACTGAAAGAGTGAGAATTAAGAAAATAAAAACATTTTTCTTTATTTCTGTGCAGCTGCAGTGCTTAAAAATACATACTGTGTGGGATAAAGAAAATTATTTTAATTAATTATAGATCAGAAATGTAATTTTAATAAACAAATCGGTTGTATCAAAATTTTTAGAATTGGGAACTTCACATTTTTGAACAGAGAAGCAAACCCTATTTTTGCAACCTAGTCTTCTAAAATGTAATCTAATAAAGAAATAAAACGTTTATAATATCAATACGATTTATTACTTATTCAAAAACTTGTAGTTTCAAAAATAAATGCATAATTCACTTTAAGTACAATAAGCTACTTAAAATTTTGAAGCTTTGGAAATCTGCAAGATATTTCAAAAAGTGCAAAATTATAATGTATAAGGATAACTGAAAGAATGAAAGACAATGTGAATAAAAACTTAATTGAATTGTAATAATATTAACTATTTAAATTGAACTAAAAGAATTGTTTTAATAAACGAAAAAAACTACATATGTAATTGCATTCTTTATCACATTGCTTATTTCTTCTTTAAGAGTATAAAATATTTCTTTTATTTGGCGGATTGCCTACATTTAAAAAATGCTTAATTTTATGCTTGGGTGTCAACACTAAATTTTCAATTTATTATTCGGTTTTACTAGTATATTTTCTTTTCTGCTTTTCTGATCTTTATGTTGTTTTTATTGAGCTTTAAAAGATCTTTATCATTATAAATTTAGTCTCCTGGATTTAGAAAATTATTTTATATGAGAGTAAAAATGTGATGAGATACATAGTAAACACAGTTTTTCTCCTTTTATGCAAATATTTACTGCACCGTATTTGTTTTTGTTTCTTATTTTCACCAAAAGTATGTTTTTAATAATAATTAAAATATGAAATATTTTAGTAACTTTTAATTTTATTCCCCAAGTGAAATATTTAAGGCTATATCAATAAGAATTTAATTAACTACTTTTTTAAAAATGTCCCTCATTTTAACCAACAAAATCACACCCATGCCGAAACAATACAGAATCTATTCGTGTGTGCATTTGATTTTATAATTATTTTTTAACTTTGCGAATAAATAGTATAATAGATGCTATATGCCAAAGCATTGGAATAGTTTTTAAAACTAAAATCGTATTCTCTTGTCTGCTATTGATAATTAGATCCAGGTTTCGAGGAATTTATGCCAATCAGTAGCAAAGAACAGGAAAGTTCTTTAAGAGCGATGGGAATTTATTGTAGAAAATCCTATCCTGTAAATACAGGATTCAGCAGCGATATTCACAAAATAAATCTCAAAAGGTCTTCACACTTTCAACATCACTCAGATACAATTATCGGTGTCTAAAATACACGTATATAAAAGATTATTCATAAGCAATCGCTCTTTCAACAGCTGAAGTAATCACTATTTGCTTCAACAACAGCGCAATACTAACTGATCGCTAGTCAAAACCACACTGACTAAATTTCGGCGAGCTCTTTCTCTATTTATATTCCTCGCGGATAAATGGTGAAAAATACTCTTGCGTCATAGGTCTTGAAATTAGTCTATTTCTCTATTAATTTCTAGAAGAATCCAGTGGGTTTCGATTTCGCCAAAAACGGTCACCAACATGATCGCCAAGTCACCAAATATGACGCCAACTTGGTTCTATCGCCAAGATTTCGCCAAGTTTCTATTGAGTCACCATTATAATGTAAGGGACGGCGTTTGCTTGTGAACATTACAATTTTGACGTAAATTAAATCTAATTTAGAGTAAGATAAAGAGAGTATATACATCGAAATACAAATTATTTATACCATTTGACTCAAAATTCGTAACACTATTAATTCAAATGTGTAAAATGTAGTTTTTATACCTACTTTTGAATAAAATATGATCTGTAAAAACTGTCGGTTTGACTTATTGAGAAGTAGGGTCTTAAATGCTGGTATGGCTGGAATGTCTACACGCATTTCTGCCAATATATTTTACAAAAAACATAATTTTTAGACAATGCCAGGTTTAGAGTTTTTCTACCTGAAACCTACTTTTTACAAACAATGTATTTAATTTTATATTGCAACTATCTACAAAAATTATTATGTCCAATCTGGTCGATGTTAGGTTGCTAGACCAGTGCTTCTCAAACTTTCAATATTCGCGACCCAATACTCAATCATTATATTCATCGCCCCCCATACAATAACGATACATTGAATTCAATAATACTATATTTTGAAACTAAAAATACAGTTCGACTTTTACCTCTTTAAAGCCACCGACGTATATAAACGTCTCACTCAGCCAGTGTCTTAATTGCCCCGGATTTACACTGGAGTGCAAAACTTAAGGACGAGACGGTTTTTTCAATATAACTTTGTACAAAAGCTTTCCAAATCAACACATTTAATACCGTAAGATCCCCAATACGTAAGGACATGTGTAATATGTAAGCAACACTTACTAAAAGAGAAATCAGAGGGATAAAAGAAGCTTGATTGAAAAAGTAGCATTAAGCGCAATACGACTGAAGGCCGAAACATCCCTGTGATGGGTGTCCAGCAAGAAATATCCAGTCTTTAGTAGGGGATATGATCTCCCCTGACTGCTAGGCAGGTTTCACAGCTTCTGCCCATGCTGAGAATGAGGGTGTCAATGAGCTGTTGAGGCATTGCTGCCCATTCGTCTTTCAGCGCCAATCGAAGCTCCCGAATCGTTACTGGTGGTAAAGTACGAGCTGCCAAGCATCTGCCTAGAAAATCCCATACATGCTCGATGGGATTGAGATTCGGAGATCGTGCCGGCCAATCCATACGTTCAATATCCTCACTCTCTAAGAGCTGTTGGGCAGCTACTGTACGATGACATGGTGCATTGTCGTCCATGAAAAGGAACTGCAGACAAAATAGCGACTCTAAAAAGACGCACATATGGAAGAAGAATCTCGTTACAATAACGGGTTCCGTTGAGTGAACCTGCGTCGAAGATGTGAAGGTCTGTACGACTACGAAGCATGATGCCTCCCCAAACGAGAACACCGCGACCTCCATACCTGTCCCTTTCAATGATGTTCGAGGGATGATTGCGGCTTCCCTGCTCTCTCCAGATGAGTATGCGATGAGAATCGCTACTCAAATTGAATCTGCTCTCATCTGTAAAGAATAATTGTCCCCATTCATTGTCTCTCTATTTCCGGTGTTCCCGACACCACAGAGAACGCCTTCTCCGATGGGCAGGCGTTAAAGGTATACACTGTACAGGGCGTCGTGCACACAAACCACCACCGTGCAGTCTTCTGGCCAAGGTAAAACGAGATATCGGTCGTACAGTCGCCTGTGTCATGTGTCTAGCGATTTCTCCCGCTGTCTGCCGCCTGTTTCTTCTGGCCTGTAAGACAACGTACCGGTCATCTGCGGGTGTGGTTCCTCGTGGACGACCATTACTGAACCCCCGGATAGCTGTTCCTGTAGTTTGAAATTGTCTCCAAAGTCGTGAAACGATGCTGTGAGCAATTCCGAACTCTGCAGCCACACTTGTCACACTGCGGCCTTCCTCCAACTTCCCAATGATTCGACCTCGGGAAAAAGCATCCAGATGTCGTCTAACAGATTGATTTTTCGCCATTTCTCGCTGAGGCAGCAACTCGGTGTGATTTTAACTGCTATACGGCGTGCAATCTATTTGCCAGAAATACTGATCTTACACCGACAACATGCGTTATACTATTCAGACACTCCCCATTGCGTCTACCTGCATATCTGCGCATGTGCTACCGTACATCACCTTACTTAATCTCCTGATTGGTCTTTCTGTGCGCTCTGCCTCTTCGTTCAGCTGATATGCTAATTTTTCGACTTCGTCCTTAGTTTTTGCACACCATTGTATATATACGTCTTTCCGAAGAACGGTATTTTCTGCGCACTGTTATCTGTAGAATTATTCCGAAGGCTTTGGAATGCAATAAAAGGAGCACGATTGTCTTTGCGAAGGATTTACTTGTTTCAGATTATGTACTTCTTTATTCTCTTAACCTCCCCCTTCCCAATACAGCAGATACGCTCGTTTACGTGTTAAACGGTGACATTGGGGAGCGAATCACGGAATTTTTAACCGGAATTCAAAGGAGTAATTATAAACCATATAAATTATCAAGATAAGTATTAATTTTTGTTTTTAATTTTATATATAATAAGCCTATGGAGAAACTGATAATTATTAAACTTGTTCTTAACGCGTAGTATCTTTAAAATGATTATAAAATTCATTGCGTAGTACTGATATATTTATAAGTGTAAATGTGTATTTCATTTTTTATTTGTTTGCTTTTAGTACATTAATAATATTTTAAACAATCTTTTGTTTTCTACTTTTTAATATGCTCGCCCCCTCTTGTAGGGTTATCACGCCCCTGGGCTGCGCGCCCCACAATTTGAGAAACACTGTGCTAGACTGATGTCATAAGAGAATGTCTTATTCAAAGTCTATATAATGTGCCAGTTTTCATAACTATAGTTTTTATTCTTCACTGTTCATTTTTATCCACTACTTTTTCAAAAGAAATGTGCCACACCACATGCAGCCCACTAAATACTCCGAACTAAAGCAAACAATTTCAAAAAAGGAAGCTCTCTGAAATCAAAATTGAAACGAATAACTAATGTTAACAAAATATAAGAGCAAGCACGCACACACACAGCGAGAAACAGCATCGGGAAACATGGTTAATAAATGTATGGAGAACAATACGCAGAATTAGACCTATAACCATGTCGACGTCAGGCACGCCCGCTGTAACTGTTAAAAAAAGATTTCTCAGACAGATCAAAACTGTCCTAACAAAAACATGAGTCGTCATATAAATTAACTTTTTGATCATTTCTGTATTCTCACTGACTGAACATCATCCCGTTGAAATCAGAAAGTTTAGTGCTATTACTTACATATAATTGATAATTCTTAAAAAGGGTGCCATGAGCACAAGCCATAGGGATCCATTTGGTTGATAACGGAACTAATTTAAAAAGATGCACCTAGAATTAAATGCAGATCTCGTAAAAGCGCAACAAATGTGAACTATCAGCTAGATTGATACATAGTCGTACTGTCATTCTCATAAGCATGGTGACATCACCCTTTCAGTGAGAGCAATCTGTTCTTCTAGTTATTTCTAACATTGTTGACACATCAGACGCTATTAGGATGATGTTCACTATAGAAAGATGGAGAAATTTCGCTTTTGAATCTGATTTCTTTGCCGCTTGTCAATTAATCGGTTTTACTGCAATGATCCCTATTGAGAGTGTCAGATATGTAAGAAGCATTTCTTTTACGATTATAGACTGATCCACATTCATCGGGTTTTCCTACCTACAAGAAGCAATACGAATTAAAAACCTCCGGATTTCTTCTCTTTTATAAGTTGCTCATTGTCTGAAATATGTCCATTTACAAACAGTAATACATAAACAAAACATTCCTTTTTTACATAAGAACAGTAAATATAATTATGGTGACGTAAAAATCTGTGTAAAGAAAAAGTCCAGCTACTCCTAAATTATTTAAAAGATCCTTGAATGCTAAGTAGTTCTGTTTACACAATTTTCCGAATGAAAACCTAACCAAAAGAGACATAAAAACTAACTGTAAGATCAAATCAATGAATATCACTTATATAGTGAATGAATATCACTTATATTATAATATCACTTATGTTGTGTGTTATGTAACACACAACAAGGAAGATAAATCATCCCTAAAGCAAAACAATTATTTCTGGGAGATGTCCAGGAGATATTAAAGAATTAAATCGTTAAAAACATGTAATAAACAAAGAGCAAATTTCACGAAGATTATAAATGTAGAATCCTGAGGAGTTTTATTTTCTTAACTTATGCCAAGAATCTCAACTAACTTACAGAAAGAAACTGGACTAAGGGCTTGTCGATTCTTTTGTTTCACAAAAGCCTGCTATTGACTAACCTCAGCTTGAGAGAGTAAAAATAAATTTCTATCTGAAAAAATGAAAATACTATTAAATATAACAGTAAAAATTTAAAAATGCTAAATGGGATAGGATTTAAACTAATACTGATTCTAAATCGATTGTTTTCTTTTCACTCTGAGTGTCAGTGTAGTTAAAACTAAAATTGGAATAATTTCTAATCATAATCTAACTCTATTAAACAATCTCATCATGAACTTTCGTTTACATTTTTAAACTATAGATTTTATTAATCCACAGTGTACAAAAACTTAAGAATTAAATTTGTAACCAGTTTGTAATGAACAATTGACAAAAATAGCTTAAAACAAAGATTATTAAAAACTATAAGAATGATTATGCTTTAGTATATTAAGCTGAAATCTAACCTTTTTCTATTCATTTATTATACTTTTAAAACTTGTATATTAATATATATATATATATATATGAAATCTAACCTTTTTATATATATAAATATATATATATTCATTTATTATATATATATATATATATATATATATATATATATATGTCAGGTTTTTTAAACGAACTTTTACCATCGCGTAAGGATTTATGAGTAAACAAGCCTGTTAAAAGGTGCAACGAGCGCTGACGAAGGCGAACGCATACTATTTGGCTGGTGTCTCCTCGCTGCGATGTTGTATTTGGTAACACCCGGTTGCGCGGCAAAAGGTCCGCCATGTTAGATTATATATGATGAAAGCGTAATAAAGGAATATTATAAAGATGATACCCTCCTCATTTAACCAGCAGGCCTGGGGCCTGTCATATATATATATATATATATATATAATTTTGTTTCTTGCTCCAAGTATAAAATTACAAGAATAAAAATTGTTGTTCCAGATCTATATGCATTCGCTTTAAAAATTGTTCATTTATTTTCTTATTAATGATTTTTGAAACCAAGCTGAGTACAGAAACTGCGAGTTCATATACTATGGAACGAAACTAGTTTTGACAAGTCGCTTAAAACTGAAAAAAACGAAACAAAATCACGAAATTCTGAAGGAATTATTTAGCGTAAGTAAAATAATAGTTGATAGTCTAAAATACTGTGTGTAAACAGAATTTTCCATATAAAGTAGATTCGATGGAGATTCTAATTACATATATTGTATCACTTAGAGTACGCTTTTTGTGTCTTAAAAATTAATTTGCCTAAGAAAATGCGGTAAAAATAATTGTAAAATCTATAATTATAGGATAAATACACTACTAGTCACATAAAATGCAGCACCCTGAAGAAAGCATACAAACCATGTGGAATTTACATTATCCTTTAGCAATGATGAAGCAGGCAAATCATTAACATTATAACGCAGAAGCACATCACTGGTGACCGCAGCATCAATCGAAAGTGTTCTACGAGAGGATTACAAATTGGCAATATTTTTTTCATACAGTTTTTTTTTTTTTTTTTTTTTTTTTTTTTTTTGCAAACTGTTTGCCTGTGTCACATAGAAGACATCGAGCATCTTTTGACCAAGATTATGAATTCGGTCGAGAAAGATAGTAGCCTTTAGTGATTGCAGACTATCCTTCAGAGAAATCGGTTAACGTGTCAAACGAAACACAATAAACTTTGATGTGGTTATGAAATCGCTGGTGCAGAAGAAATGACAGATTAGTGGGGACGATCGCATTCAGCTCCTTCCACCACTACCCGTGATGATAGGCAAATTGTGCGCATAACAGTGATGGATTTCGCAGCCACATTTTGAACGACAGCACAACATATTCAGTCGGTTAAGCGTTATTTAGTGCACGCTCATATCATTCGACGCCGTTTGCTGGAGAGTGGAATGTCCGCAAGACGTAATTGCTTCGTTTACACTTGACTGGAAACCACATGCGTTTGCGTCACCAATGGAACAATGAACGACGGATATCGGCAACGGAAAAGAACAACATTGGGTTTAATGACGATTTCCATTTTGGAGCCCGTGATATTTCCATACATTCAGTGCTTGTTATCCTCCCTATCCTGACAGAACAATACGTGAGCACACGCGACACGCAATATTTAAGAGTTATTTACCCATGGGATTGAATTGTTTCCTTTAGCTGCTTGTTCTCCCAATCGATCGAAAGGCGATCGACTCAATCAAAATTGTGTGGTACATGCTTGCGCAACGACTGGTCTGGGATACACCACCGCTGCTACACCGGAGGAACTTTGGCCGCATGCACTGTTATGCATTAAGGATACATCCAAACTACTTTTTATTCTATACCCGGTGCGTGTGACAGTGGTTATAGCCAACAGTATCGGCTACACTACCTACTGATTTTTTCATTATCCACATGTCACAAGAGGCTGCAATTTTAATCGTTTGATCTTTTTTATTACATGTTACCAGCCAAATAAATTTCGCTGTGATATATCTGGTCCTTAACATTGCATTTTGTATGGCCAGCAGAGCTTATTGGAAACAATAATGCAATATTACTAAATGATTATTTGAATAATAATGACTTAAGACTCAACCTGAAATTTTAAAGAAAAAAAAAATATTTTTCACAACGTTAGGGGAAATATTCCCTGTGAAATTGAGAAATTTGTAATTACAGTCCTTAATTACGCAATTGAGGATTTCAACAAAAGTTTTCTGAAAATAAAGATTTTTCGCAAATATAAACAGAAATTATCTATGCATGTTACAGGTAGAAAAGAACAAAAATGTCACATTTTGAGTCTTAACTAAACGAGTGTAAGGTTTTGAATATTTTTCCTGGTTAGTACAAAATATCTTTCTTTTACGGATAGTTAACGTTGTGAAAAGATTTTCTCAAACCCCTATTCAAACCATTTATGTTAATGTTTACTAAATACAGAAATTTTTTGCTTGATTTATGACTGTGGGGATAGCACATGTATGGATCACGTTACTGAAAAAAGTCCTTGTAAATTTGTAGCTACTCTGTTATATGGAATTATTTTAAATTTTTTTCTTAAACTGATGTGTGACCTTATTTTCACCTCATGTCTGATTTACGTTGAGTTTAAGGAAGCTCTATATAGGAGGAATTAGTATTATAAATGCATTAAAAGGCTCTTTAAAACGAGTTACTTTATTCCTTAAAATATTTTTTTTAAAAAAATATATATTATTTCAGCTTTGCACTTAACCTGAAATAATTGCAAATCAAATTAAAGATGAAAACTATTTTTCATTTTGGCAACAAAATAAATGAGATAATTTGGTATTTTCCCACAGAATCGCAGATGTAGGCTGAGGGATTATCTTGCACCCACAATAGTTCCCGAATCTGGAACTATTCCACTGTTTCCTCTCTACCTAAAATGTTTCGAAGCAATGCAATTTGAAGATTAGTTAAGGTATCCGACTAAGTTCGGAGACAATTTTCTAAAATATAACCTTAATAATCAATTAGTTGTTATATTTTAATTAAATGTGTTGCGAAACTCTATGAAAATGCAGCAAGAAGAATTTTTTGAAAGCTTATTTTTTCAAAATATTGAGAAATGTCTACCAAAATATTACAAAAAATTGCTCCTTTGCAGACAACTCTCATATATATATATATCACAAAAGTAAATAAAATGCTTACAGGAATGCAATTCTGTAACATTTAACTAAAAAACTTTTTTTCATATAAAATTACATAAAAAATACCTTAATTCAAAAATATCCCTTATCTTTTAGCAGAAAGCATTCATTATAATACAAAGAACGAACTCAAATAATTTCATAAGAATAATTCATTTATTTTAAAAAATACCGCTCTTATCGTTAACCATTATGTTCAAAAATAACATTCTTCCCAAAATGCAAAGTAAGGTTTATAATTGCAATAAAACTTTTCAATAATTTAGGAAGGTTTTTTAACTCTCCAGATTTGAATGCAATGCCTTCCTGAACCTCAAACACCAAAATTTTACTGTTTTGAAGAGCCTTTCTTTTTTACGAGACAGTTTCTTATCTGGGTTAGAATTCCTGGTAGAATCAACAATTCTCGTTTAGTTGAAGTACCAAAAATTTCCTTTCATTTCAGAACATAGTTCCATTCATAACTTTTAAAGTAGAGGTAATAGACCAGCAAACTTAGAATTAAAAAGTATTATTGCGATATAATTCCTTAAATGGAGTGTTTGTTGCTCAACAGAGTTGCCTTCAGGATTATATACTCCACACAAAATTGTTAAGATTTTCATTGCAGCTCTGAGCTATCCCGTGAGGTCATTTTCTAATGCGATTTTGATCGCAAAGTTCCTTATAAGTTCTTTAATAGAATTAATGACTGAAATTGGAAGATCCGTTAGTATTTTTTTGACGTTTCTCCAACAAATACTGTTATCTGAAAATCTCTTTTGTTTTGCATCATTGGTCTTGTGTTTGTCATGACAACTTTAATTTAATTAAAAATAACTATAACTCTGTATAAAATTACTAATAAAAAAGTTATACGGATATCTAGTTTTGAACACAAATGATAAAAGATAGCAACACATTTAAATCAAAACCAACATTGCAATTAGTTAATTGTTACCTTTTTCAATGCAAATATATTTATTAAGACATTTATAAAGTGAAATAAAGTTTACTAAACATAAAAAAAAATCGATAAAATATTTTAAATAAAAATCTCATTTTGCCAGTGAAAATCGACCTGAAACTCACACTTTCGGTTTCGATTTGGGCTTACTACATCACAAAAAACAGCTATAATTTTTTTTCTGACCTAGAATTAAAAGTACGATAGTTTTAGAAAGCTTATTAAACAGGTTAGAAAAATAGACTACAAAATAAATATATATATATTTTGTATGAAAATGGTGATTTTTTAAACCAGTCGGATAGCTGAAGGTTAACTAAGAACTATTATATTGTTTCGTGTGACAAAGCATTAATTTTATCGTAGAAATAGAATCTGAAAGCTATCAATTCTTTGAGAAAAGATTATAAATAATGATACAAATTATATTGTTCAATGATTTATTATGTTCAAAATGTGTTTTTATTCAGGAAGAAAACGAAGATATGTGGGGAATAATCTTAGTATCAATACTAATACCTTTGCCAAAATTAGCCTATCATAATTAATTTTTTTATAAAATCAGTTTATATTAATTATTATAAGTAGATCTTTGTGCAATACTTAAAATTACTTCGAGGGTCGATGCAATCAAAAAACGGGTGACTACATTTCATTATTTAAAAAAAATATTATTTTTAATAATTTTAAAAATACACCCTTCTACTTACATAAGTAGCTCATCAACATTTCTTTTTCAAAAATATAGAAATATATTTGAAAAGTACCATTTGAAAAGCATATGTCTAATACTTTATTGACATTGAAATTTGCTTTAAACTCCTTAACCGGTTTGCGCGTACATTGTACGGACACTGATATTTTAATGCCTTCTCTAACTTGGGAGTATTTTGAATTCTTATGGTGATACCATGTATGCTAGAGTGTTTTGAAAGAGTAATGTACTTTGATTTTGGTTTTGAAATTTTTTCATCCTGCAATTTTTTGTGTGGTAAAGACGGATATTTTTCATTGATGCAAACAGGAATTCAGATCCTCCATAATTGTGTTTTACTGCATAAAATGCTTTTGCATTGCATTTTGCAGATCGTCGATTTTTGAAACTATGGGTAACACAAACAACATCAACAAAGTTTTTCTGTACATATATAAATTAAATTTGGATTCTGATATAGATCTGCCGATCATTTGGATTATTCTTCACATACACAAACAGCAATCAAGCATTTGAAAACGTAAGAAAAAAAAGTATTTCTAGGTATATAAGAAACATTTTTTTTTTATTTCAGACAGATTGTACTTGCTACACATAATTTTTTTAAAGTTAATTCTTACTTAGGTCGTTAAAGAAACATATATTTTATTTTAGTCACGTTTTATTAAATAGTTACAATTAAGGTAAATATGTATATATATATAAGAAGAAATCACAATAATAATCGACAAAACAAAAAGTGATTTTCCTTTCCATTTTCCATTTTCATTTCTATTTATGGTGTCGGACATTTTTTTTATATTTGTGCGGTTACTAAATATTCTCACGGATTAAATTTATATATTCTAGTAAAATAGTATAGTAAACAGAAGTTACATTCTCTGAAAATAGACCATCCCAGTTGGGATTCTAACGAACCCACGAACTTTGTATTAGAGTTCCAGCACACTATCCATTGCGCTATAAGGATACAACGAACGATTTTCCTTTGTATATAAGCTGTTCGACTGTTATTTTTCTTGTTACTATATACTCATTTTTTAATTTAATTAATTAATTAATATTTGAAAAAACTATATAAATATAAAGTATGACTCTACTACAAATTAAAAAAAAGTACTTGAACTTGAATGGAAAAATAGAAAGTATTTTATTAACGATTGAAAGTTTTCAAAATGTGTAGATAGATAGATAGATAGATAGATAGATAGAGAGAGAGATAGAGAGAGAGATATACATAGATAGATAGATAGATAGAGAGAGAGAGATACATAGATAGATAGATACATAGATAGATACATACATAGATAGATACATACATAGACAAATACATAGATAGATAGATAGATAGATAGAGAGAGAGAGAGAGAGAGAGATACATAGATAGATAGATACATACATAGATACATACATAGATAGATACATACATAGACAAATACATAGATAGATAGATAGATAGATAGATAGATAGATAGATAGATAGATAGATAGATAGATAGATAGATAGATAGATAGATAGATAGATACATAGATAGATAAATACATAGATAGATAAATACATACATAGATAGATACATACATAGATAGATACATACATAGATAGATACATAGATACATACATAGATAGATAGATACATACATACATACATACATACATACATACATACATACATACATACATACATACATACATACATACATACATACATACATACATGCGTACATGCATAGATACATACATAGATAGATAGATACATAGATAGATACATAGATAGATAGATACATACATATATAGATACATAGATAGATAGATACATACATACATAGATACATACATACATTGATACATACATAGATACATGCATACATTGATACATACATAGATAGATACATACATAGATAGATGCATAGATAGATAGATAGATAGATAGATAGATAGATAGATAGATAGAATCTATAAATATGTACAGATATCTATAAAACCTAATTGTAACTAGTGAAGAAAGTACGACATATTATTCTCAGAAGTACAATAACAAACTCTTGGCCTTAGGAATTAAGAATTCCGGTTTACACAAAGTCTTAGGGCAGTGCTTCTCAAACTGTGGGACGCGCCTCCCTAGGGGGTCATGATAACTCGATGAGGGGATGCGAGCCTATTGAAAAGTCGAAAACAAAAGATTATTTCAAAAATAGTAATTTACCGAAAGTGAGCGAACAAAATTCATTCTGACATAATAATAAAAAAATTAAGTGCACACTTATTCTGATATAGTACACTTATAAATGTATCAGTTCTGTGCAATGTACACTCAGGAACATTGAAAATAGCAACCCAAGGAGGAATCTAAGTACAATCGCGAAACTTTGCAAATAAGTACAGCGTAATGTGATATGCAAATGATCCAAGTTTTGTGCCAATACGCATGCTCATACACGCTGAGGTGGCGCTACAATCAGGAAGAGGGTGCTATATAAGCCAGCGCAAATTCGAAGATTCATAAACAGGACGATTACCCGCCGATTGTAGGAAGATTTGGTAAGCGAAACATGCCAGGTAAACGTGCTAGAAGACATTTCTCACAATTAAGCACATTTGAGAGAGGCCTGATCATCGGGATGAAAACTGCAGGCTGGTCGACGCGCCGTGTTGCTGGTCAGGTGGATCGTTTGGAGTGTGCCGTTAGAAATTGTTGGTAGCAGTGGGCACGAGAAGGTACCCACGCGCGGAAAACCGGTTCTGGAGCGACCAGGAAGACCACGAGGAGAGAGGATCGAAGGATCGTGCGGCAAGCTCTTGTGGACCCCACAGTGACTCGTTCAACGATATGAGCAGACGTAGGCGTAGCAATTGTTCCAGAAATTACTTCCAGACACCTTGCAAAAGCAAATCTTAAATCCAAGTGCCCTTTCCGTGCACTTCCTTTAACACCGGAACATCGGCAACTGCGTTTACAATGGTGCCTAGCCAGATAAATGTGGAATGTCACATATTGGCAAAAGGTTGTGTTTAGTGATGAATCCCGGTTTGTTTTGGGTACAGATGATAACCGTGTACGGGTGTGGAGGCGCCCTGGTGTGTGGTACAATTCCGCCTGTTCTACGTCACACTGCCCGCACAGCTCGTGTAATGGTCTGGGGGTCATAGCCTATGATAGCCGGTCGACTTTAATTTTGATGCGTAGAACCTTAACGGGACAATGTTACGTTGATGATATCCTTCCACCCCATGTAGGACCTTTCTTAAATGGTCTCCCAGGGGCAATTTTCCAGCAAGATAACGCTTGTCTGCGTACAGCAAGAGTTGCTCAAGACTTCCTATGTCATTTTCGGACATCTATGGCCAGCCCGCTCCCCCGATTTGTCCCTTGTAGAGCACGTGTGGGATCAGCTAAAATGGCAGATGCCATCGTGTCACTCTGTACATGATTAAGAGTTGGCTGTTCAAGATTTGTGGGACCATCTGCCTCAGGACAACAGAATGTGTAAATAAACTCAATGCCAGACCGTGTGGCGGTATATATTTCAGCTAGAGGTAGTCCAATGCGCTATTGAAGTGGCCCGTATTTGTGTTGTTGAACACCTTGTATTCGTTTAATTGTCTTGTTTTCGAGATCAAGTGAATCTCTCATCTGTGTCATTATGTGTATTAAATTTTCAATCCGATGCTTTCTTCTTGGGTCGCTACTTTCAACGTTTCTGAGTGTACCTTATAACTCATTTAACAATACTAAGTCAGGAACAAGTTTAATAATCACCATTGTCCCCATTGCCATGTCGTATATAAAATTAAAAACAAAAATTAGCGCTTAGCTTGATAATTTATACGGTATATAACAAATTCCTTAACTGCCGATCAAAAGTTACGCAATTATCTCCCCAATGGCTACCGTTTTCCACGTATACGCAGGTTTGTGATGTATTGTGGTATAAGGAATAAATAAGCAAATTCTCTGAAATAAGTGAATCCTGCGCAAACACTGCCAAGGTCCTGTTATTACATTCCAAATTCTTCGGCATAATTTTATGGATAACGGAGCACAGAAAAAGAGAGTACTTCGGAAAGACGTATATATGCGTCTGGGGCAATTAACGCTTTGAATGATTAAGAACAAGGCGTTTAAAAAAATTCACCGGTTCCACTTCAGAGGTTAACTTTGCTGAAGTCAATACATTGTTATTTTATGAAAGGGGACGCGATGAAAATTCTGATTTAATATTGGTTCACGAATATTGAAACTTTGAGAAACACTGTCTTAGGTCTAGCCAACCTTCACCTGAAATTTGTCTATACATCTGAGACAAAATGAAAGGAAGGAATAACATTAGGAGAGATTTAAATATTACAAATAAAACTCACTATACTATTAAAATATAACGAAAAAATTATAGCCTACTAGTATTTACTATTACATATTTAAAGTCGATGTAATAAAGTAGATGCTAAGACTTACTTCGTAAGTATAGCAACATATGTATATATGTATGGAAAGAGTGAACTCACAGTAGGAATCGAAAAAGTAATTATTAAATAGTTTTTCAGTTTCCACAATTTTCAAATCTCATATGTAGTAAAATCTTTAAAATTTTAATTTAAAAATAAATTCTTCCAATTTCAACCTTATTAAGTACGGAGTTTAATTATGCGCAATAAAACTGTGTATTTTTCGAAGAATTTTAGTTAAAATGTATTACCAGTTATATATATAAGGAATTGATATTAGTTAAACGCCTAATCCAAGATCCTAAGCGTTTTACTGATAAAAAAGACATGTCAATTATTATAGATTTCAAGTAATACAAACATATATTTTGAGTAGTGATGTTTATTTTCAAAATGTGCAGAAATTCTGGCTTTAATTTTAATTTGATTCCAAATAATTCAATTGTTGTTTCTCAGTAGCTTTTATCATATCCACATAATTATAAACTTATTGATAAAAGATATAAAGTATAATTTTTTCATTTCATGTATTACATGAGCGTTTCTCTAACTGAGGGATGTTAACTGTAGGGGGCGTAATTTCTCTATTTGGGGGACGAGCATATTGAAAATTGAAAACAAAAGATTTAAAATAATTCTCAATTTAGTGAAAGGAAGGAAACAAAATACATTCTAACAAAATTTATTTTGTAGATAACATGCTGACCACACAAGTATCAAATGATTAAATTTATAGACTTCTGTGAACTGTGGTTCCTGCCAGAATCAGTAACCAGAGTATCCACCATTGTTCGAGATCAGCGCTGCCACACGCCTTGGCATTGATTCAAAGAAACTTTGGATGTGTGTTTGGGGTACATCATACCAAGCAGCTTCCACACGTTGCCAAAGTTGATATGGTGAGGCAGCTGGGGGTGTAATCTGGGTCAATCGTGGAGCAATCATGGACCACATGTTTTTTTATCAGCGGAAGTTCCAAAGAGAGAGCCGGCCAGGAAAGCAACTCAATCTGGTGATTGACGAAGAACCTTTGGACAATGCATGCCACATATAACCACGCATTATCCTGTTGAAATTTGGCTGTGGCCAAGCACAGAAGTTAAGGAAGGACAACTGGCTCTAACACATATGCGATGTAGCGCTGGTTGTTTAAAGTACAAGCAATGCGTACTAGAGGAGAGCGAGAGTGATATAAAATATCGCCCCATAGCATAATACTCGGTGCAGGACCAGTGCGGCGGTGAATAACGCAGTTGTTCAGCATCCTCTCACCACGGTGTCTCCAGACTCAAAACCGATCATCGTGGTGTTGCAGACAAATGCGTGACTCGTCAGTAAAGACAACTTCATTCCATTCAGCCACCCACATCCTTCTTTCATCCCAACATTGGCGGTGGAGACGTCTGTGGTTCTGCATCAAGGATAGTCCAAGCAATAGACGTCTTGCGGACATATTACTATGCTGTGAACGGCGTAGAATGGTACACGCAGACACTGAATGATGCGTTTCAGACTCAATGTGCTGTGCTACGGTTCGTGATGTGACTCAGCGATCCGTCACTACCATGTGTACAATTTGCTTTCCTAGCGTGAAGTGTTGCACTGAGGTGAATGTGTTCGACAACGTCGGTCCGTCGTACCCTCCTGCATCCAACGGCCTCATATAATCATTACAGTTGTTTGGTTTCGTCCAACACGGCTACCAATTTCACTGAAAGATAATCCACAATCTCGGTAGCCCACTATCATCCATCTGTCGAACTCGGATACTTGATCAAAAGCTGATATCTGTTTTCTACGAGACATAACAGATAGTGTTTTTGAAATAACTACAAGAAAAAAACACAATTGCCTTTCTTGAAATCGTCAAAATTTCCAAACCTTAAATAGCGCTTTGAGGTGGCGCCCCAGGCGTGCGTGATGTGTGTCTGTGTGTTTAAATTCTAATCAGTTTTATATCTGACCTCCGTTAATGCATGTTGTAAGTTTCATGTTATTTGCATGCTTCCTTCAGGGTGTTGCAATTACGGTGGTCAACAGTGTACATAATATTTATAAGTGTTTCATTACAAAATTAAGTTTTTGATGATTAATTAACAACATTCAAGTAAGTCTCATCACCTCTCTCTTATTTTGATTATACTGCCCATTCAATAGTACACTTTTGCAGTATTCCAAATTGCGTCTTATTTTAAATTCTTAATTTCTTATATTCAAACAAATTGTGTATTTTTTGCTCTAATTTTTTATATATATAAAAAAAGCAAGGTGTTTCTGTTGATGAAATAAAAACATCTATATTTTCTTTTATAATTTAAATTAATTTAAAAATCTATTTGTATTAGACTTTCAAAATACTACATTTAATTCAACGAACTATGATGAATTTATTTCTAATTCACATTTAATGATTAAAATAGAAAAATAGATTTTAATCATGAAACATTTAGTTTTTTATTTATTTATAACAAGAACCATTCTATATTTCATTTATAAACATTAAACACATTCAAGTAAAAAATAGTAATAATACTTTGACGAAAATTGACATTAAATGAGAGAAAAAAATATTTATTGTTAAGCTATTTTTAAAATTACAAAGAAATTAATTCACAAACAAGTATTGAACTGTAGCACTTCAGAACAAGTAAGATTTAAATTTTTAAAGATTATTGCATTAAAAATTAATATATTTTTGAAACACTAAAATTGAAAGCAGTTAATATGAACCGAAATATCTATTCTCAATTCTCTTTCCTCGTAAGGAAACAATTTCAAGAAAAGTAAAATTTTTAAAAAAATTACAATTGTTGAACTTTAAATAATATTTTTTACCATTTTTTCATAGAAAAGGAAAGAATAATTATTATAAATTAAATTAAATATGTATTAAATTTTAAAAAGTAAAAAAAAAAAATTAAAAATGACTTGAAGAAAAGAATATACAAAGTTCTGATGTTATGTATGTTGTATTCAATGGACTCATTGTTAGTTTCAATTGCAGCATTTCTGAAAATAAAAATAAGCAACATTTAAAGATCAAGTTTTCAAGTTATTAAGATACGTACGAAAGTTAAAATTGTATTTAATTAAATTGATTAAAAAGTAATAATAGATAAATACTGATTAAGAATACATTTTTTTTTCTTTTGAGGGCAATATTTATTGGCTATCATACTTCTGGAATTTATCTGTCATCACACATATCAGATATTCATATAAGAGAACAAAAAGATATTAATATATTGAGCACATGTTATAAAATAAATAAAACAATTTGAAATGATATAGCACACATATTCCTTCCAATTTTAAATAAAAATTATCATTTAAAAAATATTGTAAGAAATACACAAACTATTCGCATGGTATAAAAATATAAGCAATAATTAATGATTCCGAAACCTGCTACACAAACGAATATAGGCGAATAAATTAATCCATTTTATCATCAATTAGTTCAACAAAATCTTATTCCTATTCAATTCATTTTAAACAAAGAGTTACAAATAACAAAAAAAATCCTATAAAGAAAGGAAAACAACACAAATTACTATTTTAAGCTCTTAGGTCATCCATCACGAAGTAATACATTTTAATTCATCATATTGAAGTTTCAGTCGTTAAAGAGCGAATGAAGAGAAAAAGATAAATGGAATCTAGGGTACTCTCTTTATTTCCAAACCAACAACTAATTGCAGAATTAATGTACATATACATGCCCCTTATTGTATCGAAGGACGTTTATTGCTATATATACGGCGGAAAAAAGGCCCATTAATTAATCATTTTGAAAATTTTCCTATCATCACGTTTCTTTCAAATAATGAAATATTTTAAGTACAAAATTTTATTGTATTTCTAACTACACTGCTTGACAATTGCAAAGGAACAAATGGTTTATGCAAAAATGTGTCTCAAATAGCTGACCAATAAAAGTAAATTCAAGTTCAGAGGGCGTGGTAGACCAAGGCACGTTATCAGTATAACAGACAGTGTGTACAAGTTCATAATTCGTACGAAAATTGATGCAGTTCAAGGTTTGTCAAAACTAGTGCCAGATGCTGTAATTTTTTTCCTTTGAAATTCAGTTTGATTTTCAAGCAAAATATCTGCATTTGTGTTATTATGATCGTGGGCAAACAGTTGGACTAATGCAGTGTTTCTCAAACTGTGGGGCACGCCCCCCTGCGGGGACGCGGTAACCCTGCGAGGGAGGCGCGAGCAAATTGAAAATAAAAGGTTTTAAAAATAATTTTTTGGAATGAAGTAAAACAAGATGCTTTCTGACATAATAAAAAATACTCATTTACACTGATATAATTTATTTTTATCATCTGGAGATCATCAAAATTAAAAAATCTCACTTTAAACGCTCACATTAGCCATCTTTGATCCTATAACCAAATTAAACAAATATTTTGTTTGCTTTGCAGTCAATATGAGAGCGATGAGAGATTTTTTGTTACGTTTCTTTTAACGATCTCAAACGATGAGAGATTTTTTATTACGTTTCTTTTAACCTAAAATATTACTTTAGCTGATCTTCGAGCTTACTGGTATGGTTATCTCCGTCATTTTTTTAGGGAAGTTGTAAATATATATAATATATTTCTGTTTTATCTTTTTTCCATGTGAAAGAGTTTTATGATATATGGATAAGCATGAGTATTCTGAAACATATAATGCATAATGAAAAACGTTTTACACAATTATTTTTTAGAACATGCTACACTTTCCCATGAATAATTTTGTAGTTTTGATTGCTGTGTTGTACGACTTATTATGGTTTATAAATGTAAATAAGCAGAATATTAAAAAAATAGCATATGTGATCTCTATTAAAGGAAGTTGAAACATCAAGCAATTGAAGAACCTAAAGATATAGGGTAAATATCAGAAAAGCGTGAGACATGAAACGTTTGAGTTGATTTGAGTTTAGCTGGAAAATAACGTTCCTGTGTTGTTAAAAAGTGTCTGTGATTTATGTCATTAAGGCATTATTTATTTGGAACATTTTCTTTAGGCTCAAATTTTCGGAAAAGTCTTTGGGTAGGTAAGTATATTTTCAATTGTGAATTTATAGTAAAAATAACTTTCACGATAGTGTTGTATTACTAAATTTTCTCTTTATTAAATTATTCACTGGAATTGTGATTTTTATAGTTTATTGAAAAGTAAAAATAACTAAAAATAAATTATAGTTTTAAAAAATAAAAAAATACGGAGGAATTTTTATAGTGAATCGAACTAAAAAGGGTAAGATATACAAAATTTAATACCGTTTTCTTTCTTTGGGTAAATCATGTCCGAGTTTGCTAACTGTATAATAACCGTTTTCTTTAAATCTTTTTTTTAATAAACCTTAATTTTTTAAAATTTAAATGCCAGGTTTTTTTCTTAATTGTTTCCGTGCCCATTGATTAGAAACAAACTTTACTGGCGCAGCCGTTAATGATCGAGTCTTAAAAACCCCACAGGAAGAACGTTCCAGAAATTTCGAGTTTTCTGGATTCCCGCGTGGAAATGAATCAGGTAAGAGTTTTTGCTTGCAACTCCCTGTAATGTAAGACGAGAGAAATTTATAAAAATTATACTGTTTAATATCCATTTATTAAGAGAAATTTTGATTTTATTTTTTTTGTATACGTCAGTGTACGTTTTTTTTGCTCTGCATATCCATGCAGTTGTAACTTGTTGAACGCCAGTTCAATTTTGAATTAATTATATACATCAGTATATATATTTTATTATTCTTGTTCCATATCAATGGAAAGTAAGTTTTAGAACATCCGTTCTAAAAATTAAGAAGCTCAAAAAATCATTAATTCTCTCAGTATATTATTTTATTGCATATCCATGCAGTTATAAAATTTTGAACGCCAGTTCAAATTTCAGTTATTATATATCAGTATATTTTTTATTATTTCTTGTTCCATATCGATGGAAAATAAGTTTTAGAACATCAGTTCTATGAATTAAGGAAAACTTCAAAATCATTAATTCTCAGTATATTATTTTATTGCATATCCATGCAGTTATAAAATTTTGAACGCCAGTTCAAATTTCAGTTATTATATATCAGTATATTTTTTTATTATTTCTTGTTCCATATCGATGGAAAATAAGTTTTAGAACATCAGTTCTATGAATTAAGGAAAACTTCAAAATCATTAATTCTCAGTATATTATTTTTTATTGCATATCCATGCAGTTATAAAAATTTTTGAACGCCAGTTCAATTGGGAATTATTATATACATCAGTATATATTTTTTTTTTATTATTGTTCCATATAAATGGAAAGTGTTTTTAGAACATCAGTTCTATAAATTGAGGAAAGATTGTATGTTTTTTTTTTTTTTATGATATTTATTTATTTTGTAATGTACACAGTAATAAATTCACGTCAGTGAATAGCAATTGGGTTTGTTTAAAAATTAATGTTAAAAATAATACTTATCTCATGTCAATGAAATTATTTTGTGCTTATGTACGCATAGTATTTTTCGATTAATGTCAAAAAAAAATATATTATCAGTTAAATTGGAGAAAAACTACCGAATATATTTTGTAGTGTTCTATTATTCCAGCCAGGAATAGATTAAGTGGTGCATGTCGGTTATATTTTAAGTGATTATATTGTGTATATCAGAAATAGGTTAGGAGATTATTGTGTGTCAATAATATTTTAAGTGATTATTGTGTGTCAGTAATATTTTAAGTGATTATTGTGTGTCAGCAATAATTTAAGTGATTATTGTGTGTCAGTAATATTTTAGGTGATTATTAAATATCGGCAATATATTAAGTGATTCGTGTGTATCAGTAATATTTCAAGTGATTCTTGTGTATTAGTAATATTTTAAGTGATTATTGTGTATAGGTAATATTTTAAGTGATTATTGTGTATCAATAATATTTTAAGTGATTATTGAATAATCAGTAATATATTAAGTTCTATTTATAGAGTATTAAGTACACTTTTTTGGGATATTGTGAAACACATGACTATTATTTTGTTTTCTTCCCAGTTCATCGAGTATTGAGTTAGCATAGCGGACGTTGTTTGTAGGTGTTTTAATGAAGGATATATGTGTGGTACTTAATTTTTGCAATTCCTTTTAGTGTTATTTTCGTCCTATTATTGGTTAGTTTGAGTATATTTTAAGAGAAAAAATTTTTCAAATGGCATTCTTGGGGAAGGCTAAAAGCAAGATTTAGTGTTGTTGGCTGAGGAGTTAGGTCAGAAGGTATCAGATAAAATGACGAATATAGAGCTAAGGAATATCATAATCCGTAGCAAAGATTACGAAGAAGAGTTCGTTAGAGATCAGTTATCTGTTATTTTAGAGGAACGCCTTGAAAGGGAAAGTAAGGAGAAAATCCAGCAACAACGCGAATTCGAGTTAGAGAAAATGCGCTTGAAATCGAAAGATCGCGATTCGATCCTGAAAATTTAAGCCCGCTTAAAACAAGTGTTAGTGATTTAATTAAAATCATTCCGAATTTCGACATAAGGGATGGAGATATCGTTCTTTTCCTTACCCTGTTTGAGAGACAAGCGAAACGTATTGGAGTAGAGAAAACGAATTGGGTATCGGCTCTTTTGGCACGCATGCCGCCCGATATTACTCAGCTAATAGCCAGAGAGTCAGAAGATAAATTTGACAACTATGACTACATAAAAGGAGTGTTATTAAAAAGGTTCAAGATGAGCCCAGAGACCTTCAGGCAAAAATTCATGAAACATCAGCGCATACCTGCTAGATCTTGGCGTGATTTTGTGTTCGAAATTACGAGTTACTTCGAAGAATGGCTCGATGGAATGGAAGTAAGGGATTTCAAATCATTGAAAGATTTAATAATAACTGATCAGCTCAAAAAACGCGTGCCGGGGAGATAAGAGAGCATTTCGTGGATGAATGGGCCAAATTTTATGAACCATCTGTTTTGGCAGATAAATTGGACGGCTACGAAAGTGTTCGGTCGAGTGTCAAGAAAACGAGTCAACCTGAAATGTCCCTCAGCAATACGTCAGATTCACGATCTAATATTAAAAAAAAGAACATGCAATAATTAAAAATGATATTCAGAGTCAAAGGTATAAATTGCCCTTCAAACAAGAACCTAAACAGCCAACATTTAAACCTACTTGCTATTCGTGTGGAAGAGTTGGGCATACCTCGAGGGTGTGTCATGCTAAAAATCATAAGAAAACCTCCCTACTCGCCAGATCAATGCTGTGGAGACCAATGAACGTTTTCAAGAACAATCATCTGCAATTTTAACGGCTAAGGTTGCGATTCCGGTATATTCCCCTGCCAAGGAGAACGAGAAAATAGACGAGTTACAGTTTGTCCACATTAAGTGTGGGAATGAAATTCTGAAGGCTGTCATCGACACAGGTGCCCAGATATCCGTGGTAAGAGCAGATGTCGTCGAGGGACAGAGCGTCGATAGTGGAGGGACAATCCAAATAATGTCGGCGTTTGGGGAACGTGAAGTAACCGAATTGAAGATTTTCAACCTGAAAATCGACGACTCCAGACACGGGGTAGTACCCATTATGTGTGCAGTTTCTAAAAGGCTAGTTAACGACATGTTAGTCTGTTCGTCTGCTTATGAAGCGCTGTTAGAGAACGTGCAGTTTATTCACAACCCCGCAAACTTCTACGTATCTTCAAGGGCAGTTGAAGGTATTACTGCAGATGATCCGAAATCAATTTCCAGCCAAGAAATGACCCGAGAAACTTACCCCTCTGAAATTTACATACAGGCTGTGAGCAAAGCAAATGAGGAAGAACAACTTTCGGAGGGAAGGGAAACGCGTAGTACATTCATAAAAATGCAAAGGGAAGATGACACATTAAAGAAACTCTGGAGTCTTGCAGAACAACAAAAGAACTCAGTAAAAATACATAACGGAATATTGGTACACTCTGAATATATTTGTGGAGAGAACATCGATCAGGTAGTACTACCACAATGTAAAAGAGAAGAAGTACTCAAAATGGCGCATGACGTCCCTCTTGGTGGACATCTGGGGGAGCAGAAAACTAGGCAAAGAATAAAGTACTCATTTTATTGGCCGACAATAAAACAAGATGTCAAACGGTTTTGTGAAAGTTGTAAGATCTGTCAGCTTCGGAAGCCTATCACTTACAGAGATCGGGTTCCAATACAACCATTGGTCAGACCCGAAATACCCTTTGAAGTATGGAGTGTGGACTGTATTGGGCCGTTGGAACCTCCTTCGAGAAGGAACCATCATTTTATTATTTGCGCAGTTGATTTATGCACGAGATGGGCAGAGGCCATACCTGTCAAGGAAATAAGCGCCAAGACTACGTGCAACGTCCTTCTGAAAATTTTCACACAAACAGGTTTTCCGAAAATGATCTGTTCTGACCAAGGAACTAATTTCACCTCAAAACTTTCTGAAATGTTTCTGAGTGTTATGGGGGTTTCACCACGTTTTTCTACTCCAGGGCATCCTGAAAGTATGGGTGCCGTGGAAAGGTGGAACCGCACGTTGAAGGACATGTTAAGTAAGAATGTTCAAGAACATGGGTCCGATTGGGATCTCCATCTTCCCTTGTTGTTATTCGCATATAGGGAAATACCCCACAGTACAACAGGCATGTCGCCATTCCAATTAGTATACGGACGTTTGCCTTCGGGACCCATATCTCTTCTCAAGGAAGTGTGGGTAGGAGAAAGAAACATCCCAACTACTCTCTCCCGTTCAGTGGAAAAGTATCTGGAAGACTTAATAGAAAAGTTAAGAAAGGCTCATGAAATAGCAGCTGAGACGGCGGAAGCGACTCAAAATAATTACGCATCATACTATAACTTACGATCCAGGGAAAAGCAATTCAAGGTAGGAGATAAAGTTCTGGTACTACTTCCGTCTTCTACTCATAAATTGATGAAAACATGGATAGGTCCAGCTACGATAATTGAAATAACTAGACCGTATTCCGCGAAAGTTGAATTAGATGATGGGGGCATAAGAGAGTTACACTTCAATAAATTACGTCCTTACATAGCAAGAGTGGGACAAGTTGGCTTGATCTTCGATCAAGACTCAGATTTCGGGGACCTTCATTATGCTCCAACAGATATGGCTGTATCATCTATGGGGGATGTTACGGATCACATAAGCAGTGATTGCCAAGAATTAGATGATGTTCAGCGACTGGAATTATTGAATACTCTTGGAAAATTCTCCAGTTTGTTTAGTTCACTTCCTGGCTTAGCAAAAGTAAAGGGACATAATTTAAAACTGAAACCGGATTTCACCCCAAAAGATGCACCCTTACCGCATACCTATTGCTTTGCAGCAAGAAGTCGATCGTCAGATCAATGAGTTACTGCACCTCAAACTCATCGAACCGAGTGAAAGTGAATGGGCGCATCAATTGTTTGTGTATCCAAAAAGAACGGAAGTATCAGACTATGTGTTGACTACAGACATTTGAATAGTTTCACTATTGCAGACGCATACCCTATGCAAAATGCAAAGGATCTTCTGTTTGAAGTGGGCCAAGCTAATTATATAACCGTTCTAGACCTAACAAAGGGCTACTGGCAGATTCAATGGCAGAGGAGGCAAAGCCTTACACAGCCTTTGTGACTCATCATGGTCATTACCAATTTTGTGTTATGCCCTTCGGGATGAAGAACGCCGGGAGTACCTTTCAAAAAGTTATGGATCAGGTGCTAGTGAAACACCGGGCATATTGTCGATCATATATCGACGATGTAGCAGTTTTCTCCAAAACATGGGAACAGCACATGAAACATCTGTGTGTAGTATTTCAAACGATTCAAAAGGTCGGGTTCACGATTAACCTTAAAAAGTGCAATTTCGCAAGAAGACGTGTGAAGTTTTTAGGGCACGTTGTTGGTTCAGGGCAACATTCCCCAGATCCCGGAAAGGTTGAATCAATCAAAAATATATCTGTACCAACAACGAAGAAAGAAATACGAAGTTTCCTGGGTTAACTAGCTACTATCGGGAATATATCCCAAACTTTGCTTCTTTAGTCTTGCCATTAACAGAACTGACAAGGAACCGAGTTCCGAATATAATCCCTTGGAATGAAGTTGCCGAACAAGCTTTTACAAAATTAAAGGCACAACTGGTAAAAGCACCATCTTTGTACACACCTGATCTATCAAAACCTTACCAACTATACACGGATGCTTCAGCGACTGCAATCGGCGCTTGTTTGTCTCAAAACGATGAAAAGGGTAAAGAGAACCCAATTGCATTTTCAGTAAGAAACTGACCGAAACTCAAACTCGGTGGGCAACCATAGAGCGTGAGGCTTATGCCGTTATAGAGGCATTGAAGCGCTTCGATAGCTGGATTTTCGGGGCCGAAATTGAGGTGATATCAGATCACAACCCTCTGACGTACCTAACCTTAACAACTCCTCAAAGTGCCAAACTAACTCGATGGGCATTAGCCCTCCAAAGATATAATATTGCTATTTCATACAGGAAGGGCGTTAAACATGGAAATGCTGATGCATTATCCCGGTTGCCTATTCCCGTTAGTTAAATAAGATTCGAGCCAGATGATCGCTTGACATTTTTTTTGTATGTGTAGTAATTTCTGGAACTGCTAAAGATGAAAATTTTGGCTTTTGTGATATATTTTTGGTAACTTCTTTTTATATTTTTAATATTTTTTTGAGTATTATTGTGTTAAAACTTGTACGGATATTAATTTTCTAGCATATTAATGTGATTTGTAAATCTATTTTTTGGGAGTTGTATTAGCAAAAGCTCTTTTTACATGATACCTGAAAAAAAAAATTTTCTCTCGTTATCTTGTTTCTTGCCATGTATGTGTGCATGTGTTTTTATAGTTTCTTTTCAGCTTCATCGTCCTGGAATGACGGATGAGCTTTTTAAGGGGGAGGTGTAGGAGTGGGAAGGCCCATTGACACCAGCTAAGGGAAATGGGTAGTTTCCCTCCCCTTGGAATGTGGAATGGCAAGTGGCAGGCATTCGGTCTTTGGGTACGACGGAGTGAAGTCATGTCCGAGTGTTGCTAACTGTATAATAACCGTTTTTCTTTAAATCTTTTTTTTAATAAACCTTAATTTTAAAATTTAAATGCCTTTTTTTTTCTTAATTGTTTCCGTGCCCATTGATTAGAAACAAACTTTAAATGCCTTATCTTGTTAATTTGTACGGTTTATTGATCGTATTTTTAGCGTCAAAGTATTATTGTTTACATTATATATGTATAAGGGGGGCGCGATAAAAATTGTGATTTAAAAGGGGGCGCCAGTAGTGAAAGTTTGAGAACCACTGGACTACTGGAAGCAGGTCCAA
Source organism: Trichonephila clavipes (assembly GCA_019973935.1). NCBI lineage: Eukaryota > Metazoa > Arthropoda > Arachnida > Araneae > Nephilidae > Trichonephila > Trichonephila clavipes. Next base: position 1,088,742 of record BMAU01000316.1, on the reverse strand, counting down.
AAGTCACCAATGTTGCTACTGCAATGGGTGTATCAAAGAGTAATCTACAGAGCCGCTTTTAACCTCCCCGGTGCCCTAGACACTTCAAAATGTTGCGCCCTTCCCACTATTTCCAGAGCACCCCCTTCATACCTGTTACTTTTCATGTATTGTAAGATATCGTGAGCAAGTTTTTAATTACTTTTTCAAGTAAAAAGGTGTTTTATCGTAATTGCTAATATCCAAACAAAAAAAAACAGATTGGACATTACAAACCGAGGATATTTAAGGTCAAACATAACTAAATTGATGCTAAATAATAAAAAAATTTATACTAAAGCGTCATAAAAGCATTCGTTTTTGCTCTTATAACATATACTAAATTTTAACTGGAATCTAATAAATATTTAAAACTGACATGTATTTTTAAAAGATTTTCACACTACACATCAATACGGATAAAAAAATGTTTATAAAGTAACAGCGAACTACCACGGTATACCAGCTGTCGACAAAACATTTGAAGTTCATGAATTGGCAAAAATATTAAGTAAGCAAGGGTCTACCCAAAATCGAAAACCATGACAAGTTTTAGAGCCTCTGTTGTAATCTATGAGGCTGATTAGAGATTGCAATATCGGACCAAAAACTCAATACCGTTATTAAGTATTTTTTAGATCTTAATACCGGTATACCGGTTTTAATACCGGTAGTAGACGCTTTAGGAAAAGAAAGAAAATACAGGTTTGTCTTTGTTTTATTTGCCAGTTTTATTAGAAAGTGTAAATATATCACAAAAAATTAATTTGTTATTTTTAAATTTTAACAGTATATAAGGAATCAAAAAAGAAGTAAAGGAACGTCTTATTTATTTGAATCACAAAAAAGGTGTAAATATCACTATTTAGTATGTGGTACTATTGCAAATTTTTGAAATGTGATCTTAAAAATATAATGCATTAATTATACTGTCATTAAGTCTAGAATGTAATTATGTGCAAAAATTACCACCTGTCGAAAAGGCTGTTTCAGCATCTATGCTAGTTTGTGGCATTGTTAGCAATGAGCTATATACTTTACATCGAAATCTCTCATTTTCAAATGAATCGATTTCTAGTCGTATGGGTTTGTATATAGCTGATTCCTGTAGTGTATTTTGGTTTGTTGATATTATTTTAGTTATCGCTAATTCTAATTTTTGTTCATGTGACAACTCCTTTTCACTATCAACATTAGTGTACCAAATTCTTCTGAATGTGGACAAGGTTTGTGGTTAAAATATGCAAATACGATGTGAATAACAAACTCCTTAATTTGAAAAAATATCGAAATATTACGCACTTTCTTCATAACTGCAACCTTCTATTTACAGATACGGATATCATACTACGAATTTTGCGAGTGTGCAGTGTAGTTCTGAGTTGTAATAGAATATAATTTTGGGACTCTCATTGGATAATTCACATATTTTATCACCTCTCTTGATTGTACGATGCAACTTTATATTCACAGTCTAATTAATTTCGCCCGTTAGGGAAACATATAAACAAGAAGTATACTATTTTTCTGTGTTGGAGATCCCGGAACATGTAGTGGAGACAATTTTAAAATTTCTAGTAAATACTGAAAAACTGGTATTTAAGCTTGTGAATACGGGTTTTACAGAACTGTACAAACGGCTGAAAATACCGGTATTCGGTTTCCCGGTATACCGGTATTGCAATCCCTAATGCTGACGTACTGTTTTTTTTATTTTATAACTCAATACAAACACTCATACTAATTTAAACTGTGCAAAATATATATCGTTACATGCACTCAGTTACTTTTCTATAACATTGCAAATTTTCTGCCCTTAAATTAATGTTTACTGAGAAATTTATGATAATTTCAAAACCACCTGTTTTTTTGTGAATTGTTAAAAAAATTATTATTGCTATTTATTAAAATCCATTTCAGTATGATTGTTAGAAGAATATCTAAAATTTTAATTTTACAATTTCCTGACCCTTTGGTTAAATTGTTTGCTAATGTTTGTAGATTTATGTATAAATTTTTTTTCAAATTTAATGAAATCGTATGCAATAATTCTTAGGGTGGAATTTTTTTTTATCTTGGAGTGTTTAAAAATTTATATCGTATTCATACATTACAAAAGAGAGAGAGAGATTGCATCCTTTTTTAAAAATTGTTACTCAACTATTTTTCTAAAAAAATAATATTGTACAGATATAATTCTCGACATGATTTTTTTTTTGCAAAAGTTAATGCACATTATATACTGTTCTATAAAGTACATTACAATGTTTTTTGTATTTTTTTTCACTTTTTATTTAATATATTGACTTATATTTAAGATATTAAGACCGTGCAGTGTTCAAACAATTGTGGTACATCAGTTGATTTTTTCCCAATAAAACTCTACAGCTATGAAAAAATAAATTATTGTGTACACAAAATAAAAATTATCAAAAATGAATGTTTTATTTCTTTTTGTGATCTGAAGTAAATTTTAAATGCTTTAGAATAATTGCAACACAAAAATGTGTGTATTATTTCAGTAACCAAAAATAATAACTGAATAATCTCGTTACCATAAATTTGAATTTTTAAGACTTTGTATGATACAAGGCTTAAAAACAGTATTATATACAGAATATGATTAATTACACAAATATAAATCCCATTCTGTTGTACAAAACATAAATGAAATTTTCAACAAAGAATAATTCTTCAAAGGTAAGGCAAAGAATTTCATACTAACCTGCCTTTAATTTATTATGAGTGTAAATATTTTTCTTTCTGAAAGCGTTTTTTTTTCTGTCGTGACATTTGAGTCAAGAATATTTTATTGCATTTATTTTTATTATTTTTATAAAGAAAAATTCAGAGAATTGATAAATTAAAGTAAATGCAATTCTAAACCGGGGATCTTTTGTTAGTGAAACAAAATATCGAAAGCATCAGACACTTACTTGATATGCATTTCCGGGATAAAGGTCCTCCATCACAGCAACAGGTGCATTCAAGAAAACTCTCATGCTTCAATTAATATTTATTTTACATTATTTAAATAAAGTTTTACCGTCATTAGCATTTTACATTCCTTGAAAAATAAAGAAATATTGTAATGATATTTTTTATTTATTTTTCTTTCTACAGCCCATTGCAAATGCGATCAGTATCAAAATATCAATACTAGAAATTAAACTTTGTAGGTTCATGAAAAAACATTAATGCGTGTTACGTAAAGCAGTATATTCTGGAATTTCATATTTACACTAATAATTAATCCTTATAAAACTGTTCTTGTACATAAAATTGTGTTTTAGAAAGATGAATTCAAGCAGAGAAATCAAGTATTGATGCATATTAATCAGCATAAAAGTACTTCAAAAGTCCATTGATATATATATATATATATATATATATATATATATATATATATATATATATATATATTTATATATATATATATTTATATATATATATGTTTATATATATATATATATATATATATATATATATATTTATATATATATATGTAAGGATAATTAAATTAGATTAAAAATTATATTCCCTATCTAGCACTTGACTCATCTTTCTCAGTTCCCATCTTCAAGTATCAAACTAATCACCCATTTATATCTTCCGAACATATGGCCTAGCCAATAAACATGTCTAATTCCAGATCGTTAGATTTAATAGTCAACATAGGTCAGCATTAACTTGCAAGCACCCTCTTCAAAGCAGCGATACTTACCATATGTTTTTCAAGTGTTATTCACTTGAAACCACCACCATGGCGTGCTTTTTCCTCCCTGCTCTCGGTGTCAGAACAGATGTACAAATGAAAGAATAAAGGTCGTCTTTTCACTTTTCTAACTTTAATCTGATTCTGTCTTAAAAATCATGACAGAATTAATCCGGCAGGATTTTTTATCTGTGAATGGATTTCGAATCTTAACGTAAAAAACTAATCTTTTTTATAAACTAATTTTAATATAAAAACAAACGCCAACTGCGGTAATAAATGAAATGGAGTATTTGACGGAACACCGAATGCACCGTATGCCTATATATGAAGACGTCGGATTGCCGGAATAAAAAAAGATACGGAAAAAAACCGCGCTAATAATCCTCGGAAGAACATCGCTCTTAACCCCAAGAAGAATGCAGTGTTTACCGCCGAATGATATTCTGTCTTTGCTGAAGAGGCCATCCAGTTTACCGTGAATGGAAGATACATTCTAATAGAGGGAAAAAAAGAAGAGAAGTGTGAATCCCTTATTCCACCGTGATGAAAGACGTCACTCCCTTTCGCTAGAAAAATAAAAGGAAAAAATCTTCTTCGCCGGATAGTCTGCACGGTAATATTGTGAATTTGACCACCATATAATAATAGTGAAGTACCAACATTTAAAGAAAAATAAATTAATTAAATTTTACTAGTGAAGGAATGTGACAACAGCATCTGAATTAATGTTCACCAAGGAGTTCTTCCGTTGCAAAGTGGAGGTCAGTTAAATTGTATATTTCCAATTTTAGTAACATTGAAGAACTGAGTTTCGCTGAACAGAACTTTACGACAAAGAATAATATATGATAAGATATGGTATTTAATTTTTATAATATAGTTGTGTTATAAATGAAATATTTTCTTTATATTTTAATTGAGAAAACAAAGTATATAGGTTTAGTCATACAAAATTTTGAGAATTTTAATATACTTCTCATAATTTTATCTTAAGATGTCGAATGAGTTAAGAGTTATGATAGAAATTGGTGTTTTAAAGTAAAAGATATATAAATTAAGTTTTTAGAAAAATGACTAATGAGAGAACTAATACTAGAGATATTGATTTTTATAAGAAACAAAAGTAAAGTCAAGTTGTATTCTTTTTTCTCCATTGAATTCAATTGTTTTGTTAATTATTTTATTCAGCAGTAATCTTATTGCATGTCATTTAATTTTTTTTTATTTTGAAATTGTGTATTTTGATATACTAGCCATATATCAGGATTCATTATTTCTCGAAATTTTCCTTATCTAAAATTAAAATTAATTTAATAACTTGAAGCTTATTTTCGGATATTACACAATGGATAAGCGAGAATATAATCATTATAATTTTGTATATGTCTCGAAACATTAAGAGGACAAACTTGTTTAGTTTGATATGTACACCTCTCATTACTTCTTATCAGCATCCCTGAATATCTGTGAGTTGATGACGCAGATTTCTCAGAGAGATGTGTTCAAAATTAAGTAAGGTGATACAGTTTTATTAGTGAATGTGTGATGCGAGAAAAACTCAAGAATTTTTGTCTATGGAAAGTATTTTTAGAAGGTTACGGAAAGATTCAAAATATTGCATGCGATATTAAGTTACAATGAATATTGTGAAAAAATTTCGAAAATACTGAAAGTTATTATTGAAGTGAGTCCACTTTTCCGACTCAAAAATAATAAAAAATAGCTCTTATATTCTTATATTCTTAGATTCTTAGATTCTGAGATTCTTAGATTCTTAAATTCTTATGTTTTTTTATATTTTATAACGCATATGAAATAAAACATTGTTTATTGTGTTGGATAGTGCATAGAAGTTGTGTGTTACACACCGTTTTTAAATTATTAATAATTTCATTTTATTAGTGTCTATATTTTTTATCTTTTTAAAAAATGTATTTCATATATGCAAAATGTGTGTAACGATATAAGGTTTTACTACGATGGCGCCAGAGTAGATTTTTATACAAAATTCTTATTTTAACATTTGTATGATTTCATGTACTTTTATATTTACTATCTTATTGTTTGATATATTATTTTCCAACATAAATCTTTTGAAAATATCTACAAGCTATAATACGAATCTATTATTATGAAGGAATAGGAGGAAACGCGAGCTCTTATTCTAGATGTCGAATATATTTGAACAAGCTAATCTTCATTTATATGTATGGAAATTCATTTTTATCAATTAATATGTTGGAAGTGTCCTTACTGTGTTTGTTGTTATAGTTTCGTTTATTGTATTGCTTTTTGATTATAGTATTAGTATTGCTTAAATATTTCTACTGTGTTTAATATGTCTTTCTAAATAATGCTATGTATTGTTTTGTGTTTAATGAAAATTGATTAAGTTTGTAAAGAGAGAAAAAACAACGCCATGACTCCCTTTTAAAATTGGGGGGCAAATGTAAGGATAATTAAATTAGATTAAAAATTAAATTCCCTATCTAGCACTTGACTCATCTTTCTCAGTGCCCACTTTCAAGTATCAAACTAATCACCCATATATTTCTTCCGAACATATGGCCTAGCCAATAAACATGTCTAATTCCAGATCGTTAGATTTAATTGTCAACATAGGTCAGCATTAACTTGCAAGCACCCTTTTCAAAGCAGCGATACTTACCATATGGTTTTCAAGTGTTATCCACTTGAAACCACCGCCATGGCGTGCTTTTTCCTCCCTGCTCGGTGTCAGAACAGATGTACAAATGAAAGAATAAAGGTCGTCTTTAATCTGATTCTGTCTTAAAAATCATGACATATATATATATATATATATATATATATATATATATATATATATATATATAATTTATACAAAAGTCTTAAAATTAGATGATATTGAACAATAAATTTACAACAAAAAAAATTAAAATAGATGTTCATATCTTTTGATTTTACCGTAATATGATAAAGGGAAAATACAAAATAAATCCAATGTAAAGTCATAATTACCGTTCGGATTTTAAAAAGAATGAAGTGTAATCGAAGAAATTGTATGTGCGTGTTTGTTGATTTGAAATTACGTCAACTCTCTCTCTCTTTCTTTGATAAGAATGATTTTCTGAAGGGTCATTCATTTCAAGCCTCTTTTTATTATTCCTTAAGCAGGTAATAAAATAAGGAATTTGCTTCTGTTGGGGGACAATGAAGACGGAGCCTTTCCACAGAATATTTTCCCACGGTTGTATTTTAACCAGTAAAATGGACTTTGCCTGCTTTAGGAGTAATCCGAATATTTTCACTCATTTTCTAAAAACTTTGTTAACGAGAAACACTTTTCTACACGAGTAATTGTCTAATGTTTAAATATATAAGTAAATACAGATATATTCAATTTTTAATGATACACAAAGAGGGAGAATTCTGGAGAGATGCAAACGTCTATTAAAGCACAGAGTAAAAAAGAAAACACGCACAAATTATTTAGCAGCTTGTATTTATGAATTTTATTGACACGGTAATGTAATAATAAAACATGTAAACTGAAGCAGGCCGTGCACATAATAATTTTTATGGAAGCGGGAATTAAGTTGTTTTTAAAGAGATAAAAAGTTTTGAAATGTAATCTGTATGCTAAAGATTAAAAATCTGCTATATGTATGAGCGGGGGAATTAAACCCTCCATCCTTGTCTGTAGATATCCTGCTTAGAATGGAAAGACATAAATTATACCAGAAAGAGTATTGTAGTTTAAGATAAAGCAGTGTATCTCAAAGTTTCAAAATTTGCGACCCAATTTTCAGTTAGAATTTTTATCGCCCCTCCCTTCTTACAATAACACTGCATTGAATGTTATTATAATGTACTTTGATGGTAAAACTTCAACACAATACGACTTTATTTATAAACCGTACTAACTATTAAGATAAATAATAAGTTTTACATATAATTTTGCATATGACAAGCTCAAGGGAGTCACTAGTTATTACTTAATTAGTTTTTAATTTAATATTGATAAATTAACTATCAAATACTTTGTGCAGTACTGAAAATTTTTTAATTAGTGTGTATTATATCACTGTGAATGTGTATTTCATTTTTATTATAAGTATCTATTTCATTTTTTATTATATAAGAATATATTTTATTTTTTAATTATTATAAATTGTAAATTATTTTATTAAATTGATAATTATTTTAAATATTTTAGTCTCGAGTTTTTGCTATATGCTTGTGCCATCTCCCCAAGTAGGGTTAACACACCCTTCTAGGGGTCCGCGCTGTACAGTTTGAGAAACGCTGTAATAAAGATTTTATTTCGAGTTTTGAGAACAATTTAATAACCATATACATGAAACAAAATATGATTTGTGAAGAAAGGCCAACTGATTTACATGATAATTTGGCAGATAGCGAAGCAAAGATTTGCTAATTTAGGTATAAAAATGAAAGAAAATATTGTGTTTTTTTTAAAAAACACTAGGTGGTTGTGTGTGTGTACATTTTTTGTAATTTTAATTTTTCTCCCTTTAATTTTTTGCTCCCCTAAATCTTTTGCACCCTAGACATGTGCCTAGCGTGTGTAAGAGGAGAAACGGGCCTGGTGATCTCGGAATTAAAGCAAGACGCTGAAGGTGGAAATGCTTTATGAAAGCATGCTGGGGGTCATAATTGGAACACCGCACCTTTAGAGAATCGCTATGTAGACCTCGAGATAAAAAATAGCAGAAACATCACTCCTGGCCAGATAGCTGCAAACCTTTTTACCGCTACCGGTGCGATGTTTCAGCAAGAAGCTTCTCACGGCGATTAAATCAAGTATGTTTGTGTACTCGAAAGCCTGATCATTGCATCCCACTTCAGCCACGCCATCGTCGAGAAAGATTACGCTGGTGTAAGGACCAGCGAATTTTGGTAAGGAAACGAATTTTGGTATCACCAAAATTGGTCTAGAGCAAGGGTACACAACCTAATTTTCTGCTGGGCCGCATACATGAATCAGTTATTTCAAGCGGGGCGCACACAAATGTTAGTTATTTTAGGCGAACCGTAATATGAGGATAAATGAGGAAGGGAGGGAATACTTTGAGATTAAGATATCATTAGAATTTTAAAAGTTGGAAAATTTATCAAATTATAACTCCTATTATGTTTAATAATTTGCATTGAATCTTATCCATTATATTCAAAGTTATACGGTAGAACCTATTTTATTTTAGGTCCTTTTTTATGTGATTTTTTATATTCGTGCATTTTTATTTGTAAACGATTTTTTGTGTGTGGTCTTTTTTATGCGATGTATGAATTTCAACGGTTTGACGCCCCTATAATGTTTTCTGTCAGTGTACACGTATACACTTCAAGACCCTCTTTAATTCAATGCATATCTGGGTATCCTTGACGTTCACAAGCCATTGATCAACCGACCATAATCAAAAAATTATCAATTGAAAAAAATAAATCAATTGGAATTGTATCTTCAAGTGACGAAAGCGATTTTGAACTAAATCATCAGTAGAAGATGCGCGCTTTGGATTACGATGAATAGCAGTGAATTATGTAGGAACATTTTGAATGCTTCCCTAAGTATGCTGTGATAAACAAGCTGTTGCGTTTATCGTGTTTTGGGGGTTAGAATCAAGAACAGTCATAGCGAATACAATTGTAATGTATCGTTTTTTCACTTAATTTAACAACCTAGGATAGGAAATGCACACCTTTAGGGATAGAAGCATTAATCAGGCCAAAATGATACTTAATATTTAATTATAATCCAATAACTTACTCTTGGAATGCTTTGATTAACTACGGTCTAAATTACCGTAATTCCGTTCTCAGTTATTCGACCTCCGGTCGTTATTATTCGGTTCTAATTTTATTGACTAAATCTTCAATCAACAATCATGGATTATTCAGCAATTAATCGTGGAGTGAGTATCAGCTATTTTCTAATAACAACTAATTTTGCGTATCTAAAAATTAATGCTTAAATTAAACTCTTCATTTACATAAACCATGTCTTCTTCGGGAGAAAGCCTTCAATGAAACAACATGTAAAATAAAGCTATTTACCCCAAAAGAGTTAGTGAAGCTCACGGATTGACTTATTACAATATTGATAAATTAAATTTTTTTAAAATGTTTCCATGTGGAATTTAGTATTTTGTTTTTTAGTATTATTTAGTATTTATTTTAGTATTTTTTCGTATTTTGTTTGGAAGTATTTTCTCATAAATTTCGTAAATAATTGACACATATAGGAACAACTTTATGCGACTTTTTTTTTATGTGGTCTCTTGCCAATTCATAAGAATTTTTTTTCGTATTATGTCGACAAAATTGTTTATGTGTAAGCATTTATGAAATTATCGTATATATTTTTTGAGCAATTTTTTATACGGTCCCTATCTGCCCCACAAAAACAGGTTCAAATGTATCTATTAATAGATTATCAGCATTATATCCTTTTATTTTTACATCAAAATATTTTAGCACACTGAATGAATCAAATGCCTTTCTTCTGTATTTTCCTTCTGTGCTGTTGATTTACTTTTTATGCACTAGTGATTTATATTGCAAAATTATTCGTCCAATAAACTTCTTTTTACCTTTTTCTTCATTGATATTTTAGATGAAGCTTTATTTGCACTTTGAGTCGAGATTCTACTGACTTTTAATGTTTTTTCTCTTAGCATTTCTTTTTTTTTTCCATTTCAAATTAGCAGCTCTTATTATTTTCTGTGTATTTAATACTGTACTACTTAAGATTCGTAAGTGCTTCTAAACTTTAATTAGATTGTTTTATGGAATTTTTGGTTTTAAATGGCTTTTTCGACAATGTTTTTTAATAAATGTTAGTATTGTATACCTGAATTAAAATGTATTAGAGAAGAATATAAAATTTATTTTAGACTTATTACTAGCAAACCTCTAACTTTTTAGATGCGAGTGATTATTTCAAAAGCGATAGAAACATTCATTTTCAATCCAAAAATAACTATGGTTAGTTTAAGATTGGAAAATCAACTTTTAAAAATTCCAGTTCGGTCATTCTAATCTCTCTCTATAATGATTTAATTAATTTTATTAATATATTTTCTGCATTAACTTCCTAAAAAAATTTGTTAAAGACATTAACATCAAATACATTTCTATGATATTTAATGCAATGTTTGTAGGCAATGGTTAATACAAATATTACGTGTAAAATTTTCAAATCATTGTAACTGCTTTGGGCATGTATGAAATAATATTTTTAACTGAGAGATTAAATCTATAAATTTTCATTCATTACTGTAAAATTTAAACGTTTATCCAGTTTATGAGAACTAATATAACTACGAGGCGTACTATAATATGGATTGGGTGCTTGCTAAATTTACAAGAAATAATGCAAACCTTACGTTAAAATTTTTATTTCCAAAATTTTATGATCTTGTTTTAATTTTACGCTCTTTGAAAACATATCGCCATAATTTTAGGGGATAAAATAGAATAAAATAAATTGGTACAAAGTTATTTCAGTTGTAATATAAAATATTATATTTTTCTAAATCATACTTGATCTGCTTCTTTTCATACAATAATGAATTAGAAACATTTCTTAGAGACAACCTTCAGGGCATTAGAAACTTTAAGAAAAATTTAAAACATAATTGCAAAAAAAGATTCAGTTTTACACATTTAAAGAAGTTTAGATTTAATATGAGGGTAGGAAAGTATTATTTAATAAATAAATAAAAACCGCAAATGCAGAAAACATTTATGTAAAATTAATTTTTAAAAAAAATATATATATTATTTTTTTTTCAATTTGAGAGAATAGGAACACCAACAAATTAAAAGAACATGTTCAAAGTAAAAAACACAGTAGGAATAATATATGTATATATATATTAAAATGCTTGTCTTAAGGGGACTTGGCACCCTTTCAACAAACTTCTTTATTTACGTATTTAAAAATTATATTTTAGCATTTTTATGCAATGTTTCTATTCAAGAAAGTGTTACCAGATGAAAATTTTCATATATTATTCACACAATTTTTAAAATTTTAATTTTTTGAAGAAAATTAGGAACATTTTAAAATCTTACTCCTTTTGTAAAAATTAATTTTTTGACGTGAAATTTTTTTTATAATACTCTTATATGTGTTCTAAACAACTTTAGGGATCGATTTTAGAATAACTTCATTCGTTTTCGAGAAAAAAAAATAAAATGTTGATATACAGGCTAAAAATCAACGAAAAAGCCAACATGCCTTACATTTTAATTTTTTTAAAAAGAAAGTATTCAGTTTATAGAAAAACGAATCCTTAATTTTATTATATGCTTTAATTTCAACACGCAAGAAAAAAAATGGATGTGATTGATAAATAATTGTCGAAGGAATAGCATTTTGAATGCAGTAAGGTTTCGAAAAACACAAAGTGAGAAAAACAGGTTTATAAAGATTATAATTCTGAAAAAATAATTATTATAAGCTTAATTAAACTTAAAATACCACTTTAAGATATTAGTGATACGTTTTCTTTAAAATAATTGCATTTTCATATTTTTTCAACCAACACATTTTTATAAATGATCAACTTTTAGAGAGTACTAATTGCCCATGAAAATTCAAGAAAAATGTTAAAAAAAAAAATTTCTGTCACGACAGAAATTTTAGCTGTTTTTCTTCTTATAATATTTAAGTATTACATTTGTATGAAAAATATATCAGGAAGAACTGAAATAATAAAATTATTAACATAAAGTGCCTTAATTTAAAAATTTTACATGCACACATTTCACAAGGAAGAAAAATTACATTATTGTATTGCCTCGAAAATATTCTGCTTTAAATACTACACATTCTTTTTATAGTTATTATTTCTATTTCTAAAATAGATTTTTTTATCATAAAGCATTTTTTAGCTTTTTTTCTAAAAAGGGGTGTGGCTGAATTGCCTAATTTGTTTTCAAATGAAGTTTTAGTCAACTTCTAACTTTCCAACATGCACAAGTGATATATCAATCGAAAGATAATAATGCAAAGAATAAGATTAAATGAAAATAAAAAAAACCGATAGGTTTGTGATTTTTAGGGTACCAAGTCCTCTTAAAATCTTGCATAGGTGTTTGAATTAAGAAACTTTTACCTTAGCAGATTTTACGGGAACATGTTATCTTTTGGGCATATTTATATGTCCAAATTTCGCAAATGCTTTATTATTGTAAAAAAAGAAGATACATATGTATATACTTAAATAGTATGGATTTCTCCAGAAACGTTACTTTGATGATCATGTTTTATTTTTAAAAAAATGTTTAAAAATGTCTCTCATTTCTACAAAAGCTGTCTTTAAACTGTCTGAATGAAACGGCTATTACACATTTAAAAATACTTTTGATAAATTGTCAATGGTAACAAACTAACCACTTTAAAAGTTATTTTGTAAAATCAGCAAACGTCTTACACATTTTAAATGTAATTTAACCCTCTAACCGGATAGCACGGAAGATTCCGATTAAAGATGCTTCGAAAATGGACTGCACTGATTTTTCTGCCTTCAACTAACGTTTTCAAAAGCGGATTACCCGCACTTTCCTGAAATCCTTTCCCCCTTTTAAGGTTTAACATATTGAAAGATAATTGGGGACGGTGGAAACAACACAACAGGACACTGAGGGGAAGTTTTATGGCTCCCAGGAAACCCCGTGCTTTGACCCTGGGGCAATCGTAAAAAATAGAAGGGAAATTTCTTTAGACCTCAGGAAGTGTTTACTTGTTACCTCGTATTTTAAAAATTTTGAAAGTCCCAACGCATAAGTAAAATATGTTACAATTCCATTTTGGTTTCATATTAATTTGAAACTGTAACAAGTTGGGTTGTGTCAGTGTAATCTGCTATTTTATATAGTTAGACAAATTATATCTTTTTTTAAGTATATTCTTTCGCTTCATTTTTCTTATTTTAATCAAAGCTTTCTGTCATTGAAACATGATTATTTTATTATAAGATACCGAAAAAATTAATAAAACACAAAACTCTTTAAAATTTGAAACCTTTTCAATTTTCCTACCACTAAAAATGAATAAATTTAAACTTCATCAAATCATTTGAAACATTTTCTTACACGTTGATAAAAATAATAACGAAAAAAAAAACTAATTAAGATGTATTAGTTTTTTTTTTTTTTTAGATTTCAAAGCCCAAGTGTTCAGGGAAGTTTAAGTACAGTGTCTAGTTACATATTGTTAAAATACACCGAATTATATTTGAATTTTAAGTGCTTGAACTTCAGTTTATATCAAAGAAAACATGAATGAAGATTTTTCACACATTTTTTTTATAACTTGAATGTTTGAATAAATGGTAATCAAAAATATACGGAAACATTTACAGTAGACATTTATGCATATAAATAAACATAAAAATCAATTTTAAATTCGATCTATTCAAAAACATTCGAATTATTGTTCAAAAATATCTATTTATACAAAATACCGCAACAATTATCTTTTTTAAAGACTAACTGAATAAGTAATTAAAATCTGGATATTTTTTGAAATCTCGACCGTATAAAGCTAGAAATTTTATGTTAGAAATTCCATTTGAAATTTCGAAAAAAATGCATCGCGCAGTTAAAAATTATTTACCATAAGTTTTAGCAATTGTTTGAGTATAATAAAAATTTCAAATTTTATTATATAGCTTCTTTGGTATCTTTTAATATTTTTCGAAGATTTCATACAATTCAGTTGAAAACTGCATGCTAAGAGCAAAAAATATACTAAAAAAATTGATGAATATACAATTACAAAAAATACTTACATAGAAGAAAAACTGAGAAGCTAAAGCGTAGGAATGAAAATTTTTTAGTATATCTGAAGTAGTTTTCGAAATATTTTTTTTAAAGTTCAGAAAATTTCTGTACGTTATGTTATACTTAATATTAATTAAATGGTTATATTAATGTGTTTATAATAGTCATGTAATCGTTTGATGACACATTCATATACTAATAAAAATTATCACGGTCAATGATGTGAATGTCAAGAATTTTATGTAATTTTAAATTCAGACATTAAGATATTGATGTAGAAATTTTAAAATGACCATCTAAAATACATGAAAAATGCAGTCTGCTATAAAATGATCTTAACAAACAAAATCTGGCATTTTCACTTACTATGGCAGAGCCGGCTTAGTCAGGGGCGATCTGGAAAACAGAGAGAGAACCGCGCTTTTGATGGATGCCGCTCTAGCTTTTAAAGTTCCCAGGAAAAATTATATATATATAAATTACAAATGCAAAAATAAATCTTGTAATTTTCCATACATTTTTATAACAACGAATTGTGGAATTGGCTTCCATTGCATTGTTGTGTTTGACAATATGTAAGGTAACCAACCCTACTTTAGATAGATTTGTACTACTTTTTCGTAACCGTATTCCTTCTAAAATTAATTCGTGCAGCCGAAATACACCTTTTGCACTCTTAAAAATTTATGTAAACTATAATGGTTAATTTTAATTTATGCAACTACTTGTGAAATGTTCATAATTGACCATTTCCGTCTAAACAGTTTACAAGAAAAAAAAGTTTGGACTCCCTCATTCATTAGGGATTTATATAAGATTCTAACATTAATTTTTATTTTTCACCGAATAGGATCGAGTGGTAGTGTGTAGTGTTTCCACACCACAGGTCTGGGGTTCTATTAACGGGCTGCGCAAGGTCGACTCTGCCTTTCATCCCCGCTACATTGGGTCGATAAATGAGTACCAAGCTTGCTTCGGGTCTTAAACACTGAAGGTCTCTCTTCAGACAGACCACCAATTCGGGACATTTGTTCATGCACCTCAGCGTCCAATGGTCACGTGTATTTTGATGGGCAAAGTAGTTCTTGGCCCTCATGGATTGTTGTGCCACTGAGTTTAAGTCTTAAGTTTGAGGATTACCTCACTTTGGGGATACCCCTTAGATAAACATGTATTTCCACTCATTTGCAATTAAACATTTTTCTTTCAATTACGTTTATTTCAGAAGGAAGTTTGATTATTCAAATGTATTTGCTTAAGGTAACAGAACACCTTCGAAGAAAATTTTTGAATTAACCTGAATTTTGCCTGTAAATGCATATTTTATGACCTTATGGGTCTCTAAAATTAGAAAAACACCCAAGAAAAGTTTTATTAGTGCACATTTTTACTGTCAAATGGGTATTTTATAAAAAAATAAGATTTTACGCAAAACATGATAATTGAAAATAAAATAAATATATTGACATTTGGTAAATTGAATAATATAGCACACAACCTTATCTAAAGAATATACTCTTATTTTTGTAATATGACCATTACGTGGGAACTTATTGTGTTTCAAACTTCTTTACGTTGAAATTTTCTTAAAAGCTATTGTAATTTTTACTTTATTGCTATATAAAAAAATTTCTACTCAACACAAAATCTTATGAATGGTCTATTCCCTGTATAAGTATTTAAAAAACATACATATAAAAAATTTATATCATTCAAGCATAACTTTTTGAGATATTGTGTTTTGCGGTAAGAAAAAAATGTAAAAAAATTCATTTTGAGTAAACGACAAAAATAACATTAAACTATTCTGATTACAAGATAAACACCTACTTTCTTATTAAAATGCACCAGATTTGTAATTCTTCCCATCTTTGACTTCTAAAACACTTTTTTTTTCTTTTCAAGTGCTCTTAAAATTTTCCTGTTTTTCTTTGTTTTGGGGTCTGCATTATGAATTGATTCACGGATTCTGCATTTATCTAAATGTTTATATCCCCGTAAGGTAAACACCCCAGGATTTTCAATATTCATTTTATTAAAAACTTTTAGACACCCATTTATTAGTTCATTGAAGTGTATAATAGCATCATACGACCAAAATTTAATTGTTTTGACGAAACAAATACTTCCTTCGGTACTTTTTGCCAAACTATTCCATTAAAACACTCGTTGGCATTTTGCGTGCATCCATGCAAGCACTTACTTAATATTTGTTTGTCGCATAGTTCTAAATATACTGGTTTAATTTTATTTAAAACGTCATTTGATAAACCAGCATATTTTGTGGAACATTTTGTTCCATTTGCCACCCCCCGCTGAAAAAAAAACACCAGATTTCTTTCCCTATTGGGCATTGACCATGCATCGGTTTCTTATCACTTGATGCACAGTGATATAACGCTGCAGTTACATTTGGCTGCATGGAAGTTAAGTTACCGACATTTTGCTGTGAACAGCAATTCCGTAATAGTTTTGAAGTCGGTCAATAAAATTATCAGTTAATTTGCCTTTACCAGACAGTCCTTTAGTTTTAGTTTTCAGTTTTCTCAGACGCGAACCCACTCTCTTTTGTACATGGCCAATGCACTCAAACTTGGTTACACTGTTTAATCCGTAAATGTCTTTCACACTCATTAAAGCTTTTGAGTCCCAATCCCCATAATATTGAGTGTATTGCAGTCTGCGGTTTTTTTCAGATCGAAGAAATATTCGGGAAGCCCCCACAATTTCCATTTTTGATGAAGAGCCTGTGAAATTACACTGACATATGTGGTCGGCTTTTGACGATTCATATTCAAAGTTTCTTGGCATAGTCTGAAGTCTCTTACATGTTGGACAGTAGGACAACATAACTTCTATGTCTAACACCTTACCAGTATCAACTGATAATGCAGCAACACAGCCATTCATAGATGTATAGCCTCTTCGCTGCCTATGACATCCACCGATATGCCACATTTTACAATATCGGATGAGAGATTTTCTTGTTTCTCCACAATTTCAGTAGCAGCTTTTATCATGGATTCCTCAGCTACTTCCTGTACCACTTTTAAAAGCTTTGCTTCCTGATTTTTGTAAGCAGTTTTGGTTAGTCGAGGCAAATTTAATGTTGAGCATAATTTAAATGTCCCAGCAAAACCTTTGCCTATCTGCCTCATACTAAATACTAGCCTGGTATTTATGACAGGTGCATTTACAACTTTTTTTGATGAAGCAAATGCAAAAAAAAAAAGTCACAACACTTACCTTTTAGTGTAAAATGGGAGCACAATCCATATCTGGAATCCTCGAATAGTTCTACTTTTTCAGCAAAACATTTTGGGCAGCAATGTTGAGCAAAAGCTTCCACAATAAGTTCGAGGTCAATGATTCTGTTACCAAACACAGGACCAGGCATTTCTTCTGCAGTTGAGAAACTCTCTTTTCCCAACTTTGAACAGCTAGCAGTACATTCAGGAACTGCTGAAGTGCTATTCTTTTTCGAAGTGTTTGTGAATTTATTACCATAAAATTGCCGCTTGCGCTTTCTAGCAATACTTTTAACCATTTTTAAGTTAAAATAAAGCAGAATAAAACAATCAAATAAACTTTTTTACGCTGTCAATTCTTTCAGCATGAAAATCAAACGCATATGTAAACAAAGTCAAAACAACAATCTTGCTGCCAGGTTTTACACATAAAAAAAGGAAAACTGTATTTCCAAATACATTTATATTTATTCTTAAATATTCTATTTTAATTTCTGACTAAATATTTCATGTCATATTTTATGAAAGAGAAACGTAAGCAAACAACTCGGCCACTTCCGGTTAGCAGAAACTATTACGGGTCCGATAAATTTATGATTAAGTAATATTGAAAAAGCTGTAACTCGGTTTCTAATTAAGATAGAAACAAAATTTAAACATATTTACAAAGATAAAAGATTGAATTTTAATACAAGAACAAAAACGAAAAATCGATATATTGACCAAAAATTGAGTTTTAGAGGTGTTTCTTCATCTTAATAACATGTATATTTGTGTATTATATTAAAAATTTGATCAATCCAAAATTACATTTTTTTTTGCTCCTCTAAATGCTTTTAGGATTTTACAACTGATCTTACAATCCATATACGTTTTATATTAGTATATTTAAAAATGATAAAGACATTTTGACGACTGTGTGAGCTTTTATGCCTCGTTTATAAATATAAAAAATTGCATTCAGCTACAGTTTTTAAAATGTACTGAAATAAGTGGAGGAATAGGATACTTACATACTATGAATATTTTTGACTGCAGTAAGATATATTTATATTTCAGCTTCTTTACAATTTGAATAGAAGTTGTAAGCCATTTTGCGAATAGTTTGATATTGAGTATAAACCCATAGGCTGTTTAATATTGTAAAGTGTTTTACTTTGATACCAGCACACATTAAAATAAGGCTCATTTGCAGTTATATGATCAGCTTCAGGGATATTTAAATTTTCAAAAATAGTCTACACGTACGAAAACATTCTTTCACAACGGCACACCACATCTCATACTATATGTTCCCTACAGCAGGAAATATTTGTGTATATTGAAAAATTTAATGCAGGATACATTTCCAAGTGTTAAATTTGTTTTTAAAATTTGGTATGAATACATTGTGGAACTGTCGGTTAACTTCACTGAACAAAATTGTTTTAAGTGTACTGTTTTGAAAGACAATATTAATTAGGGAGAACTTTTCTCACAATAGAATTTGTAATGACTGAATTGTGTGAAAATGTAGGTATCTATGTGTGACATTTTTCCTTGTAATAAAAGAAACAGAAAGATAAGAAGTTTAACTTGAGTAGAAAATGGTTAGAAGTACTGTCTTGCGCATTTGAAGAAGTATATCACCCATTAAAATTAAAAAATATTGACTGAATGTGTGTTATGTCCATCTCAAATGCCGATGTAGAAAAAGAAATTTTTATTTAATACAAGAAGTTCGAAAAGGAGAACACTACGAAGGAAAATTTAAATTTTTTCCGAAAAATATTCAGTTAACATAAAAATATCTTTTATATGATTTTAATTAAAATAAATTAAAAGTATTGAAATCCTTTTTTATGCTATTTTAAATTAAAAATATAACTGAATAGAGAAAAATCGGTTTTATTTCATAAATATATTCATCGTATGTACTATTTATTATGTTATTGTTTAAAAATGAGATAGGGCCTTTGCTCTTTTTACCTCATTACTTTTTTAAAAAACAGAAATTGAGCGCGTTTTCTTACTCTCATATTCAAAAATGAATACAGGATGCTTTTTTCTGGTTCAAATCGCAATACCAAAAAATTATATATATATTTTTTAATTTTTAAAAAATGACAGAAAAATAAAATTTGTTTGAAGAAAATATAATTATTTTTCAACTTCTAACATACTATTTATTTCATTTTTTCCTTTTTTTTACCCTGCATTTTGTTTTAATTTTACTGTGACGGAACATATAGGAGACAGAAACACCGAATTTCACTACAGTTTCATACAAGATTGCCCAAGGCAACTCTACAGCTAGCTGTAAACGATTGATCTTTTGGTTCTTACTTGACCAAGTAACCGAACTA
Source organism: Trichonephila clavipes (assembly GCA_019973935.1). Classification (NCBI taxonomy): domain Eukaryota; kingdom Metazoa; phylum Arthropoda; class Arachnida; order Araneae; family Nephilidae; genus Trichonephila; species Trichonephila clavipes. The sequence continues at coordinate 1,068,616 of BMAU01000316.1, read as the reverse complement.
GGTCATAAAATTGTCCCCGTTCGACCTTCCAAGTTCTAAAAGGGGGAAAGGATCGAAGGCTGTTGCATTTTTAAAGCTATCTTCAAAATAAGAGTTAACGCTTTCGGAATAACTTTTCAGTAGGAAGGGATCCACTTAGAGGGTTAATAATTATATTTTTCCCAGGTTTTATTAAATAATGAATACAAATGAATCGAAGAAAAAGTGCTTATCACAAAGTATATATGAGGAACCTATTTGTGAAAGAGTCTTGCATTCTTTTGCAAAAAATACAAAGAGGTTTTAAAAACATTTCAAGAATAATACTTAGGTAGACATAATATGCTTTTCAAGGGTTTTAATTGCATTAAAAAATAACAAGATTTTAAAATTTCGTTGCTCATACATAACAAAATGAATCAAAATTTGTACAATATACTTTTGAAAGTGTTTTTAATTTCAAGCTATTTTATACAGTTAAGTTCAATCGAGAAATTGTGATTTTAATGTTATTTCCAATAATTAGCCTGTTTAATTCTGCTTCACAGTAAGAATTTTGCATGCAAATTATACAGATAATCTCTGCCTAATACACTTATTTATTTGCATCTTCAATGTTTGGTTTCATGTTATATAGCTTGAGTTTTTATTCTTTTCAAACGCATTTACACTAAATCTCTAATTAAATCAACCAGTAAAAGTTTTCAAAAACAAATAAACAACGAAATTAACACACTCCTTCTTGCTCCTAACATATTTTCCTCGAGAGAAGGCAGAAGAAAAAAAATAAAGTAATTCAAAAACCTTTTAACGATAAAGTCTGCGGAAAGCTATAACGAGCCAAGCCTTTTTCCTTGTTGGTTCTAAGGAGAAAAACAGACAGTTATGGTTTCTTTATTTTTTCTACATTCCATGCTGTTACAAAACTAAAAAAAATCATTTGTGCAAATCCTCTCCTATGGAATTTTGTATGATCTCTAGAATGCAGGAGAAGAAAAATAAAGGATGTTTTCAGATATTTGAGTAAATCCGAAGTACTCCAAGTAATGTGTGTGTGTGTAACCTATTTCAAACTATCTAAGTTTCGGTCTTTGTAAGAGCATATTTTTGTGCTCATTAATCTAAAAATCCTGTTTATTTTAATTTGGAAGTAAACTCTTCCCTTTCGGAAAACGTAGGAGTATTTTGAGTAGCTATAAGTACTATTTCAGGTACAAGTAGAGTTCTATAAAAATGATTGTGTGCTGATTGTAACTCTCCTTTGTGTAATCTTTAATTTTGTTGGTAATGATATAATTTGAATGCATTTTTTCTAGAAATATTGTTTTCTTTTTGACTTTACTTATAAAAAATTTGCATTTTGATATAGAGAATTTTAACACTAGGAGGCATTTTAATCTTTTAAATTACAAATTTATTTATTTTTATATTGTTATCAAATATAGTTATAATTATTTATATTATTAATTAGCCATCTTATTAAGATTAAATGCTATATCAGTAGATAATGATTTAAAGTCAATTTTTAAAGAATTAAGTTTGAATATTATTGTCATAAATTTGTTTTTAAAATATGGATTCTAATATTAATTAAAATAAAATGTTTGCTAAATGTAATGAAATAAACGGGCTTAGCTCTCTTCACAAACATTAAAATTTAGAAACTTTACCAAATAGTTATTATTTAAAATATTAAATAATTAATCTATAGTAAATTAATTCTAAATATTATAAACTAAAAACTCAGTTTGGCTAGCTTTATTTAATTTAGTAAATGGTGCTTCTTTGTCTCAATCCGTGTTTCAGAATTATAGTTAGGTCATAAAATTCCAACTAACTAATAAATATGAATAAGAATTTGTTTTTTACATTAACTTTTATAATGATTTGGTATTCATATTTTATTTACAGATATAAATGTAACACAAGTATATTTAAGTAATTCAACACATATATTCATCACATTATTTTCATTTTTTTTGTTAGAATGTTTAGATGTAAAAATATTATAAACATTTCCAGCACTATGACCGAGAAAAAATCATTTCATTTTAATTTAATTTTATCAATGTATTAACTCATGCATTTCCCCTTATATGCACTATGAAAAATTTCAGACTTCAGTAGTAACCTCTCGTGGGAACTGAATTCATATCAACTTCTTGATTTAAACTCAACTGTTGAATAGATTTATTTTTATAATCCCTTGTGAAATCATTTAATCAATGTTCATTAAACACTAGTTCATCCGATTCTTTTCCGTACCATTAGCTGATTATTTCCAGATGCAAATGATAACTAACACTGCCGCCAGTTCTTACTGAAAGCTTTCGATGGCAGGATCATGCTATTATTTTAATTGGATAAAGTGAAAAGCAATGTTCTCCTTGCTTTTGAGGTTGAAAAAATGTTTAAACATGGAGATAGTATTCAGTTATAGCACGAATGATACAGAAATAATTTGTGATTATGATACAAAAGAATTCCTACCTTGCAAAAATGTAATATTTCAAAAACTCTTATTTATTTTATAAATCTATTGAAAAATATCTCAAGATAACTGATACTAATCTTGTTAGGATACGATAACTTTAAAAAAAAATTGTTCAGCTGCGCATGAAGTTCAGAAAAGTGCAAGGATTTGGCAAAAATTATTATTTCCTTTAAAATTAGTTATAATTAATTACAGTAAGATTTTATTTTGTTAAAGTATAATTTTAATTAATATATGTTTTATGACCTTGTTTTAATAAAAAAAAAAAGAAAATAATGCATTATTCTATTGAGATAAAAATATACAATATCGAATTAAACCGTGAGTGTTTTTTTCATAGGTGTTTATATGTAAGTTTTTAATAATTCTACACATTTTTATATACACCGTAGGTATTTCCAAAATGTGAAAAAAGTAATAACTTGATGTAGAACGTAAGGAAGATGAAAAAAAATAAACTCTGCATTTTAAATTTACTCAGTTTTATTGTAAATTCATGTAGATATGGAAAATGAAGAAACATACATTTATATTAAGAAATATATATGCATGTTAGCAATACAAATACTATTATGTAAGTCACTACATGGAATTAAAATATTTTATTGTTAGATATATGTTTACTTTATTTTATAAATTAAATGAAAAACCCTAGTTTCATTAAAATAAACTAGCATTATATTATATTTTATTATACAAAAAATAATTCTAAAAATGTTTACTTTTGAATTAAATTTATCTAAAGATTTGATTTGGCATGTTCTTTTTTTGCAAATTAATAGAAACTTACACATGTGTATACGTAATGTATAAGTATACATATTTTTGTACGCATTTGAAGATATTATTTATAACTTAAAAACGCCAAAATTGTATCCTAGATATAATTTAAAAGTAATAAATATAGACTACAAAAAGAAACATTTAGGAATAAAATTGTGCTTAATATAGTTTATAAACCCAATAAAAGTTGCACTTAAAAATGGTGTTAAACCTATAAAAATATTTTAGGAAGAAACATATGTTTTGAATATCAAAACAAAATGCTAATTTTGAAAAGTATTCATCAATGCAAACTGATAACGCTATCTATTTTAAAATAAAATTGAAATAGTTAACGAAAAATAAGATGTTAATAAAGAAAAGCTTAAATAAAATGACAACATTAAACTTGTTATACACTTAAGATAAAAAAAAACCTAATAGGATGTTCATTTTCAAATAAAATTAATATATATATATATATATATATATATATATATATATATATAATATATATATATATATATGTTCATTTTATAATAAAATTAATATATATATATATATATATATATATGCATTTTAGTACATCCAAACACATTGGCTATCATTACAATGAAGTTAACAAAGGTAACTTTGCAAGAATTAATGTTCAAACAACGTAGATATTTCCTTAAAAATCTGAATACATCCATTAATCCTTGTCGTATTCATTATCAGTCTTCTAATAAAATAATTAGAGTAATAAAAAACTTTGAAACTCCTTTTAAGCCATTTTGCGCAAATTACATTTTTGCGTTTCAGAAGCCATCAATCTTCATGCATTATGTTTTAATTCATCATATCAGATGTAAAAGTGTTAATAAAAAGAGATATTCCACTGTCACTTCTGCTTCACGTCGAAATAATTAATTACCTTACGCTGCATGAGATCTTACTGCCCCATGTATATCACCTTGAAACAGTAAACTTAAGTATTTTTAATTTTTTGATTATCATATTTTATCAATGTATTGGATGACGGAAGGAGATGACAGTTATTGGAATTCAGGTTTTCGTAAATTGATGAGGATGGGCAAAAATTAATAAATATAAAACCATAAAATGACAATGAAAGTATGCCAATATTAATAATAAAGCTTATTTTAGTCATACTGTATTTATTTATATTAGCCACTTTCTATCTATTTCTTAAGTTACCAATAAATTATGCATAAAAACTTTTCAAATGCCTGATTTAAATTATTAAGAATGAATTAAAAAACCCCTTATTTTACAAAGTAGTGTTTATAAAAAAGTGTATTTTGTCATTTATCTTACCAATCAAATAAGAAAATTGCAGTTAGTATGGTTTGTAAATAAAAAGAGAAGATGAAAGAAACATACTTTTTTATAACTATATTATATCTATCTTAACTTTATTTCTTTTTTGAACAATGAATTATTAATTACATTTTGTAAATATTTTCTGAAACAGAGCCAGGAATCATTACTAATCACTGTAGCTGAAGCATACATAAAGATACGCTTCATATAAACAAATAAAATTCAGAAGATATATAGTAGAAATTATAAAAATAATAGAATTTATATATATATATATATATATATATATATATATATATATATATATATATATATATATATATACGAGGGCTATTCAGAAAGTAAGGAACGTTTTCGTCTGACGTCGCTAGGCGCCGATTACTTACATTTTGATATCTGAGTGCTTGGCATCTCAGTCGGCGTCAAGCCATCACAACGGGAACATTTCCACGCTGATCGTGTTTTTGATAATCCAATTTAAAATGTGGACTGCAATTGAAAATCCCACCAGTTGTGAGGTGTGGTTGTGATACGGTGTTTGTTAGCAAAAAACTTAAACCTATGGAAATTTATCGGCAAGTGAGCGAAGTGTACGCAAACAAAGTAATGAATGACAGTTTAATCCGAAAATGGTGCATTCAGTTTAAAAATGGCAGAAATAACGTTCACGATGAAGAGAAGAATGGACCTCTAGCATTGTAACAGATGAACTGGTCGCTAAAGTTGATGAAAAGATTCGTGAATACCACCGTCTCACAATAACGGAGCTTTCGCTTAGTTTTCCCCAAGTTTCACGGACTTTGTTGTTTAAAATTGTCACGCAAAAGCTGGGCTACCGCAAATTTTGTGCAAGACGCATGGTGAAATTGCTTACAGACCACCATAAATGTCAGCGAATGGGGGCAGCTTTGATATTTTTGGAAGCGGACGACAGGCATGGTGATTCATTAATAGATCAAATCGTAACTGGACACGAAACGTGGGTGAGACACGTTAATTGTGAGACATAATTACAGTCCATGCAGTGGGGTCACACAAATTTCCCCAAAAGACCACGAAAAACCTTTTTCCAAAAAAGATTATGACGACTTTGCTTTTGGATAGGCAAGGCATGCTTCTGATTGATTTTCTTAAATGTGGTGCCACAATAAACTCTGAGCGGTACAGTCATTATTTGCTCAACCTTAGGAAAGCACTTCAAAACAAGCCCCTAAGAAAGTTAACGTCCAAAATGTTGTTTTTGCTCGACAATTATTGTCCTCACACGGCAAACTGCACTCAAGAACTCATTAACTTATTCAAATGGGAGGTTTCCCTCATCCGCCATTTAGTACCGATATTGCACCTAATGATTTTACTTGTTTCTAAGAATGAAGAACTGGCTAACAACACAGTGCTTTGACGACGACAAGTAGCTACGGGTGCGCGTCACTGAGTGGCTGAGATTACAGGCAGCATAATTCTATGACAAAGGAATTTCAAATCTTGTTCATTCCTGTGATAAGTGCCTCAATTTGTTTGGTTACTATGTAGAAAGGTAGGATTTTAGTCGCTCTTTTTGATGTATATAATATTTTTTTCTTGTACTTCGTTTCTTTTTAATTCCAAAACGTCCCTTACATTCTGAAAAGCCCTCGTATATATATATATATATATATATATATATATATATATATATATATATATGTATGTATATATATATATGTATGTATATATATATATATATTTATGTATGTATGTATGTATTTATTTATGTATGTATATATATATATATGGATGCTGCATATTATATTGCTGATTTAGGACAGCTCTCATATATATTATATATATTTAAACACATAATACACATATTTTCCTCGAGTGCTATCTAACATCAATCAGTCTTTCTTTTTTAGTAAGGAAATATTCCGAAAACAAAAATGTTTATCCCTGCACTTGTAAGAATAAAAAAAAGGAACTATCTTTAGCAGAAAAATGTCTAATTCAATAAGAATTTTTTCCCCTTAGAATTGAATATCATGCATTCTCTCTCCTTTAAAATTCCCCCTTAATAACATGAATAATCTGCGCAGAATTACAGTTAAATATATTTTGACAATGAAATAAAAACCTAAATATTATTTATTATTTTAAAAGTTTAACGAAAGTCTATATAAAAACTACAATAAAAATAGCATTCAATAATATTTAAATGTTAAAAGAAAAATGATTCGGAAAACGAATAAGTAAAGTTCACTAAAGACAAAGTATAAAATTAAATCAATTAAAATATATTTTGTTTTGAATATCGTCTATAACAAATACATTAAATGTTAGTAAACTACTTAATTATCATTTTTGATTTCTTAGAACGTGTATTTTTCATTAAAATTGATAATTTCCCCTATCTTTTATATTTTTCATGCATTGATTATATATTTATTATAAACAGATTCATTAAATATTTCTCTTTTAATACAAAATGAAATAATTCAGAATTCTTCATTAAGATCTAAAGATTACATTACATCTAAGTGAGTCTAGCAATTATTATAAAACAAGCCCACTAATTTATTATAGTAGTGAATTAAATCCTAAAAATACGTTAATGCAATTTATCAACTTTACTGATCTTAAACAAGTTGAAGGATATTTGGCAAGAGTTGCACAGATTGTTTCATCAATGTCAGCAAAACTCCGTTTAAACGCCAGGCAACCCAATTGAATTATATGACGTCATACATTTTCTAGTGCATACAGGGCAATGACTTGATGCATCTATTTGAACTGTTATGTATATTCTGATCTCTAAAATTTAAACAATAACTGATGTTGTGTCACATCAAAGAATAACTTATATTCATATGCATTCGTTTTATCCAGCTTTCCGATACTTAAAATTAAATGTCACTGTAAAATCGTATACTTTAAAAAAATTGATTTTAATGTACTTTTAGGACAAAAAAGTAAATATTTTATAACTAAAAAAAAGCAAAATTTAACCAATGGAGTTTGTTTGAGCCATTTGATCTATTATTTTAACACGATACCTAAAAGTTTAATGATAAAATCTAAATTTGGCAGGATTTCAATGTAAAAGTAATCTTAAGAAAGTATCATGTACATTAACATAAGCTACAGTTAAAAATTCAATACGGCTTTAAAATGAAAATTTGACAATTTTTTTAAACCACAATATATTAATTATGTAAGGAAATATATAAACTGTTGGAATTGAACTTGTTATTAATTTGGAATTCGTACACAAACTGTAAGTGCTGTTGTCATTGAATCCCGCACATATATGCAAAAATTAAGCTACATGAATGACAATTGAAGTGCACTGCAGTTGCCTTTTTTTCATTCTCTCTAAGTTCCCCTGAATACAAGTTTATTTGAACATCAGTGTTTTAAAAGAATATTGATTTTTCTTTAACAAAATTCGTTTATCAAACTGTCAGAAAAGTATATTGTCAATTGTCTTAAACGATAATTTCTTGTGAGAAGGCACATATTTTTCTTTTGATTCAAATGTATGTCTCTTTGTAAAATATGTACTAAATATTTTTCTACAATAGTTCTATGAATTAAAGTATGAATATTATAATAAATGTATTAAAATCAAAATCTTTCAAAATAACCAAAATTAAACTTGATAGCTAAATATTCCAAACCGATGCAACTCGATCAATTTTGTACATATGAGCATATAATACTTTACAATCTAATATCAATCAATCTTAACTGCTTTTTTACGTGCAAACAGAAAATGGCTAAAATATATTTAATTATTTTAAAATAAATATAGCAAGAATTATTCACGTTATTCTGATTACTGAAGGTTATTCATCACAAAAAATCATATTTTAGTTTATCATTATCCATGTCATGGTCATCAAAAAAGATCAAACAATAAAAAAGAGAAGAAAAGTAAATTTCCTTGAAAACTACTTTTTATTGAACACCCAGACGTTTACATGATTCTTGCTAATAGTATGTCTTTCTAACCGTACAAAAAAAGTCAAATCCCCATCATTCATATATTTTTTTTAAAAAAACATTTTTGGTTGCTGAATTTCAAGGATGTAATTAATGATGTTCAGTACCAGAAGTTATTGGATTTCTGACTAACATGTTTAGAATGAAACGTGTGGTTGAAAAAAATAATGTTGATTTTGGTGGTTTCAAGAAAAGTAAAGTATTTCTGTGATATTTTTATTTACTTCATTCTTATCAATAACTTTTTATTAAATTTAATTTAATGTTGGAAATAGCTCATATAATTACTTAGTCCGCTTTTATCTATATTATGCTTTAAGAAACATAAAGCCATATAGACTAGTATTTCTTGCTCTTCTTGACAACTTTACATTGATCCTTTTTTAAAAAATTAATAGAAGGATATAGAATTGGCATCGATCTTTTAATACCCATAATAATTTTGTAATAATTATGCAAAATCCAGATAAGTAATATGTAAACAAATCAATTTTGTACCAATTTTTTTAGAAAATTTTTAAATATATAAGATAAAAACGGTAAGAATTTTTTTAAAAAAAAATTCTTATCCACATCGTTTAACTAATGTAGGGACATATAAATCTAATTTCCAATAAAAAATTATTCCTTATCTAGCAATAATATACAAAGACATATCTGTAGATATAGCACATTTGTTTTAAGGAATTTACTTTTTAACAATGATTCAAGTATAAGTAAATTAATTAAACTGATTTAGCCTACATTAAATTGTAAAACATTTGGTATTAAAATCTTTTATCACTTATGAACACTAATTGAATTTTAAGAGCCCATTATTTCTTACTTTATTAACTGTGCACTATTTAGTCATCTGTGAGGCATGCTATAATAATGGATACGGATGACTTATTCATCCATCCTTCATTCAAAAGCATCTACTTTAATTATAGGTCATAGGAAAAATTATAATAAAATTAAAATCATTATTTTCACATTAACTGTTTTAAATATCCATACTATATTCCTATTGTTCATGGTTTTTTTAAAACATCGATATCATTATACCTAGAAGAATTGCTTTCACTTTAAATTTTGCAAATTAAAACATAGGAAAAGTAGATTCTTTTATTGAACATGTTTCTACAGGATTAACAGATGCTGTGTGATCAATGGCAGCTGCTGAGTGGGCAGCTAATGGTGAGGAAGAAATTTTGACCAGAGTTAGTGTTTAATGATTATGAGAGAAACGGATTTTTAAGACAGCATGGTTACGGAAACCAATTTTTCTCCCTGAACAAGTTTTGAAATTATGTTGGATGATTTTCAGTTTTGTAAATCAACTCGCTAAATGATTGTACTACGATGCTTTACGAAAATATGGTCATGAACATGTGGTTAAGTTCTGGAATAAAATGAACTGTAGATTTAAGTTAGAATAATAAATGTAATTAATGTAATAAAAATACTAATTTTTTAAATGTGTAATATTTTTTTTATTACATGGGATTAACTTATTCATTAAAAGAGGCTTTTTTTATAACACAATAAAATAAGCGTTTTCTTGATATAATATCGTTACTTTTAATATATCTGAGTATATGCATAACTAGTCAATTGAATTCAAATATTTAATACGTTGAGAAAGGTACGATTATTTTAAATATAAGTTAAATACAGTTGTAAATCAGCCATTTTTTATACCAAAATAATAATTTCTCCTACACAGAGGTAATTGGAAACAAAATTACAAGAAAAAATCATCATTTATATTATATATATTAAAAATATAATAATATTAAGAATGTAAAACTTTTATCCTTCTATATATATATATATGAAGGAGAAAAGTGACTCACCTACACTCACCACGATATCTCTGGAACTATTAGACCCTCAGACGCAATTTGGTAGGCATGTTCCTTTCACGAAATGGAGAACCGTTAAAAATGGATTTTTTGAAATTCAGCTTCCAAGGGGCATTACAAAGACTAAAGAGAGTTATAGATAAATATTACTGTTTTTAAGATATTAGAAATACAAACATTAAATTAGGGAGGAACGTTCCTTTCATTGATAACAGTTCCGCTACAAACGAAGTTTAGCGAAAATTGACCTTTAAAGGGCATTGTGGGGGCTCAAGTGTGGCGTTATAGATAATTATTCCCGTTTCTTAAATATTACTCCTATAAACTTGAAATTTCGTATAGGCACGTTCCTTTCATGGAGTCGTAAAGAAGATTTTGAGAAAATCAACACCCAAGGAGCATTGCGCGAAAGCTTTAGGTCCAAAATAGGTAAATATCTCCATGGTTGAATAATTTGAAATAGAAAATAAAAATTTGATGATCACGTTCTTTTGAGGGGTTAAAGGTAAGTAAAAAGCGTTCTCAAAAATTGATTCCTTAGGGGTGTCGTCGGGATTATAAAAATAAATATTCCCATTTTCGAACCATTAGACTTATAGAATTGAAATTTGGTATGCACTTTTCTCTCATGAAGCGATGCAATAGAAGAGAATTTACTAAAATTGACCTCCATGGAGCATTTCGTGGGCATTAAGTGGCATTATAGATAACTATCTCTATTTTCGAAGTGTTGGAACTACAAACTTAAATTGGGCAGGTATGTTCCTTTCATGGAGTAAATTTCCTCTAAGAATAAACTTTGCAAAAATAGATCCTCGGAATATCTCGCGAAGAATTAAAGAGGGGTGTAACGGAAAATATCCTGTTTTTGAACTGTTAAACTTGCATACTTAAAATTTGGTAACCATGTTTTTTTTATGAATAACGATCCACTAAGAACTGAATTTGCGGAAATCTTCTATGGGGAGAGCGAGAAGCTACTGGGATGTATAGATAAAAAAAATCTAGTTTTCGAACTACTAGATCTAGATTTGGTATGAATGATTTAATTTTAATTTTATTTTATTGAATTGAATTCCCCTAAGAACGGATCTTTGGGAAACCAACTCTCATAGGAGGTTACGGGGCTTATCGATAAAGTAATTTCGGTTTTTCAACTATCAGATACAGACCTTAAATTTGGCATGCATGTATATTTTTTTAGTAGAGATCCAACAAAATTGGTCTTTCCAGCATTAAACTTTTTACGAGGGGTCACAGGAGCATAAAAGTTAATTTTACTTCAATTTTAGAATTTAAAGTCATGTTCTTTTCGAATCAAGAGGTAAGAGTTATAAAGCTATTTGTCAATACATTCGAACAGTTAAACAACACATATTTGTACAACATCTTGAAGTACCCAGTGAAGAAGACGAGTAATGACTAGTACATTTACACGTTGGGGTTGTTATTATATGCAGTGTATAAATTATTGTGTATGTATGATTATTTTCAACATATGCAAATGAGAAATCTGATAACAGTGTAAAACCGTCGATGCACAGATAACCCTATCGATCTTCCTTTTGCATTATACATATGCTAAAGGAAAAAGCTGTATTAGTGAACTCCTTAATACAGTGTTTCTCAAACTGTGGGCGCACCCCCTAGGGGGCGTGATAACCCTACAAGTGGGGCCGAGTATATTGAAAAGTCGAAAACAAAAGATTACTTTTTAAAAAATTAATAATTTACTGAAAGGAAGCTAAATACAAAATACATTCTGTCATAATAAAATACAGATTTACACTGAGATAATGCACTTATAAATGTATGAGTACTGCACAATATGTTTCATATTTAGTTTATCAGTAATAAGTTAAGAACAAGTTTAATAATTAACAGTGATCCTATGGGAATGTTATAAAATTGTATGCAAAATGTAATACTTATCTTGATAATTTGTACAGTTTATAATTAAAGTCGTATTGTAGCTTTACGACAAAGTATATTATTATTGAATTCAATACATTTTATTATATGGAGGGGGTGCGCTGAAAATTATGATTGAAAACTGGGTCACAATTGAAGAAAGTTTGAGAAGCACTCTGCTTTTTAATAGAGTGAAAATAACGCCCGTGCTTTATTAAGAAATTGAAAAGGACGCATCGAGGGTCTATGGCCCAAGTCGTTATGCACAACATGATGAAAAATTGAAAAGAACTGGGCTACTGGGTATTTTACCAAGTAAAAAATGACTCTTTGGCTTAATGCCTGGCGTGCTTAGAAGAGAAGACCTATCTCCAAATGACCTACCATCTCTTTCTTGCTTTATTGGTATGTCCTGTCCAACTCTTTGAAAAGTGATGATATAGTACACGGTTTATTATCCCTTTTTTAATCCATAGTCTGACCGAGAGACTGTGGACTTCATGAATAATCTGAGATTCAGTTCCTTGCACAAATGCTGGAGCTTTGTGAATGAATATAATCTCCACTTTCACTTCAATGACCAAGTTATTCCTAAATGTTCATTATTAACAATTTGATATTCTAACCAAAGCACCACTGCAGTAAAATTTGGTAGCAGTTTCTAATTTATCAGCAGCTTAAAGTAAAATAAATATATGGTGAATCATTTTAGTTAGATTCCTTACTTTAGACCAGGGGTGCCCAACCCAAATTGGTTGGTGGGCCACATAAAAATTTACTAAACTGAAATAGGCCACACATATCAAAATAAAAAAAAAATATTAAAAATATTTTTCTATCGTACAGCACTCAAAATATGATATGGTCAACATTCAATTATTGATATGATCAAAAAACACCAAATTTACCTTTTACTAGATCACAGTCAAAACAAAAATGAAAGTCGACCAATTGCACTTGTTGGTGGAAGAATATCTCTTAACCTACAAGGTTCTTATCTACAGTAGATTTATGCTGCCATCTGAGGTTACCTAGTATAACAACTATGTGCGTAACATCTTCACATTTTATACTTGTGTTACAGTATGCTTTCATAAAATTGATTCTGATTTTAAAAAAATTTATTTCAAATGCAAAAAAGCAATTAAGTAAAGAGCAGCTTTGCAATTATTACACTGTTTGCAAAAAAAAGGGGTTTTTTCCCTGCCCGATAGCCAAATGCTTAGTTTTTTATTGTACGATATTAATTATTGCACAGTGATTAAATATATATCATAAAATGAAAAAGTTACATAATTTCAGAACTCTAAAATATTAAACATTTGTATGCTGCTGCCGTGATTATCTTTCATTTCTACGAGCTGGTCTGACAGTCCTGAGGCAACTCATTAAATCCATCATCGAATTCTTCTATTGCCAATTAAAACAAGAAACAGACTACTAATCTGAACTTAAAAATATGAAAATAAATTATTTCTCTGACAAATAGAACTAAATACACTACTCACTCTCAACGAAGTTCTCGTTGAAAGAGGAATAACATACCCAAGCTCATCTACTTTCCTTCATCCATCAACACCTGCTATTACAATTGCTTGGAAGTCGAATGAAGGAAAATATACTTCGGTAAAAACTGCACGGGGAGAGGTGAGGGTGTGTCAAACACAATATTTTCGATTCAACTGTCTGTAGTCCAAATGTCTAAAATAATATAGACAGAAACTTCAATTGGGCCGCGGGTTGGGCATGCCTGCTTTAGACACTGTAATGGTGGCCGCAGTAGCTTAATGGTTATTGTCACGAATTCATAACCACAGTTTCTTGGGTTCGATTCCTGGTTTCATTGGACCCGCAGTAAACAGATGGGAGGGGAGGCGATTGCGTTCAATCCGTTCTGACTCAATGTCCTCAAGTTCGTGTGGTAGTTAGGAGAGAGGTGTTCCAACTCAGTTATTATCCTCGTCGCTTGACTGAAGTTCAAAATTACGAGGTCATTCACCAAAAGCCTTAAACTAGCTGTATTGTATAACATCAATAAAACTTTAATTGTCACTGCGACGAAAGTGATTTCTCTGAAACTGTAAGTCATAAATCATATTAGCGCAATCAAATATTTTAATTAAGTACATATAAAAGGCAAACGTCTCTCCTTTCATATTTTAATTTTTAATTATACAATGAAAATAATATTTACTTTAAATCTATGTTACTTCACTGTGCTATTGTTATAGAATTAGAACGCGTGTGATATACAAAATCAAAACTACTTACAGTACTTTTTATTTTTATTTTTTTCTTTGAATTTCTATTTTAATAGTTAGCGATATATTTTATGAATCAAATGTTAAAATCTATGATACAGAAAAATTTAATGTTAAAGCACAATAAATATTTTAATTATTTTATTATTTTTCTGATCTAGATGTACGCGAATATTTACAGGGAAATATCTCAATACAAAGTTCTTCTCTCCCTTTTTTTTGACTAAAAAGATGCATTTACAGCTAGCACTCGTAAGCTCTAGTAAATGGGAATTGAAATTATATTGACTTAGAAAGTATCTTAAAAATACTTATTTCAAGAGTATTAAATTTTCCTTAAAATGGCATTGTGCATTCTTTCCGCAACCAAACATAACACAAAAATTGGCATATGTGTATATAACAGATATCATGGGAAGGAATCCGAGCAAAAAGTGCAATTTATGTCCTTTATAACCATAATAAAATTGTCGAGTATTTTTTTCTATGGAATGTGATAAAGACCCATGGCTATTCGAAGCCATTGCCAACTTTCAGGTTTATAAGCTTCCGAAATTAAATTATTTTACGATATTTCATCTCTTTCCTTTACCCAAATGTTATTTTTAGTACGGGAAGAAGATGCGTTACTTCTTATTTTTATTTATTTACATTTGAAAACTGCTTGAAGTTGATAGAATTAGAAATTAGATTGAAATGCCTTTTCGAAGAATTCTTACATATGCAATTTAGCTATAAACCAAATATTCAGCAAACTTATAGAATAAATATCTAGTGGATAAAGTGACTGGTTTATATGCTAATATTATTTTTGTGTTATGATGAGTTGTGTAATGGAGTGAAATGGGACGAATGGTAGTAAAAATATCACTTTCCTTAACAGGTTATTATCACAGACGTATTTCTCCGTGCATTTTTATAACATTCGTTAAATGTTATTTTGAATGTGTTTATGGAGTGATTTACTCTCAAAGTGCTTCCTATGGTATTTTGTATTAATTTAAGGCTTTTGTGAATATTAAATATGTTATATGCTAAATTTGTGACAGTGAGTCGGTAAGGCATTTCTTTCATGGTATGGGAAACGGAAATTTTACTTAAAAATAATACTAAAATGTAATAAAATAATTTTTAAATGTTTCTATATTTAGCATATTCAAATTTCAGAATTGTATACTTAAAGTTAGCTGTACATTACCTTTCAAAATAGTTTATCGAAGCATAAGGTATATCAAAGCTTCTTTTTTTACAGAAGTAAATATTTGTTTTAGAATCAAATGATTTATAGTACTAATTGTGTTAAAAATAATTTTAAAATAAAGCAATATAAACATGAAAATGTTAGACCAACTACAACAGGGACCAATTTTATTGCCACCGGCGTATATATACGCCTCCCTCTACCGATGCGTTCACTGCCTCCGGCGTATATATACGCATTTCCGAAGTATGATCATTTGCATTGCGCTGCTATAAAGAAAACTGCTCCCATGACCTTGGAAAAATATAAAAAGACCTTGAGAATGTTTGAAACGGATTTTCTTATTTCAGAGAAGAGGGATAGGTGTGTGTGTGTGTAAAAGGATGCTTCTGAAACGGTGAAAGTCATAGCTGTGCATCTTTTGCTTCTAATTCTGTTTGAGTAGGTCATGCTTTTTTAATTCTTCTTTTGCTTCCATTCTCGTTTATTTTGCGAAAAAGAAGATCGTTTTATGGAAATGTCTGACAGTGATGAGAGTGATTTAGATGACTATTTTCCGCCATCATCTTTCATGATACATCACATGACAAATAACTTTTTTTATTGAAGTTATACTTCTTTTGGGGCATTAGGGAAGAAAATGATGGTGTTTTTACGATGCGTGCGCGATTCGTGACGCAAAACCGTCACGAATGTAACGCACACCATCATGGATGCGAAAATGTTTTGTCTAGAAATATACAGAACGAGACAGATCATCCCCGCATTCGAAATTCTAAGAAAAATATTTATCTTCACTTCCCTGCAAAGAAGGGACATTCAGGTTTCGACCGGGGACCCCTCGATCAGCAGACGAATGCTCTTCCACTGAGCTATACTCCCGCTTTAGCAAAACATTGCTTTGCGTTCCATAGAACGGATACGAAAAGGCTTTGCCTAGAACTAAGCAGAACGGGACTGGTCATTTCTTTCCTTTAAAATTATCAAAAAAAAAAAGGTTTCCTCACTTCCCTGAAGAAAGGGGCACATTGGTTTGAACCGGGGACCTCTCGATCAGCAGTCGAATGCTCTACCACTGAGCTAGACACCGTCACGGATGCGCGCGCATACCTTCACGACACCAATGCGAGCACACCATTGTATAAAATATTAACATGTCACTTTTTTATATCATATGGGACTGTGGGACGCATCCCCCTGTTCTTCCCCCTCTCTACAGCTTTTTGGTCAATATCTCGGCACCAAAGCCTCGCAGGTCATAAGGATCTCACTCATTCAATCCCTCTGTATCTGCTCTTCCAGTAATTATAATTTCATGCTCATAGGTGTATTTCTTCAATAGTTTTCAATTGTCTGAATAATTTTTAATTTCTTTAAATTCACAATATCTTGGCTACTGTTCGAGTCTCAGACTTGAGATTTGAACCAACTGTTCCACTCACCGGGACCTATCCAGTCATCTACTTCATTCCCAATGTGTAAGGATAGGAAGGGCTTAAGCACTAAAATATCATGCTCCCATGTAAATCCTATAGGGTCTGGAAAAAATTTCACCCCTTCTAAGGAACTGTGCTTGAAACTTGATTTTTGGTGGTCCACCATATTTTGTATTAGCACGAGTTTTACGTGGAATTGGCCCCCTCTTCCCCTACAGGGCTTCCCAAGAATAATTAGAATCCTATGCCACCTTAGTCGACCGCACCGGCTGCATTCGATTGTTCTTTCTATGAGCACTCTAGATATATTTTTCAGGACCATAGCCTCATTTCTTTACCTATATTTAACATTTTTAAAATTTAATTTATATATTTTTTTAAATCCTGCATCGCTCCGAAGATTTTTGAGATTCGTTAATGAAACTCTAGAGATAGGTTCTCATCGTTAAGCTATTTCTTCTGTTTTAATTCGTGCTGAGACAGTGGGCTTAAGGAGGAAATTAGAATCCTCATGTTATTCCTATTCGGGTCGATCTTTTGATGAAGTAACGATACTACAGAGATAGAAGGATGAAACTTTGGGATCACCTACTACCATGTATATTGTTGGGATGTACGTGACAATTTACGTCACAGTTGTCCCCCCTGGGGGAGTTAGTTTCGTTTTCATTTCCCGAGCTAGCACCGCCCCCATTGCAACTACAGTTTTTCAGGAACGATTCTTCCCTCCGAAAGATACAATGTAAGGTCTCAGGTATCACATTTGGTTCAACTGATCTCCAGGTATAGTCTGCCGAAATCCCCTCCCCCGAAGTTATTACTCCTATCGTCTCTGTGCGAGGGCGCTTAAAATTATTTAAATCATGATTTTGTCTGGTGAGATTGATTGAAAGTTACTATCGTTAAACTCTGCTCATGACCAGCTTTCGCCCTTGGCCCGGTTTGCCTTACTCAAGATTCTTAAAAAATATGTTAATCTTGTTACGCCAACGAAGTATAACTTCTTACGTACGTACATAAGTACACACACACTTTTTTTATACTGTAAATCTACAGATTTTTTTTTTTTCATTTTACTATTTTATCCTTTTTTTCTTTCTTTTCTAAAGAAAAAATGTGTAGTTTTTGGGAGGAAAACATTTCTTTCCTTTTCTCTCAACAAACCGCGTAACAACGCACGCCTTTAGAAAAAACGGTGGCACTGGGGGATGAATTCGTAACTTTTCAACGGCAGTTAAGGGTTTAAAATGCATTGTCGTATATCTTCACCACACGTCTTAAAAAAAATCACAACAATTACGCATTATGATAACAAATGCAAATTTATTATTTGTGATTATAGCTTATCAACATGACCTGAAAGGCCCAGTAAAAATAATTACTGGGTTGAAACATTCATACTACTCTCGATTGAGTGAATGGAAATTTATGGAAAAGAGATACTATTCCGTAAATAAAAATATACCCGTCATTTATAGAAAATGTTTCTGCAGTATTAGCAGGTACCATGAAAGTTAGTGATAATTAGCAAATGATCCGAAATATCATCTTAACTGCCAGTGTTTTAAGAGGATCAATTGAATGGATTCACAAAAAGTATTTTACCAAAGAGATTCCTTCGTTATACAGATAAAAGTAAATAGATGGTTAGTGTGTATGGAGAATATAATTGAAATTATAGTTTAACACACACACAATCATTTTTGTCAAAAATGGTCACGATACACAGTGAGCAGGTTTCCCAATCAGCCGCACAAAAATTATTTTATGGTTTTAAAGTCTTCATAATCATATCTAGCATAGTAATTAGTGTAAATTGAGTATTCTTTTCCGTTTTTTACTAACAATTAAGGTAAATAGGTTGTTAACTAATTTATGTTCAGTTTGAGTTTGATCAAGAATAAAGGATTGCTAAGGGGAACTAGTTTTTACGCAATGATCTAAGGATATTAAAAGAAGCAGTAACTTACGCCTGGCAGAATATGTACAAGAAATAGTGTAGCAAGTTAAAAAAATAAAATTTTAACAGATTAAGCAAATACAATCAAACATATACAGTAAAGGATAATAAGAAGTGTTTAAAACGTCATGGCACCCTTTAAGCACTTTTTTATTTATGTATATAAAAACTACATTTTAGCATTATATATAATGTTTATTTAAGAAAAAAAATAAGAGATAAATTTTGCATATATTATTCACATAATTAAAAATAAAATTGCAATTTTTTAAAATTCCACTCTTTTTGTGTTAATTAATATTTAACGTTACATTTTTGTTATATTTCTGTTAAATATATATATATATATATATACATAATATATATATAAATATACATATATATATATATATATATATATATATATACATATATATATATATATATATACATATATATACATATATATATACATATATACATATATATATCTGTTAACATATATATATGTACATATATATATACATACATATATAAACTGTTAAATATATATATATATATATATTTAACAGAAATATTATGTGCTTGGCGTCAGTATGCTATTGGAATCAGAATACATGGGGTAAGATTTTAGTTTTTTCGCACATTTTCATTATTATTACTTATGGTCATAATCATTATTAACCTCTATTGCAAATATTTTTCTTTATACATATTTAAATTTGTCTATTTCGTCCGGATTCCTATAGTAATTTAATTTTCCAATTCTATTCTATTGATGTAATATTAACCCACTTGGTTTTGTTGGCATCTGCCTTGGTTTAACTCCTATGCTATTATGTCGAAAGTTTCCACTGAAGGGGAAGGTTGAAACCTCACAAAACACTCTTTAACTCTGTCCTAAGCCAGTGGCAGCTCGGGAAAACATAATACTTTTTTTCACTCTAGCTATATTTCTCTTTTTTTTTGTAATGTTTCCATGTTCTTGGTTCTTTCGGTCTGTTCTTAAGATGTTTTAGGATTTATTAGTCTTCTTTCAAATTTATTTACTGCAATATATATATATATATATATATATATATATATATATATATATATATATATATATATGTGTGTGTGTGTGTATATATGTATATATATATATGCCAAAATCCAACCAAAAGCTTAATATTTTCTACATTTCAATTTTTTAAATAAGTATTCTATTTACAGAAAAATGGATCCTTATTTTGTTACATACATGTAATATATATTATAAACGCGAAAGTTTGTGAGGACGTTTGTGGGTCTTTCACGCAAAAACAACTGAATGGATTTAAATGAAACTTTACAGTAATATAGCTTATAGATCAGAATAGCACATAGGCTATAATTTATAGAGTAGACTATAATTTATAAAGATATTGTATGAAGAGTCCAAAATATAACGATATTTGTCAAGTAAGTAGTTAAAAATTCTGCCATCTGCAAGCAATTCTGGTGTGCGCTGCAAAAAAGCCCACTACACCATACATCTATCTTTTGTTTGTGAAAAACTGTTTTTGTTTTGACTACACAAGGTGCTCGCTTCTAATTAATTCATCTGATCAGCATAATGCCTATTTTTTTATTTCAGAATAAAACTAAATTTTGAAGGGAGAGGTTGTTATAATTCTCACTTTATTTTAATGGGTTTTTTTATGATTTTATTATGTACATTTGGTAGTAAGAAATTGATCTTTTTTTCCCAAATAAATGCTTTTATCATATCTGATACTTAAAGTAAATAAACTTTCTCTTTCACACTGCATCATTTGGACAAATTTTCAAAATTTGTTTGTGATTAGTAGTTAATTTTAACGTGATAATTTTAATTGAATAGGTAAATTTAATTATTTTTATACTTAAAAACGCAATAACTATTGTACTGGCTTTTTTGGCGTGTGAGAGTGAGTGAATATTAATGTCGCACTCTTTAGCTACACGAGGGCTTATGGCAACGGATCACGTAATTTTGAACTATGGTCAAGTGACGTGGACAACATCTGAGCTGGCACCCTTTTCTCCTAACTACTACACCACACCAACTTAGAAGGAATATTCTACCAATACTTAGCAGGAATATTCTTTGAAATCTACTCTTCCAAGATATATGGCAGCACGGGTTCCATGATGAGTATTTTAGCGGAAAAATAGTTTGTCAAATTTTAAGTGCCTTATGTTTTTGTATGTTAATGAAGACCTTAGAAAATAATTTGACTACTTATTTTAAGTGAACCGTATATATAATTAATTTTACAGTGGAATATCTTTAAATAATTTATTAGCTCTAACGGATTAAATTTTCCAAAGTGTAGTATTTTGTTTATGCATATCCCTTAATTTTAAATGTAGTGATCCAAAAAACAATATTGTATGAAAAAACTGCAGTAAATCATAATGCGATTGGATAAAGTATTAACGTGCATCGCTTCCCTACACGGCGGGTCTTACTTAAAACACAGATGTGGTAAGTATCGCGGTTTTTATGATTGTACTTGGAATTTAATGCTGAGATATGGGGACTATTAAATCTAACGATCTGGAATTAGACATGTTTATTGGCTAGGCGATATATTCTGAAGAAATAAATAGGTGATTAGTTTGCTACTTGAAGCTGAAATGAAAAAAAAATATGAGTTAAGTGCTAGATAGGGAATTTCATTTTTAATGTAATTTAATTATCCTGACATATATATACATATTGTTACTTTTTCGGGGGTTCGAAATGATTGAAGCCGAAGAGCGGGATCTAAAACAATTTTATTCTTGGCCAAAACAGTCCTCCACAAATTGTAGAACAGTTCGAGAAAGTCACGTACAATCGATGAAAATACCGATAACACAGATGTAATACACTAACAAAAGCAATAGTAAACACTCAGCACAAAAATAATAATAACTCAATAAAAGCAATAACACACGCACTATGCAATCGTCTCTCTCTCTCAAGCACAGAGAGGTATCACTTGCATGAAAGCTGAGATCTGACTAACTGACTAGCCGGCCCGGGCCTTTTATACCTTTCGGTCAGAAACCTCTGCACTTGCCAGAATAATCGACAAATAGAAGGTCTAGCAAAATCCGGAACGTACGAGAAAAGCTCAATACAGTAATACATTCAATACAATAGTGTTACAATACCGCGATAGGGTTGCCAGACAGGGTTATTAGGAGCAGGGTTGCCATGGTCGCCAAGCTTATCGCCCACATTTGGCGATATATCGCCAAATTTGGCGCCAAAAATTAAGTCGCCAAATCCGTCGCCAACTTGGCGCTAGCTGCAATATTGGCGAGTTTACCATTTAAACCAATGTTAAAGCAATGCAGTGGAAGCAGTGGCCGTGCAATGCAGTGGAAATGATATTACAGGTAAACAGGGTTGAAATCACATTTGATACGACAAATTAAACTGTAAAAATGAACACAAATGAGTAGAAACAATTAGAATAAGACTAAATTCGTAACAATATATATATATATATATATATATATATATATACATATATGATAGGGAATTTCATTTTTAATGTAATTTAATTATCCTGACATATGTATATATATGTATAATATGTATATATATATATATATACATATATGTATGTATATATATATATGTATATGTATGTATATATATATATATATATATATATATATATATGTGTATATATTTGTATATGCATATGTATTTCTGCGTATGTTTGTGATGAACCCCAGCCCTTTATATGTCAGTTTGGGTATACTTCCTGCCAGGATAACTCAACCCATCTCCCGCATAAGTATTTTGACTTCAACTTTGGCCGACTTACTTAAATGATGTGGACGAAGGGCTGTTTGGCTCCAGATCGATGCTTGAAAAAGAAATCGTCTCTAGTCATGGCTTGGAGTACAAAATGATTTACTGAATCATTGGGGAATAAAGTATCATGTAAAAATGGCTGCACTTTCATTGCTCCTGTCTATCTCAAACATGTTTTTAGAATCAGTAGCACACACGGGAATTTTTCAAGGGGGAGGCAAAGTTGAAAGTTCACCATTCTTGTATCATGCTCCTTTTGATTTTGTCGATTTTCGGGAACAAAACAAAGTAAAAACTAATTATTGAATAAATTAGCATTAATTAATAAAATTAATCATTAATAAGAATATTTAATTAAATTTTACGGACTATATACATAGAATTGAAATCAATCGGAAAAAAATCAAGGGCTTTGGGGGGGGCGGTCCGGACCCCAATGATCCCCCCTTGTGTGCGCCACTGCTTAGAAGTATTCAAAGTCATGTTATATACATATTTTCTACATTTGTTTTATTTTATTATATTATAAATATGCATATATATATATAACTTTTTTTCGATATGAATATGATTATTGAATTTAAAATCATACACAAAATTATTTTCAAGGACACATGTCCATTCTTCAAACAGCTTTTCTTAAAAAAAATCTCAATTATTTTTCCATTCCTAGACATCTATTACTACACAAACTATAAGTAGTTAAGGATTAACAAAATTCACATTATATTTCTTTAAATAAAGAAATACCGATATTTTTTCTTATTTCATGGCGTACTTAAATTTAAGTTACTCTTCCGCGTCTCTCTTAGTTAATTACGATTAATCAAAGTTTGATATTTATTATGTATTTATATTTCTCTCTACATTAACTCCTACGTTTAAATAAGTAATTTATCTGAAATTGAAAAGAGATTTTATCTTTTCTTAAAATTTTCTTAATTACAAGTTTTAATTTATTTATAGGAAACACATTGTTCAGAAGTACAAAAAGATAATACATCATTATTAAATGCAAATTTATTACATTTAATTAAGGAACTAATTTAGTTTTTTCTGAAAACATTTTTCCTTTTTTCAATGGGATCAAAATTGAATGTAAATAATTAAAATTAAATGGTTTGTAAAGAAATAAAAAAATCGTCTATAACTCACCTATAATATTTAAGTATAAAAAGTATGTATAATAAGAATTAATTGAATGGAAATTATTATAATAAAACATATAATACATGTAACATTTTTAATTCATTACTTAATGATTTTTTTATTATATGAATAGGAATGTGAATAATATTATTCCATACTTGTTACATTGATATTATTAAAATGAAATTCTTCGTTTTGTAAAGAAATATATTTTCTGTGAAACTCACTTTTTATCAAGGTAATCTGTAGTATGGTGGTAATTTTAAAAGAATTGATTTGCATAATTAGGATGAAAATTCAAATATTATGAATTTAGGAATATATTATCTTCACACACACACAGATAAATATATATATATGTATATATATGGCCATCTATCTATTTTTATCTCTCTCTTTCTCTCTCTATTTCTCTCTCTATATATATATATGAAATTATTATAAAAAAAATAGCAATGTACAATCTGTAAATCCTGCAAAGCAAAAAAATGAAAAAATAATGGATTTGAAATCCGAGAAAAGCCAACCAAAATATTATTAAGCATATAAAAAAAATGAAACACCAAGTTTGAAAAGTATTATGTTTTATAGATTTGCCACAGATTTAGGATTCAGAAATAGGATTTAGCTTGCCTTATAGGATACTAACCATAGCTTTCAGCAGATAATGCCAATATAATAGTGCATTAAAAATGAAGAAAAAATTATATTGAAAAATGGAGTAAATTGAGCCTAATAATAGCACTTTCAAAACTTCAACACTCTACCAAACTATTAAAATAACAGGAATAACTGTTGTAAAATTGATTAATATTACATATTGATACAAACTTTAAACATGCATAAATAACATAGTTTACTCAAAATTCCATTTCATATAAAATAAAGTAATATAACATATGAGAGACAACAGCATGTGGACAAACGTATCAATTAGAACAGCTATCTATTATACTATGTGACAACATCTCCTGATGAAATATGGATATTATGTGATAGCCGAAGTGCTATCCAATACCTTAGCGACTGGACAAATGTTGGAGACAAAACATCGGTCTCAATTCTTAAAAATCTTAAAGAACTTTCCCAGTAACATGAGATATACTTCCAAAGGATTCCATCTCACATTGGTCTCTTTGGCAATGACACAGCTGACCTTTTAGCCAAGGAAGGTGTCACTGAAGATTTAATGTCGAGAAGAACTTTGACCTTCTCGGAAATTTTTTCTAAAACGAAATCTTTGATTCAAGAACTATGGAAGACTCCTCCGACTCACCCCTGGTATAATAGGCAGGTCCCAGGTGATGCCCTTTCCATCAAGGCGGATAGAGTCGTCCAAACAACTATTAAGGCTTGCAAGTGGACACATTAGAGGCCTTTCCTTTAACTTAGGCCAGATAATTTACGAGAATTGTACTAAATGCAATTTGGTACAGGCAACTCAGATCATCTTTTGTTTTGTGCAGGACTTGATAGGGAGGACATCTATTCCAGTCCTCTTTTGGTGTACGATTTCCTGATGACTCTTGGGCTCATGGACCCTAGTCTAGCCTGTGGCTAGAAAGGAGGAATTAGTCAACAACAACAACTATGTGACAATATACCTCGAAATTTAACTATGACATTATCTATATCGTAATTAATAATACATACTCTTTAGCAACCCGTATAGAAAGATTGAATATAAATTGACTAAAATTATAACAAACTGTTTCTTTTTTTATAAATATGCGAGAATAGAACTCCTTACGATATTCACATTGTAAGCAGTATTTGTAAAATTTATTTTAATATTATCTTTTTCTGATTTATCTGAAAATAAACATACTTTCTACATTTTAAGTACTATAAAAATAGATGTATGTAACTTGCTGCATTATATAATATAATATATATATATATATATATATATATATATATATATATATATATATATATATATATATATATACTATATATATATATAAAAATATATATATATATGATATATATATATGTATATATGTGTATATGTATATATGTATATATATGTATATATGTATTATATATATATATATATATATATATATATATATATATATATATATATATATATATATCTTCCCACCACTGAAAGATTAGTTGAATCACTTTGCAAAAAATATTCGACTGTAACTCTTACTTGTTGAAATGTGAAGGTTCACCAAGGGATGACACATTTTCTTAAAATATGGAACTATTTATGATTATTTGATCAGTATCTAAATTTGGTTAAAACAATCGGAGCACGTCATTTAAATAGTAAGCAAACAATCTCGAATCTAAATATAGTTATCAACAGATGATCCTCAATAATGATGTTAACCCTCAACTGATCCATCGGATCCTTTCAACTTAAATGCGGCAATTTCCCATATCATGCTCTCTAACTTAATAGGCTCCGTATGACCATAATCACTATCCTCCTAACTTCACTCTTCACTTAATATTAACACTAAAAAGACTGAAACTTAGTTTATACCTACATTCCAAAAGCAGTCAAAATGACTGAATTGTGACAGAATGAACTATGTGTAAAGAAACTTGATTAACTTTAACTTTCAATATTTTTTATATTATTTACAGTCATGTAACAATCTATTAGTAAATATTAACAATAAAAATAATGACTTCAGTTGGAAAAGAAATATAGTCTAAAAAGTTCTGAGAAATTGTGCATTACATATGTGATTGTTTTTCACATTGAAATTAAAAAACAGTCAAAAGTACTTTCTTGAGCAATCTAGTGTTAAAGAGCAACCTCCATTACCCTAAATCGTGGTTCCTTTACAGAAAGAGTTTTATAATCAAAGGAAGTCATAATTTGAAAATAGGATTTAAAGTTTCTGTAAAGGTTGGTATATAAACATATAAAAGATATAAAGTGTGCCGTGCAGCAAAATGTGACTTTGAAGTCGAAAAAGTTCATAAGTTTCCACAGCAATGCATTTATAGTAAACATGCATAAAAGCTATATAAACATATTACTCAATATAGATGGCTTGAATTTAAAATCATAAAATAAATGTGTTCTGCGTAGAAATAAATGTGATTAAAACTTGATGTTTGTATTTAGAAAAATGCTTTCTTTTGAATAGTTCAAGGATCTACCATATCAAGAAAAATGGAGTATTTTCTCCTTAGCCATTCAAAGAAATTTAACAGAATCTTAGGAGAACACTAGAAGAAAAATAACTCCTACCATTTTCTATTTCTGAAAAAAAGAACTCAAAAAAGAAAGAAAACCGATATAGTTATCTTATTAAAATTTATATAAAAAAAGTACTAGAGAAAAGCACTTAGCATAGGAAAACATCCGTATTATTTTGCTGTTAAGAGTAAAAATTGTAATTATTTTACTTCAATACTTTTTTTTTCTTTTCGTCCTCTTCTTTTTATAAAAGCTTTCATTTTCAAAAACTTTTACGAAATTCATTAATTTTATTTTTCCATATTTACTTACACCTTGCACTTTACTAATAGATAACATAGTTCCAAATTTTCAGATAGTGCTTTCTAAAGGAACAAAACATATTCAATATGAGTCCAAACAGTGAAGTAATTGAAAAAATTATAAATATTAAAGGAAATACTTGTTTCCTTAATTTGTCATCGTTAATATTTTTTTGAAGTATTAAGAATGGAGAAGGATCGGAAGTAAAAGTCTTTTTGATGGATAAAGGGATCTAGGTCTGAGAAAAATACAAACAACTTATTTTGCGAGTTTTCAGTTGATCAGCGTACATTTTAAGGTTAAATATTAATTAACGTAAAATGACTGTTTTTTAAGCAGGACCCTATGAAATTTAGGAAATTTCAAAGACATTTAGAACATTCTAACTGCATATAATGAAGTATTTTAACTATTCGTTTCTGTAGGTCATTATTTATCACTTGTGAAAAAAGAGAAATAACTTTAAATTGATAATAACTTTAGAATCGTTTTGAATATTTTCATTGTTATATAAGAAGTATTTATTTTTTTATTGGATGCATAAATATGCTTTGAAGCATAAACTTGTGTTTATTTTTAATCACTTCCTACTACTAGTTTACTCCCTCTATGTATATATATATATATATATATATATATATATATATATATGGTTCAAATTTTCAATCGTTAATAAAATACTTTCTATTCATTTATTAAAGTTCAAATACATTTTTTTAAACTTCTAATGTATAACACTTAATAAAAATACAGTTTTTTTCAAATATTAATATTCATTTGTTAAATTAAAAAAAATAAATAAAATAATATTCCGATAGAATATATAGAAAGGGAAATCGTTCGTTGTTTCTCTGTAGCACAATGAATAGCACTTCGGACTTCCAATCTAAAGTTCGTGGTTTTAAATTCCCCTGGGATGACCTTTTTCTGAGTATGTGATTTCTTTTTTACTATACTATTTTATTATAATAATTAAATTTAATTAATGAATAAATAGTAACAAACATGCAAAATAGTCCAGCACACTATGTAGAAAGGAAAGTGGAAAATTGCAAGGAGAATCGCTTTCTATTTGCCACTAAAAATTGGGATTCTGTCTAGACTATAGTATATACTTATTTATATTAATTATAACTATTTAATAAGAAGTAATTAAATAAATTTTTTTCTTTGTTAACCTTAATATGATTCAACATTTTTATATTACTTGTTTAAATGTTTTCCTTAAACGAGAACGGTCATCAATTATTAATCAGAACGAATATAGGATAATTGTTTTTTAAATACAGATGACTAATATATGCGAAAAATGTATTTATTGAGCATTTGAGCACATTTTATTCCTTTGAGAAAAAATAAACAGAAAAGGTTTTTTTTTTAAATAAAAAAAAATTTAGTGGGAATCATGGTTTCCCTGGACGGCCCAGCAACGTTTAACTCATTTGAAGGATGGAGTCTGTGAGTCTATGAATGAGTACAGCTGAATATACTGCCTCACTCCAGCAGAAGAAACCTTTGAAGTCTAACTAATTGAGTTTATAAGGCCAACAACTCATTTGTCTAGAATTCCCACACATGCTGTATTGGATTAATGTCTGGAGAACACGCTAACTATTCCATTCGTGTAGTTCCAACCTGGAAATCATTCACCAAGATAGTGTTATGAGGCACGACTTGACGTCTTCTCCAATTTCTGCAGCTAAAAGGACTAGAATAGATCTGAGAATCCATCTTTATATCGCTGACCGGTTAGAGCTACTTTTTGAATGATGCGGGCATCAGTATGCCCACCATTGGAGATACCAGCATAGACAATTACTTTCCCTCCACCTATCTTCACTTTTCCAAGCACGAAGGCAAGATCAATCCTTATTATACGTTCCATCCTTATGAAAACACTTGGATTTTCAGGATGAAAGAGACTTGTCAGTGAAAAAATTATTGCGTCATTCATTTCTCCTCCAGTTCGTATACATTGTTGACTACTCCCTACGGGAGTAGTCAACAACGGTACGTTGCTGTTAACGTAAGACATAACATATGTGTGGAGCATAGGCACCTACTACGTCGAGCCGGTTTTGGACAGTCTGTGTTGAAATTGTATAATCAGTAGCTGAGCAAAGGTGCTTTTTAAGAAGCGTGACATTCATATTTCGGTGTGTCCAAGACGTTATGTTTAAATACCCATTTTCATTGAACGTTGCGTTTGTATACGACCTTGTATTGGTCTTTGGTGTGCATTTCCAGACTACGAAAGACGTTTTCCAGATACTTTCACACTTTGTGAAACTCTAGTGTCCTCTGTTTGTATCCCCCCTCTCTAACTGACTAAAGATTCTCTAAGCTACTGATTCACTTAAATGACTTTGTGGAGACGTCACACTCACCGAAACAACACTGTTATTTAATGCTGATTTTTCCTTTCTGTTTCGTCTTTCTAATGAAATTTGGCTTTCATTAATTTAAAAGCCAAATTTCACACACACGTTTGCTGTCGCTTTGACATCCTTTTTGACGTCAGACTATAAAATTTACCTAATCCAAAGTTTAAAAATGAGAAATATTTGCATTTGTGATCTCTTCTTCAATTTTCTCTTTAAAAAAATGTGTATGCATTTTTCCATGTAAGATTTACAATATCCTTTGTTTTGAACAGCGAATTTAAATACCCAACTGTGTGTTACCGTGCATTGAAGTGCATTACACTTACTAGAGTA
This sequence comes from Trichonephila clavipes, assembly GCA_019973935.1. NCBI lineage: Eukaryota > Metazoa > Arthropoda > Arachnida > Araneae > Nephilidae > Trichonephila > Trichonephila clavipes. The sequence goes on along the minus strand of BMAU01000316.1, from coordinate 1,038,330 downwards.
CAACGCACATTCATACATTCAAACTGCATTGCTGTATAAAGGGCACCTTTTTTTTCTACAAATAAATCTTCAATTACGCGCTGCTACATTTCCGAAAAGTGAATATTTAGAGAATAATCGTTACGCATTGATTTCGGGAATTTTTAGGCTAATAGGTGAAAATTCATTTAAACAGTGTGGACCAAATGTCGTTTCGTAATAATGAACTGATGTTTTAAATATATGTAATTGAAAATGTTGCTATTTCATTTTATCGCTTTCGATTTACATTGAGTTTCTTCCAACTGCCACTAAAAAGGCAATTATCTCTCGCATTAGGTTGGGCGTAGTTACTTTACTATATGGTGATCTCATTTGCATAGTCGCATCTCTATGCGTTTGCAAGTATTTTCAGGTTAACCGGACGACCACAGTAGCCAAGCAGTCAAGTTAACGGGCTCGGCGCCTGTGTGCCATAAGTTCGAGCCTAGTATTGTCATGCAAAGAAGTCCAATGCAAATTAAATATATCGAGGACCAAAAACGTTCTCCCAGTGGTGTGGTGTGGAAGCTAGAAAAAAGTCATCAATTAACTGATTAGTGTGACATTAATACTCAATAAGGTTAAAGGGACTTACTAATGCACTTTGCACATATATATGTATAACCTAATTTATGTTCCGTAATAAAAATAATAATAACTTTCTGATAAATATATATACATATTGTGTTCAACCAGGGCTTGACTTAAATGACAAATGCGTAATAATTCATAATTACAAAGATTCAAGAATTGTTATATTAGTGTAAATTCAATGTGAATGAATCACCTTTATATTTTTTGTGACCAAGAAAATGAATTATTTAAGTGAGTGTAATTCTTACTAAAAAATGTTTCACCAATTGTTACTGATATAAAACGGCTTGCACCAAGGTAACTCTATTCTCATAATAATAATAAAATAACGCATTTTGGGTCTGTGTCATGTTTTACATTGTTAACTTTTAAAATAATAAATAAAGTTGTATAGATAATCCCAAGCCGTTAATATTTGGGGTTTTGCAATCTGTCCTATTTTGAAATTATTTTTCTTCCACCACAAATGAAGTATTTTTTATTTATTAGTAAACAATATTCTTACAACTTGGCATACGTAGAAAAGGAAATGAAGTAATATACGCTGACGTTCTCTTACAGATAGATTTATTACATATACATTTGTAAATATTAGAAACAAACCATATTCGATAGTTGTTGAGTTTTAAGAAATTTAAAATTTAATATAAAGTAAATAATTCACAAAATTGTGCTTTTCTATCATTTATTTGTTATAATACTAATTCAAATTTCATTCTTTAATTTCCCAAATTTTTCCCTTTTTATATTTATTAGAATTGAACTGTTATGCTTTTTGTTTTTATCAAATATTCTATGCAAAAAATTGCGATTTAATTTCATAAAAACGACCTTGATAATTCAGTGAAAGGTCAATTACATTTCCCTTTGTGTAGAGTACGAAAATATTAATTTGCATTACGTAAATTATTTCAAATAAACTTTCTTTACATTTAATTTAATTAATTATAATTTATGTTAAGCAGCATTACTTTAGTTTTGATAAATAACTCAATATGTAATTAGCTAGGGGTTTTCTTTCCTCTGAAATGTATATACACCAAGAAATTTTAAAAATCGCAAACTTAATAATACCTTCATTCATTTAGATAATAGTTATTACTGAAAAGTATTGTTGAATGGAATAGTGACGTAATTATTATTATGTTCAATCTTGCTTAACTACAATTAACTGAATTTATCACAACAAAATTCAACTTTAAGAACTTATATATTACATCTCAGCAACCACAATCTTTTAATGTTTTAATAGTTATTTTAAAAGAACAACTACTTCTTACCAAAGTAAGTATAGTATATTAAAATTCTGTAATGTGTTTAATTGGTCTTGATGTATAAATTGCATATAAAGTATTGTAATGTCTACGAGATTTGCTTATTTTTAATAGTACAATGTTTTGTCTTTGAGTCATTTATTTTCCTGAAGTTTTTATCACCTAATAATGACAAAATTGATAAAACTGGTTATTCTTAAAATGTTATAGATTGTTATTGTTTTTTGAGTAGCGTAGGAAAATGATGTGAATGACGATCAAAAATTAAAATATATTACATTATTTAAATAAAATAAGCATAAACTACAAATATACAAACAAAAGTATTTTAGCTTTATTTACAGCATAAGTAATTGCTTTACATTTTATGCCAAATCTAAAAATGGCAGTAAATTTATAACATTTCAAATTAAATTTTTCCAAAAATACATTTATGATTCTGTGAGAAAACCATATACAGATTTAGAGGTAAATATACGAAAAGAGTTAAATAAAAATACTCGGCTTAAAAGCGAATATATTATTGTCAAGAAAGGCCCGCAAAATTCAGCATTTTGCCGCTCCGCAACATTTGCAATCTCCACAGCGGCAATTCTGACCCTTTTGTCCGCAACACTTGCAGTTATCGCACCTGCATCCACTACCGCATTTTGAAGAAGCAGCAGCTCCACAGCAACGGCACTTATCACACTGGCAGTTAGGTCCACAGGGTCCAGGCATGTTAAAAGTTTATCTGGAAATAAATATGCTTTTTCACACATTGCAAACTCACAATTAAGAAAATATTCAATACAAAGAGAGTAAAAAGAATCATAGTTATTTTAAATCAAGCCATACGAATTTTTTCGTACTGTATTTTAGAACCATCAATATTTATTTCGGTAATTACGTATTATCGCAACCGTATTAGCGGAAATTATATGAAAGGAAGCAAATGGTTGTCAATTTAGCAAGTAAGCTACATGAGGATAAAGGTTTCCAACCTGGCGAATTATCTTGAACCTTGGCACTATTGCGATAATAAGGAAATATAAATTTATTTATTTACATACTTTTACATTTAAAACTTTCAGTTTCTCTATTATGCTTTTATGCGTCTTTATACACCTTGTTACGATAATTTCTTGTTGGTTGTGAAACTATCGTCTTTAAAAAATAATGTTCAAAAGTATGAAAACATGGATTTTTATAAATGAATAAACTACTAAAATATATGTTTAAAATTTAACGTAATACACATTATTTCTTATACAATTAAGAAATATTTAATAGATGCCGAGTATGAAAGTTATTTTTGTGATAACACGGGATTACATTTCACGGTACGCGTTGTTTCTGTCTTGAAAGATTATATTTAATGTTATTTCTCTTTCATTTTGTTCCATAATTAAAAAATAACGCAAAATATGACTCATTGCAAAAATTATACTGTCTATTTAGGGATGTAAATAATACTTTTCAAATGAGTTACATTATTTTTAGCACGTGCATTTAAACCCAAAATTCATGAAGTTAATGAATATATGAATGTATTTTATTCGTAATTCTATAAACATTTACCAAGCAAACGAATACCTTAAACTAAGCATGACAAAAAGTGTCATATGTAATAGTTAAAAATTGTAAAGTGAATCGATAAATGTACTTCCAAGAATTATTTTTCGAGGCATAATTGTGCTAACTAATAAGAACGCATAAAAATATTAAATGTAGTACCGAGAATACAGTAAAAACTTCAAGTTATCTCATATTAAATAATTCTACTACTGTTAATTGATAATAAACAATTCAGGTATTTATTACGAATATTGTGATATGTAGATGAATCAGTACATTATTTGTATTACTTATATACAGAAATTCATGAAGAAATTGTATATTTGTTTCTAACATGGAATATGCTAGATAATCGACAGAAGGTATCATTTTAAATAGTTCATTAGATATGTTACTTCAAATATTTAAAAATAGTTTAAAGAATAATTTAATGTTCAAAACTAATTTACGGCTTAAATTCATACGTAAAATGAAAGCAGCCTCAGTTACTTCTTTACAAAATGGAAACTCGTTCGATGGTTTGATTACATATCTATTTTTGAAAGAATTTATCCTTATCGTGTTTAGGAAATGCCTCAACCTTTCTTTAAAGTTCAGACTGAAAGATCCTAGACAGATAATTCGGGTGTTTATATACACAGTGTGAGAAGGTTGATAGTGGGGAAATATTTATGCTATATTTTGCAACAAGGTAAACGACACATAAACATGTTTTACATTTACATTTTATAATATTTAGTTTGGTATTTTAGAACTAAATTTATATATATAAATGGAAATTATTACTTAAATATAGGGATTATAATTATCATTAAAAAAGGAATTAGTATATCGATTTATGACTCAGTAATGATCGAAACCCTAAACTTCATGTAATCCATTTGCAGATATCTCCTTTTTTAAGCGAAACACATGTAACTACAGTAATTCTTGAATTTTGTGACGCATTTTAAACATTAACCATACATTGATTTTCCGTGCAAAATTTATCATTAATATGAAAAATTTTAAAGGAATTGTTTTAGTTACATACGTAGAAAATTTAACTGTGTCTTTTCATTTCGAAACTCAAAACTACACAATATTTAAGTACCGATAGTATTGCAAAAGCATACTTTTTCTTAAATAATTAAAAATTAGAAATGAAAAATAATAATATTCTGAATTACATTAAAGAAGAATTGTGCTTAAGCAAATCTCACGATTCGTAAAATAACTTAAATGAGCTCTTATTTTGCAATCTAACTGAATGCTAATCATTTCGTATGCCATGAAAATTTTTCCAGAGGCAGTGCAAATTACTAAATATTAAAATTATTAAATACCTAGCACAAAATGTACATGTATTTAATGAAATATCACCATAAATAAGGATTTATTATTTCAAAATTATTCATATACACTTACAATTTTTATAAAAACACCATTCTTAAATATGTCACATTGGATATAATAATCGAAACCGATAATTATGTATATCAAGGTAAAGCAAAATCCATTCAAATTAATATGATGTTTTGAATAAGATCCCTAGAAATATTAAATGAAAAAGTTTGCACTTGCTGAAAATTTGCGTTAAAAGACTAACAATTAAATGCTTTTACAGATTTTTTTTATAAAAATGTGATTGATACTTTCATTCTAAAGTGTATCCCCATGTAAGCAAATAAACAATTTTTAACTTCATCATTATTATTTGTAACATTGAAAAATTTCCGTAACTTAAGTTATACTTCAATTTATTTAGAATTTAATATAATTAGTAATATTTTACAATCATACTTATACAACTACTACAATTCACAGCTATTTTCTATAAAGAGTATACACGCTCAAATAAATATACACATTGCATTCTCAAAAAATAATTTTAAATTTATTTGCGTCATAGAAGTATTTTATATAAAATAATAACCTATGTAAGAAATTATTTTTAGTTAAAGAAAATATTTGCAAGCATTTAATGAAAAGCTGCAGTAGATGGTATTGTGTGTGTAATGAAATACAGCACAATTTATAATTATTACAGTTTTTATTTACTTTAGATTTAAGCAAGCAATATAGAATGTTTGAAGGCATCTCATAGACTTGGTTTGCCCTACACTTTCCGTTCAAAATAGGCAACATTTTTCAGTTTTTTTTTCAAATTTTTGGATTAAACAATTATTTTAGAAGTAATATTTATTAAATTACTTTTAACTTTTGAATTCTCTGTAAGCTAAACATTTACAAGTGAGAGATGTACATCTCTTTTCTGTTGTGAATAATTTACTACATTAAAAATATGCTATTTCATGGAAAAAACCTATCTGACGGTAAAATGCAAGTATGATACGGAAAATATCCTGATAATTTTACTTTTTTATAATACAGCATCTATATATATATATATATATATTTATCTCTCGGTTTCTATATGCATTTATGAGAAATCTCCTAAAACCTAAAATATCAATTCTCGGATCTAGAAAATATAATTATTAATCTCATAGTTAACTATCATAATTGAAAACATCCCCTTTAAAAAAAAACTTTCAAAAGACCATATCTAGTGTTCAATAAATGCTTATAAATGGATGAAAAGCATATATTTTAAATAACCCTCTAAATTTCTCTGCCAATGTTTAATTTGTAAATACAGTGAAATGTATTTAGCGAGAAAACGCTTAAGACAAAATATCAGTTAACATGAAATATTACAACGGTTTTGACTAACTAATAAGTGTTTTCATGTATTTCTTTCCTCTTATCACAAAAAGATTTCCCTTTGGGGATTGAACAAAATACGGAAAACACCAGGCCGATGGGAATGTAAGATTAAACTATCGAACGAATTTATTCAGGAGAGGATCATCGTGTGTGTACAGCCCCAATTATGCAAAACAAAGGCATTTTAGAGTTTGCTCGAAGCTAAAAAAATATCATTGATGCAGATTTTGACGATGGAAATGAAATGAAATGAATCTCCTGTTCCCACATCATACGAAATGACGAATGTCACGAAAAGTATGCCCAGTTATTTAAACGCACATTCGAATGGTGCAACGAATAACAAAATGGACCATGTAGAACAATTTATTGCCAATTTTATGCTAAAACATTGTATAGAAAAATATCAGATTATTTTGCAAAAACTCGATGAATGTTTTGTTTTCAAAAAAGTTTGAAAATTTTGACTAAACGTCTTTTAAGTTCTTGTGAATGCTCTTGTTTTATTGATTTTTATGAAACATATGCATATATACATATCAATGTAAATAAAGTAAACTCTAATAAACTCATTTTTTATGTGTATGTTCTTTTTCTTTTTTTGTAATATCCTTCAACATGAAAAAATAATTCAGTCCCTTCATTTTCGTGCTAAGTGACTTTGATTGTATGATCATTAACTCTTATCCCTAAATTAGTATACTTACTTTTATTGTTTTAGCATTTTATGATATATTATTTTAAAATGCAATTCATATAAGTGAACTTTAGCAGATAACTCTAATATATTTTTTTAAAACTTAAATTTTTTGATAATAAATACAAACAATGTTTCTGTTACATTCATACAAATCGTGAAATGTTTGGTTGATTAGAATTCATGGGAGGAAACATATACCTTAATAATGAAACCAAAAGAGACTTACCGTAAGATATATCGGAACGAAGAAGAACAGAAGAAGATAACAATTGTCAATAGCACAAGGAATTAATATCAGTGATAAGTATTAACTTCTTTTATCCCACTTTTGCACACTTTCCCTTGAGCAGAGTGCAAAGTTTGAATGCGGTTTACAGGGTATCGACTGCAAAATTTAAAACAATTTCAAAGGTTCTGAGAGCCAAAATCCAATTTTATTGGTTAAAAACTACATTCTGATTTTAAAACGAGCCAATAGTGAAATTTCTAGAAAATGATGAACGTAAGTGTTATGTTGCGTCATATTTATTTTTCTACAATGTTATCTACATTTCTTAAAGGAATTGAATTATTATTTATATTCATAAATCAAAAAGGTCAAGTAGAGTGATAAACGAACATAAATACGTTTTTATAAAGGTCTGTTTATTGATATATTTTATCATGTTTATTCAAAATCGTTTTCAATACGACATATTTAATGCGTATGCTTCTTTTTTTCTAAACGCATGAAATGTTCGTCGAAAAAAAATATTTTTTTGTACTTTTTCTCATTTATATTACTTCATTCTCTATTCAAAAATATATTTCTTCTTTTCCGAAAACAAGTTTAAAATTTCAGCTGGATTTAGAGATGAACATAATGCAATATTTCTTGAAATTGTTGATACGAATGCAATTAAACATGAGGCTTCGATATGTATTTTTGGATAGTAATGTGGTTATAGTTACGGACACGTTACCGTCGCGTCATGGCGTGTCCAGGTGATAGTGAAGATCCCCACTATGTAGAGAGACTTGATGCACGATGAATCCGTCGAGGTTAAATTTTCCCATTGGAGCGATGTAGTAGTTTGGAAAAAGAATGTCAGCTTACAGTTGTCCGCATCACTTGACCGAGGTTTTCAATTACGAGGTCTATTTTCAAAAGACCTTGTGTGGATTTAGAGAATACCTTTAATAATCTTTATCTAGCTCGGCATGTAGTTTTACCAATATCAGTCATTAATGTATGTGATTTATTGTGTAAAGTAGAGTTCCTCAAACTGTTGTGCAAGCCCCCTATGGGGGCGCGAGTATATTGAAAAAGCTTAAGCAAAATATTATTTAAAAATTCTATTAATTTACTGAAAGTAAACAAACAATACATTCTGACGTAATAAAAAAAAAAATACACATTTACACTGATATAATAAACATATAAATGAATCAGTACTGCACTCAATGTATTTCATAATTAATTAAACAATACTATTAAAGCAAGTTTAATACACTCATGCCCATAAATTAAGGATATTGAAGTTCAGGCAAAGAAAGAGACAGAAGCAAAACAAATTTGACTTATTTGTAAAGTCTATTTATTAAACAAAAGGTAAAGAGCAAAATAGATGCTATACGTTTGACATCTGACAGACCTACGAGCATATAGACCAATGTGCCTTAAGCTTCTGTACACGGTCTGCCTTAAAACTGTCGTACCGGTAGCTGAATAGAGCTGACGAGACAGGTCTGATGCTGTGCTCCGTCTGTTTCTTTTGGCAGTAACTGCCAAATATATATACCGGTCCTCATTCGACGTTGTAACATGGGGTCACCTGTGCTGTAACATCTACTCACATTACCATCATCTTGGAATCGTTGTCAAAGCCTGGAGATGACACTCTGAGCGATTCCATGTTCCTCAGATACTTCCAATTGGTACGACCACATTCTAGTAGTCCAATAATTCTACCAAGTAAATAAATCATCCAAATGCTTCCTTTGTGCCATAACTATACAGTTATTGCACTGAAAGGCTTTTAAAGCGCTTGTGAGCAAGTTTACTTATTTGCCCATATTCCTTGTATACACCTCTCTTACACTCTCTTCATTGTGACGTACTAACCACGCCATCTGGTGGTTTCCTGTAATTTGCATATTCTTCTTCAAGATGTGTGTGATAATTCTACTGGTGAAATTTTTATTTTAGAGTTCAATTTGTGTGTGATTCTGAATTATCCTTAAGTTAGGGACACATGAGTGTAATTACCAGTGACCCCATGGGCCTGTAATGTATAAAAATATATACAAAAAATAACACTTATCTTCATAAATTGTACGGTTTATAATTAATTCCTTAACTGCAGAAAAAACCTGTCGCTATTTGCTCTCCCATGCTACCATTCTCCACGTAGGCACGCGTATGTGATGCTTTGAGGGAAGTAATAAATTAGCAAATCCTCTGAGATATATAAGTAAATCCTTCATAAACACTGTCAAGGACCTTTAATTGCATTCCAAATCCTACGGAATAGTATTATGAATAGCACACAGTGCACATAAAATATCGTACTTCGGAAAGACCTTTATATACATCTCGGTTAATCAACACTTTGGGTGAGGGAGAAGTTTATATACACCGTTGGTAATTAACAGGTTAAAGTCATATTGTAGCTTTAGCGTCAAAGCAGACTGTCATTAAATTCAAAACATTATTTTTGTAAGGAAGGGTGTGCGATGAAAATTATGTTTTAATATTGGGTCACAAGTATTACAAGTTTGTGAAGCACTGGTATAAAGGAAGCTCGAATCAAAATATTGTATTTACTCGAATCTATACCGCTAATAAATCTAAGACACACCCTCCATTCTCCACAGATTTTTGAGAAAAAATATAAAACAATTATTTCATAAAAGTTTCTTCAATACCTGATTCTTAGGAAATTTAAATGTTTCTTTTAATGACAAATAGTAAGAAATTAATAATTAATATATCTCACCAGTATTATAAACTTTAAAATACATACATGTTCATATAATTACTCTAACCATCGGCATCATGTTTCAAACATGAATCTTCATTCCCATTATCACAGCTGACTTCGGATTTGGAGCCAACATCGTCATTTTCCCACACCATCTCATTTTCCGAACCGCTAAAATTACATAATTTTTTTTATACCGTCGACGAATATTTGCTTTATCATCGTCAAATTTTCAGTGTCAGCTGCTCAGCTTCCGTTTCTTCTTGCATGCAAACTTGACTCTTTTTTCATACTTGCGTCACAGTTAACGTCTTGATGCTATTACCGATACCTTTGATTTTTAGATGATTAAAAAAAGGGTATATATACACATAAAAAAGTTCCTAAGTTTCAACAGACAACAATATTTAAAATAAACTAAAAGCTGTATACAAACTAAGAAATGGGATAAATCATCAATACAAAGTGACCAGAATGGACGGTTACATATTTCCTTTTGTAAGGAGTGAAAACCTAATTTCTCCCATTCAACGATGTTTTGCCTTCGATTTTAAGCCGCACCCGATTTTCAGTAGCATTAACACTGGAAGAATATTGATGCTTAGATTCGAGTAATTACGGAAGTTATACTTGTGTATCGCTTAAAATATAAATTTTCGCTTAAGTAATGCTTATCTATAAAATGACTAGATGAAACATTTAAATGATCTCTTGGTCCAGTGGTAAAGTGTACAAACTCATGGTTGGCATTATTTCTGCCAAACCATGCACCTGATTCCTGGAGACACGGAACACTTCCGCATTTAGGGACTCATGATCGTCAAATCTGTTGAGATACTAAATCCTCACATTTGCGTGAAATGGAAGCTTCGTGAGTGAAGCACCTGACTAGATGTCCTAATCGTCACCTGGAATGGTTTCAAAATTAATAGCTGAGTCACTAAAATATGTTTCCTATCATCTTTTAGTTCTTAATAAACAATTGGTATATCATCTCTATTAAATACTCAAACTCAAACTCAGTGGCGCAATACCCCATGAAGGTCAGGGTCTACTGTGCTCATTTCAGAATACGTGACCATTGTGCGATGACGTGCATGAGCAGGTGTCCCGATCAGGTGGTTAGTCTGAAACGAGTCCCCCAGTATTTATATCCCCAAGCAAGCTTGGTACTTACTCATTTACCGACCCACTGCAGTAGGGATGATAGTTTGAGTGGACCTTGCCTGGCCCGGGAATAAAAACCAGACTTGTGGTGTGGAAGCGCGATACGTTACCACTCGACCAACGGGACCTCTCATCATTAATTAGAGGAATGAAAATCCTGTAATTGGCTGAGCCGTCTAAGAAAAGAATTTAACCCACAAGGATAATTTTAGCATTTATTGATTTGTTACCATATTATACACTGGTGTGCAAAATTTAAACAAAATTTTAATTTTAATCAAATGGCAGTTAAATTGCAGGAAATGGGCTATTATATGCATGAAGTCCAGTAGAAAGTCCACGTGTATGCAAATAACAGGGACAAAACATCATAGGCTCCGCGATTGTACGTAAAACGCATGTGGTTGGCGTGTGCAGCTCAAGACAACAAAAAAGGAGCAATTGAAGACATTCTTTGCAGGTGAAAGTGGATTTTCCATGAAATTAGGCCTGAAAAACTCATCTGAACAACTTCGCACGTGCAAGAATGATCGGAAAGAGGAAGGAGGGTTGTTGCGATGTGGCCAGTGTAAACAAAGATTTTGGAGTCAACAAAAGTATCGTTTTTCGGGCTTGGAAAGCCTTCTAAAATACAGCTGTTAGAAAAGTTGGTGTGGGCCGCCAGAGGAAAGCAACTGCAGTAGATGAATGATATATCGTTCTACAGGTGAAGAGAGCACGGTAGCAGTCAGCAAGCTTCATTACTCAGTAGCTGTTTACATTAAATGGGCGTGATTTACTGTGGTTAGACGTCGTCACAAAGGGTCTTGAACATCTTGTCAATAAAATCCTGTATTCCTTACGAATGAGAGTCGATTCAGTCCCACAAGTGATTCTCAACCTCAATTGATTTGTAGAGAGGTCGGTACATTGTATCATCCCAATGACACCACAAAAAGGGACCGTTACGGTGGTATTGGAGTTTAAGCCTGAGAAGACACATTATACTGAACGGACGAACAAAGATCCACGTTTATGACAGAGGTTCTGTAGAGATCGCTATTGTGAGGAGGAGACCTTCCCCGTATGTGTTTGTCCGGAGTTGTTATTGGAAAAAACTTAGTTTTAATGGATGACAATGAATGCGCAGTCCACTGGAATGCTGATGCTCATCAGCAAATGTCAGTGAATGTATCACTAGAATGAATTTTCCAGCATTCTCCCTGATTTAAATAGCCTAGAATATGTGTGGGAATTAGAAATTGCTAAAAATCAATGCTATTAACCTCATTTATAAAATTAAGTCTTCAAATGTTGTTACGAACAACTTCGTAAATAATTCATGCATTATACTATACTCAAATAATGCATGAATAAAATGCAAAATTAAAAACATTATGTTGTTTTATGCCTAATTTCAACTCTACAAAATTGTAAGCGCAAAATGAATTTCGCTGCATTGACTGAGAATAATATAAAATCAATGTATTAAAACAATGCCATGGCAGCTCTTGACCGGGTCAGCTAGTTGCATAAAATAAGAATGAAAGAAAAATAAAGTAACTATCTTGGCACAAGAAAAAAAAAAGTAGATAATTTTTTTAACTCAACGGAATATAGAATTATATAGCTATAACACTCCCCAATACATAATTTGTGCATTGAAAGCTCAATATTTAAGCAATAATTCATTATAACGTATATTGTATGGATTTTATTTAAAGGACCAATAAACATAAAAATATATAAATATCGTGTATATATATATATATATATATATATATATATATATATATATATATATATATATATATATATATATATATATATACACTGCTGGACAATTGCTAAGGACGGATCACAAATTGCTATGTAGCATAACATTAAGCGAGACATGAGGCCTAGTAGGATAAAATATAGTTGCCACACTGTTCAGACATTATAATAAAGAATAATTATTGTTCTGGAAAGTACAAAAGCTGTGAAACATCTGAAAGAAAAAAAAAATTCATTTGATCTGCGTACGGAGAAATGGAACAATGCATCTAAAAGTCAGCAGGCACCTTAAAAAAAGGTATCAGTGCTGGATATGTCCAGCGTGGAGTGTGATGCAAAATTCCACACGTCGTACCATACTTTGCACAACATAATCCAGCAGCTGTGGAGGCAATTTATCCTATTCCTCTGTGGGTGCACGGATGAGGGTGTTCTTGTTTGTCGGAGGAGAGTTTCGACCAGCAACTTGCCTCCCCAAAGCATCCCACACATTTTCAATAAGGCTTAGATCTGGAGAACGCGCTGGCCATACGAGAAGTTGAATACCCTCGCTGTCTAAACAATCCTGAACAGCGAGAGTTCGATGACATGTTGCGTTGTCGTCCATAAAAACAAATTTATCACCGACAGCACCACGGAAAAGACGAACCTGAGGAAGTAGAACTTCATCAATATATCGTTGGCCCGTCATAGTCCCATTCGCAACCACATGTAGGCGCGTGCGGCCATTGCTCATGATGCCGGCCCACACCATGATACTGCATGTCGGATATTGGTCCTTTTCCTGGATATTTTCTGGACGATAAGCAGTACCCCTCCCGCGCCAGATCAGTTGGCGTCTACAATCCGATGACAGACTGAACCTACACTCATCTGAGAATAGTACGCATGCCCAGTCCTGTTCAGTCCAATTGTGATGCTCACGACACCATTGCAAATAGGCAGTACGGTGCTGTCTGGTCAATGGGACACACACAACAGGTCTGCTTGCTTATAGTCCTCCTCCCTTCAAACGTGTGGCAACAGTTTTTCGGGAGATCTGCTTTAATGAGGCAGCAAGAAACTGATTCGCCACCTACTGAACTGTGGTGCGCCTGTTCCTTTTTGCTGATAGGACGATATATCCGTCTTCTGCAGGCGTCGTACTTCTAACACGACCTCCCCCGTGCCGTCTACTACACATTCCAGTAGTTTTAAATGACTTCCACAGCCGTGAAACAACGCTGTGAGCGATGTCTAACTCCCTGGCAACATCTGTTATTTTTCGCCCTTCTTCGATCTTTCCAATAATTCGGCCACGCATAAAATGATCTATGTGATGTCGGGAAGACATGCCAAAAATTTTAAGTTCGTCTATTAAATTTTTCCTGTAAAACTTTGACTTGAAACAACAACTGTCCACACGCGTCAAAACCTTTAAAGCTCTTATGAACGCTATCACGTGATGAACATACGTGGGAAAAAATTTGCATACTCATACTTCTTACTAATATCCCGCACTTATTCTAATTTTCCACATTTTGCTTCCTTTCATTTTGTGGTTGCTATGGATGATAGTGTTATCCGTCCTGAGCAATTGTCCAGCAGTGTATATATGATATTTAGAATGTGATTGGGGAATGTTTATCTCTAGTCTGTAGAGAATTAGACTATATATATATATATATATATATATATATATACATAACTCCTACTATATATATTATATATTGAATTTTTATTTTGGATTATATATATATATATATATACATCAGTTTAAAACTCAGTATGATTTAAAGCTATCTTCTTTCCTTAGAAATAGTTATTGTTACATTGTTAGAAACGAATCGAATACTCTGTTTAATTATTTCACTAAAGACCCAAACATAACTTCTGTTCATTATAAACTCAAAACATTATGATTTTGGTTCGTTCTCTCACTCTCATAATCCTATTATTTGAAATGGAAAAATCAGAGTTAAGTTGTTTTTTTTTCCTAATTTTTTTTTAAATCTTATAATAGTTAAGAGGCCAATAGACTGGAATTTAAACTCGACAACGATGGAAGCGCCCTCTTCTGGGAGGGAAGATTGGGCGTGTCCAAAGAAGCAGCGATATACTCATGTCGTAATGATCGAAGGTAAATAGTTCCTACATAAAAGATAAATTATGTGATTTTTATCTTGATTTTCCTTATTTTCTAGATTTTGAATTAAACATTTCTTTCATGCTATTAATTTTCCAAAAATTTGGGTTTACTTTTTCCATTTTCTGTTGATTATGCTCTGACAGCTGTCGTGATGAAAGAAAATGACTTCACAGAATGATAATATTCTCTTGTACAACAGTTAAGAGAGAGATTATGTATGTTCCCAAGTGCAATCGGAGTCCGAGAGACAGGATCCTTTCCCCTTCTTTATCTGTTCAAAACTAAAGATAACGAGGTCTTTCCTGATTTCTTCTCGTTATGAAGGGTTCCCTTTATGACCAACAGCTGTAACACTGTTTAAATGACAAGCGAGTTCTTTACTGTCCACCATATCATTCGCGTACATGTAAACCGTCCAACATACTAGTTATACAAAGAAACTACTTTTTTTCGCTGTTTTTTTGTTTGAGGATCATCGCTTTAGGCTTCTTCATTTTTTAATCCAATCATTTTATTTGTTAGATCTACATTGACAGTTAAACATCTCTTCAAGGGATACGAAATAAGGAATATTCCGAATTTCGTACAGTAGTTAATTTTATAAAAATATATAAGTTTTAGTTAAGGTAGAAACATTTATATATATATATATATGTGTGTGTGTGTGTGTGTGTGTGTATTTATATATATTCTAAACAATTTGCTGTTATATTTACAGTATTAAATTGCATCAAAAAACAGTTTAATGACAAGGGTAATTTATAAGAATAATGGAATGAATAGTATATAATGCGGGGTGACCAACCTTTTGGGAAGAGGGCCAATATTTGTGATAAAAAATAGTTATGTCTGTCACTTCCAACTTTTCTAACAAACAAATATGGAATATTAAAAAAATGTTACTTATATAAGCTTATTATAGAATTTTTACGGAATTGTGTATATTTTTAATGCAAGTCTATGTAGTCGAGCTCTAAAAATAGTATAATAAATAAGGCGAAAGTGTAAAAATTTAGGTTTTATTGTTGATAGATTTTTACAAGTTCAATCAGTTAGATTAGGTACAAAATAAAAATGAGTAACTTCAATCAAATAAATGAATTTTGATTCTGTTCAAAATAATTATTAAATGTTCCGTGTCTACTTAATATGATTTTTGAATTAAAACTTTTTTTACCAAATCATTTATATTAGGATTAGCTCTTACAACAGCTAAAAAAATTACGTTATTATAGGTGCACATTAGCTAGTTTGGAGTGATTTTTATTTTATTATGATCATTGTAGAAAACATTTATTCACACACACAAGCATATTTTTATCTAAATTTTGAGGTTTTCTGTCTGAGACAACCCACTTCAACAAAATTGTATAAAATGGTTATTTATTATAATTTCATTTTTTTTAATTTTTCACTAACCATTCGCGTGCCACAGAGTCATACTGTGGCACGCGTGGCGCGGGTTGGTAAACAAAAATCAAATGAAACTGTGGTAAAGGAAGTTGTATTTGTAATATATTTCTCTTTAAAACTATTGTACTCAAGATTTCAATTTCAATGAACTTTTTCTCCAACCATACTATTTTATTTTCTTATTTATCATACTAATGTGATATATTTAATGTTACAAACAGAAACCAGCAATATATTTTTGTTATTAACTGTAAAAATAATTTCAATCAACATATAAACCCGCGATGGCTTAGATACCAGAATGATTAAAGACGCGAGATTCCCAAGTTCAGAAAAGGTCATGAAGAATAAAAAGAAGCCGTAAACTCAAGTGTCACTCTCGCTATCCAATCGGGGCTTAGAACAGAGATGGCTAACTCAAAGGACATTGCAGGCCACTTTGGAAAAGTATTATAATCCTACGGGCTGCATATAAAAATTATATATTTTTGTATTATATTTCGACCCATTACAAACAATAATTGGAGTGAAAATTTAAAACGGAAGGAGTTATTGTTGATTTCATTATTTTTCATCTATACAGGCATATATAATATAATAATAATTATTCAATGATCAAATATGTGCCTAACTCTAGCAATAGACAGCGCGATGAAGTTACAGGAATCAAGAGTGTTGCTGCAAATAGTCGCTGCGGTGCAATACTGCTCACTTCTAAGAATATATTAAAACTGAAACAACACAATAAAATAGAAACAGTTATGGAATATATTTGTTACAAAACACTACATTATAAAAACAAAATAATGCACAAAATAATCGTATTTTGTAATGAATCTCGTGGGCGGCAAAATTATTCAAGGCAGGCCACGGAGTGGTTGGTGGGTCGGCCTCCCTTGGTTTAGAATTACGAAGTCTGTCACAAATAAGATAATATATTGCTCTATTGCTATTGCTCTATATTGCTTGTCTTCAA
The DNA here is from genome assembly GCA_019973935.1 of Trichonephila clavipes. Classification (NCBI taxonomy): domain Eukaryota; kingdom Metazoa; phylum Arthropoda; class Arachnida; order Araneae; family Nephilidae; genus Trichonephila; species Trichonephila clavipes. Next base: position 1,021,073 of record BMAU01000316.1, on the reverse strand, counting down.
ACTTTTTCAACTCATGGAGCGCATTGAACTTAAAGGTGTTTTTGAAGAACCCCCTAGAACAAGAAAGTGTTTTCGCTGAACCCCATTCCACACACGTCTTAGAAGAATATAACTCAAAATAATATTTAAATTAGATCGACATGTTATAGGTACTTACGTAAAGACAATGAAAAAAGTGTTACATTTATTATTAGAAACTTCTAATCTAATTTTTTAAATATAATTTACTCATTAATATTATTAATTTGTGATCCAAGTGCCATCTACCCATGGTTTACATTTAGTAACTGGGATAGGTACTTGCTTTTTTTTTACACAAACTGTCGAAGTATAGGTCTATTGAGATTAAATGCAATCGTATTACGTATTCTGAGTTTAATTTGTCTTTGTAGCCACTCACATTGAAAATTACAATTCACTTAAACATAATTTTGTGAATGGTATTAACATGTTTATAGATGTGTGAGATATATTGTGTATTTTGCATGAGGGAGTTTGTAATATAAAATTTATGAGTTGTTCTTACTTAAATTTAAATTTTAACATCGAATTTGTTGAAATGCCGATAAATTCTTTCCTCGTCTTCATTATAGGTGTTTTTCCCACAAATAAAAAAGGTGCATTTTCGATTAGAAAACTATTTAGTTTTGCTAGACATTGTGCTAACGTGTATACAATTATCTCGTGAAACACAAGCTAGTAAAAACAATAGAATACTCACAATCTATTAGGAAGTATATATATACAAAGATAAAATATTTAAATATTATTTTGTTATGTTATAATAAAAGATTTAAAATTGCTGCAACATAAAATTATTATATATAAATAAAATTTTCAGTTTTAATGAATAAAATGAGCTTTAGATACTTGTAACTTTATAAATTTATAGAGAACTTGAATTTTGCATACATATTTATAAATTTCTTTTCAATATTTTATTGTGACTTGTGGAATCCCTAGGTATGCCTTGGAGTTGTTGTACACAGTTTGGATTGAGGAAGCTCATGAACTACAAGAAATTAGTGGTGGGACCCCATTCCATTATTAGAAAAATATATCCTGAAACAATATTTAACGTTAATCAACTTGCTATAGGTACTTTATGTATTGTAAAAAAGAATCGTATTTGTTATTAAAAAAATCATATTATTTTAATGTAATTCAGCATTAATAATATACTATGTCCCTGGTGTTACCTACTCCATGTATTAAACTTAGTACTTGGGCATAAACGTAGTAGTATGCATTTTTTTTCATTCAATCGCAAATTATTTGCAGTTGAGTCTGTCTCAAACTTCCAACCAAGCGACTCCCAATCAAGCTTTTCCCAACCAAAAGGCACCTACAGCGTCACCGCTTGAAGGAACTGATATAACTGAATGTAAATAGACACGTGGAAGAAACGCTAAAAAAAGCAGAGAAAGATTGAGAAACTACGTGATATCTTGAACAAGTTGTTATTAATAGAAATGTTATTTGTTTAGTGTGTGCCGTGTTAGTTGCGTGTGTAAAGTCTAATGTATTATGTGTGTGGTAGCAATTAAACTTTTTAGAAGTTCACAAGCTTTGTTTTATTTGGACTTCGTTTTCTTTGAATACGTGGCAGCCCTCGATTGACAAGGTAAGTCTTTCACCTTGATCTTTTTTTTCATTTTAATAGCAAAAACTGAAAGAGTCTATGCATATTATTTGAAGTCGCATTTCATATTATGTGTCTAATTTGTTTTGACACATTTTTGTTGTGTCCCTTTACTTTGAGAAACACATTGTTTTGATTGCTATTAAAAATTTTAGAGCTGTGTGAATAATCTTGTGGATTCTGCCTGAATTTATAACGTGAAACTAAGGAACCCTTCTTGCTTAATTTTAGATTTTAACGTCAAATCTGTTAAGATGTTCCAACTCCTTAATTGGCAAAATTTCTCATTATTTTTTTGTCATCTACACTATTAAAATTCGTAGGTAAACAAGCGTATATATCTACCTATGTTTGTCTATCTTCTCGCGAACCGCACCATGCACAAACTATCCAAAGGTACCAAAAGAACGAGAATAATCCGAGAAATTCGTTTTGACCGTTTAGATTTCGATTTTGTAATTAGTTAAAAAAAGATATTAATTAAAAACATTAAAAAACTGCTTTTTGGTGGCACCTTTTATTTGTCCGCATTGTTGTGAGAACGTTATTATAGCAGCAATGACGAAGTTTGGCGTCAAAAAATCGATTTTCAGCCACACCAGGTTTTCATTGTTACAACAATGCAGACGAATTGTGCATTTTATCGTCTTTAATTAATGTATTTTCAACTAAAAGTAATTTAAGAAATTAAATAGTCAAAATGCATTCCTCGGTTCATTTCCCAGCGTTTGGTATTTTCGGCGCATTTTTTTCGTTTACCGTTTCATACGAAGATAGATTTACATAAATAGATACGTTTTCTTACGTATGAATTTAAGAACATACATCCAAAACCAATCAGGTGGCCGCGGTAGACGAGTGGTATAGGTATCGGACCGTGGCTTGCCTTGTCACGAGTTCGAGCCCAGTACCACTAAAGACCAAATAAATATTTTAATGAGAGATTTTGTCGCCGTGTAGGGCAGCGATGCACGTTAAATCTGTCGAGAGCTGAAATGTCCTCCCGTTGGTGTGGTGTGGTAGTTCTAGGAGAGGAGGGTGCCAGCTCAGGTGTCGTCCACGTCACTTGACCATGGTTCAAAATTACGTGGTCCGTCGCCAAAAGCCCTCGTGTAGCTGAACAGTGCGACGTTAATATTCAATCAATCAATCAATCAACCAAAACCAATCAGTCATTTCAATAGCTAACTGTAAGAATTTTTTGATTCATTACTTAACAAAAATGGATATAAATCAATATTGTTTTTTAAAAAATTTAAACCTGTATTGTTTTTTATTATTCATTATAAATGTAATTATTTAATAATAAATTCGTAGATTGTCTGTTTTCTTGTGAATAAAACTGGATTACCTTTGTAAGTTAATACTAGAAAATGGAAATTTGAAAAAAAAAAAAGATCTTATCCCGGGGAAAAAAAGAGTTTTATACTTGAAAAAGCCCGTGCACACAATGCTGGGCTGAACAAAGGGAAAAGAAGAAAAAAAGAAAACTCTGACAAAGAAAAGCCTATCCGAAAAAAAAAAGAATTGGAAGAAATTTTGGACAAGGGAATTTAAATGGCAAAATATAGAAATCGCTAACATCGCGCATGACACACACCTAAGACTGTTGGATTCCAGTAAGAAAGGAAAAATCTCCACAGGGATGAGGTTACACCCCCGAAAAAGCCGGTTCAACGCCGCGCTAAATGAAGAATAAAAAGAACCATACAAAGAGGTAAGAGGGGGAAGAAACTTATTCTGACACTGAGAGGGATAGCGAATATTTCCCAAGGTGAAAAGCTGTACACTTGAAGAAACCCGTGCAACGCCGGGCCATGCAGCTAGTATTATAATAAAAGTTCAGTCCCCAATTTTGTTTAAAAAAAACTGGGAGTAGACGGGCCTCCATTCCTCTTTCCCTAACCTCTCGAGAGAAATTTTGTGGTTAGATGGGTATTTAGAGTCGTACCATGCTGCAAAGGCACTATACATTTACAATCATACAGGTTTTCGCCGGGAATCGAACCCAAGCCCTACGGCACAACAGTTAGCGTCACTAACCTCTATACAGTGTAGGCGGTAAACATTTTGCAAAGAAGCATCAAAGCATAATTTTTTATAAAAAAATTATAACACATTTACATTTAATTCATTAAAATTAAAAAAAATATATATTGAATAAAATAAATATTTATATTTATTGCGTTAGTTACGGTGATTATGAAAATGATGAGCAATTCCAGGGCAAATACTAAGAAATAAAACTGTAGCAATACATAAAGTCCAGTTCTATATTAATTTAAATTTAACTACTATGCAATTACAATCTATATATGTTTCTGAAATCTTGTTTATATTTTCAGAATTATAAAATTAAAAAAATCTTATAAAACGTATTGCCCTAATTTTCTGACAATATTTTTAGTTGAATTATTCTTGTAAAATTTTTAGACTGCAATTTTTTAGCATATGTGTTATACTGCATGCAACATATTACAGAAAAATGTAAGCAGACTGAAAAGAAAATAGTTTATTTGAAAAAGATCACTATTGATAAAAGTTATTGCAAATTTACAAGTATATCAATCATATCATCAATAATAATAGAGTTAAAAAGAACTTTAAAATCTAAACTATAGACTGAATAAATCTTCTTATATTTCATTTGCTCAATAAGTGATTTACTATTGATAGTGGATTGAGGATTTAAGATTATTTATTGTATGATGTAATATTTCATGATAATTTTGCCTGTTTTGTTGATATATGTATTAAATCCATTTGTAACTGTCCTGAATTTGACTGGGTCCTTATGAAATTTTGGAGTAAGAAATGTATGTGGAAATTTAAAACTATTATTAATTTGAATTCTTAATTTTTTATGAAAAGCCAAAATTCGATTATTTATTTCTCTATCAGAAAATGATGACTAAATAAAAGCTGTATTATTAACAAAATATCTGTTGACCATTAAATTATAATAGTATTTACACATGAAGGCAAAATTACATGGCACTTTATCAACATAAACTATAATGAAATTATTTTGTATTTTTTTAATCTGATTTTTAATATCATTAAAAAAGATTTTATTATCTGTATCTAAGTTATATTTATTAAGCTAATGTGTAATATTACCTTTGAATTCTGTCAATACCTCTATGTATTATTAAATATATAAAATTATATTAAAAAGAAAGATAGTTCCCCCTCACATTGTATGTGTTATAATTTGTTTAAAAAAACGGCAGATATTTATGTAAGAAACTAGTCCCAACTTTAATAGGAATGAAGGAACATAAAGTAAACATTTCTTTCTTTTTTTTTCTTTTCTATTCACATATTCTCTTTCAACCCCCTACAATTTCTAAGAAAACTAAATTTCTGGTTCACAACCCACCAAACGAGTTACGAGTTACGAGGAGTTACAAGTTTACTCTACCTCTCTTTCCAAATCTGCAATGCTGACTTAATAATTAATCGCAAAAAAATTAATTTAAAAATGTTAAAGTATATGCGTTTGAAAGAGCATAAAAAAGGAAATTTTTGTTATTTTTACTTTTTTTATCCGATAATTTAAAATATTTTTTATGATCATTTAATGCACAAGATATGAATTTTTAGATCTTTAAATAATATTTAAAAATGCTTAGATTTTTTTTAATCGAAATAATGGTAGAATTTGATTTTTTTCACCTTTTTAGATGAATTTTATTTTATGCAATTGAAAGCAATACACTAGATGTAAATATATGAGAAAAAAACTCCACGTGATTAACATTACGCTCGAAAAATCATGGTGGCGTATCAACGGATGCCTTACTACAGAAAAAAATTATCGTTTTAATTTTAAATGATTCTTAAGTCACAGAAATAAATGGAATGTCAAAGTTCAATGTGACTCGTTTTTTATGAAAAATAAAGGAAAATAGTAATGGTGTTGAAATAGGTCTACGAATTTAATACAGTTATAGATTGCACTTGCGTTTTTGCTTCAACATATGTTAAGGAGGTTTCATGACAAGTAAGGTTTGCATAAGTTTTTGAATGTGTTATTTTGTCTTGAAGTCTTTTGTAATACATTTATAAACCTACTTGCAATTAATGAATAATTCATTACATAAAAGGGAATAATTTACAAACTTGTCATAGAAAAATTATTTGAATGATGTATTTTGGAAAATTTATCCATTGAATTGTTTATTAACTCTTTCCGAAGAATTAATTAGTGTTTTAATAAAATAAATTTTGTATTCACACACACACATTAAATTTGAATTACACTACATTTTTTTTTTAAATAATTCAGAATTTCGTATGAGATAATGTTTGGCAATCGTTTATTTCGAAACAAATAACTTAAATTGATATGCAGACTCGAACGTGCGCGTACACACAAATATATATATATATATATATATATATATATATATATATATACAGAGAGAGAAATTAACTTTTAAAGAATACGAGAAAATAATTAATTAGAATGAGAATTCTCAGTAAAAGATATATATAGTTCAAAGAGTTTCCAGAAAATCTTCTGGCTCAAATTTATTTTTAATTATTTTTTTAAAAAAAAATTATGCTTAACTTTAAAAGGCAAAATTAATTGAGTGTAACTAACACAGTCAGCTAAGGTCAATTTACCAAACATAGAGGGTAAATAGGACTTGTGGAAAAACAGGAAATCATTTCATTAAAAAAAGTGCTGCATGATGTTTCTTTAAAAAGTGTTTGTCATGCTAATAAAAAGTGCTAGAACTAACTCTCTTGTCATATCACCAAAATTTATTTGCTACCTAATCGAGAATTGAAAATAAAAATAAATTATATTTATAATTATTTTTTTTCTATTTAATTTTCATACTTTTTTTTTACAATTCTAAAGCTCTATTTAAATTCATTTTCAAACATAAAGAGATCACTCAATTGTTTCCTTTAAAATTGCTTCTGGTAATGCAGCGCTATTGTGTAAGAAAAATATACTTTAAAAAACTAATTATTTCTATTTTTATCTCAGAGAAAAAAAATATCCGTCACCATATTATTTTTTAGACCTTATTATTTGCTATTTTTAATGAATTTCGTATCACGCGATGTCATTTCTTTGAATATAGTTAATAAGACTGCACCATATAGTTTAATAACTTATTAAACTGTTTAATGATTGTCATAACTAATGTGTTCATACTTTAAAAAGTAAAAACAGTAAGCATTTATGAGTTTTTAATTGTATGCAAGTAAATTTTACGATAAAAGGATTAAGTTTAAGTTTTCATCGAATTCATTTACAACTTTAAATAAAATGTTACCATTTGAAATGAAACATGAAAATAAGTTTACATTTTAATATACAGTTTTAGTTCAATATTTATTAGACTATATAAGAAAAGTTTCTTTTAGAGAGATATTCCATAGAAAGCACACTGCTACTTAATAATATGCAAAATATTCAAAATTTTATACATTGTTACTCCTGAATCTCTGCTTAAGTTCATGTACCCGACTTAAATTAACTGATACTGCAATTAGGATTTTATCGTCAATGATTATCAATTGTGATAAAAAATTTTAATGAGTTTCCAGCAGTAATATTTTTTTCAAGAGACATGTTTTGAAATTTATCGAGATCAGTCAAAGCAAACCATTAATAATGGTCTCGGTGTACGTGATTACATCAAAGAAATTAAAGTAAATATTTATAAATTTGAATCTTAAGCCCTTTCTTTAAAAATTCAAAATACAAATGTTAGCTGTTCGTTATTCCCATGCTATTTGAAAGTAAAGTTGAAACTTGTATGCGTCAAGCAACTCATTAAATCATTGAATAGAATGATAAAAATAAATTGACATTAGATCTAAATATCTGAACACCGAATTCGTAAATTTTTCCAAACTCAAAATACCAGTGGAAAGAGTTATAATCGGACATTTTATCAAACCAAAACCCATCAGCCGCATTCTTCTCTGGATCTTATACGTCACAGCCATTTGAATAAAGATAGTAACCGACAACAATGTAAGATACATACATCATAATAATATATCCCTGTCTCCTGGTGCCCACTGTAACTGAATAAGATGGTAGACCCTGACCACCTCTAGGATTGGACAGCCGTCAACCAACAAAAACATGATTAACGCATAAACTTCTCGCTGAAAACAACTTCTACCGATCAAAGGGCAGCTACAGTAGGAAATTGGCCAGTATTATAGCAAATAACTATAGTAAATGAAATATGTAGTATTATTAAAATTCCATCGTTAAATTTTATAAACAAAAATATATTGATGATAAAATATTGAAATATTGATCAAACTTAAAATGTTATCCAAGTTCCAATATTTCTAAAATATTAATGCTCTTGTGCTAAATTAGAAATCAACAAAATTGTATTGCATATTTTAAAAATTATTTCAATTATCATCTATATGATTCAAAAACAAAATTATTAATTCTAAAAACAATAAAAGATGCCTTAAAAAATTTAAATCACTTTACCAAAAAGAAATTTCACTGTCAATAAAGCATTGATGATGTAAACTATATCTCTACGTCTAAAGCATTTTTTATCTACACTCAACAGTTATTTTCAGAAATTTTCGTAGTATCGGGTGTTTTTCCGTTTCATTTTTCTTGAATTTATAAAAACGTTATTAAATGGAATATATATAAATTAAATTTAAATATTTGCGAGTGAATTACATTATTAATTCAATAAAATAATTTAGTCAGTTTTAAAATAAAAAAAAACATTTTATTTTGTGCAGCTTTTCCAGAGGAATAATTTTCCTCCCATTCTCTCTCTAATATTACTTTTATGCAGAAAGGATACAATTTATGTTATCATACTACAAAACAATTAAATCAATCAAAAAATGTTTACGAATGAGTATGGGCAAATTAAAATAGAACATCAAAGATGATCCCGTAAGGCACTCTTGTCTTCTTTATGCATCTTGTTATGTACCTCATAACTGGTGAAAATATACATTTTATTTGTAATTTTAGTCGTTATGCAGCACTTGTAACTTTCACAAATGTACTTTTGACTTATTCCCTCTCAACATTTGCAATGTTCCTATTTGCCAAAATTTTATGAATTAAAACAAACAATAACATAGGAGCTTGGAGAAGCATCATTAAATTAAGAATATTCATATATTGAACTGCAGGTTCCTTCGATGTTGAGAATCCATCTGAAAAAAAAATAAATAAATAAAATATTTTGTACTGTAAGTCCATTTCTGAGAAAAGCTACAATAATTTGATGTAGGAATGGTAAAAAAAAAGAAATTTATAGCAAAATTATGAGCATAATATATTTTTTAAGTATTTTTTTACATTTGTTCAATCAGTAATCACTTAATTTACAAATATATTATGTACTTGTAACAAAGTCACATTTCATTTCGTTTATTAATATTTATACAAATAAATATCTATAGTAAATTAATACAAGGAACTACAAATTCAATGAAATAAGTATCAGTAAAGATACATTTTGTCATTTATTTCAGCATGACACATGATAGTTTTTATATTGATGGTAATTAATATATATCCACTATATCACAAAAAAAAACGCACCGAAAGAAATGTAACTATTATCACGAAAATTTACAGGGATGTAGTCTGGTAAGATTAAAATTTTTGCACCAATGACACCAATGCGCATATTAGATGGGCAGCTAAGAGATGTTAGCGGTATGATTGCACTCGACATAGGTTTATTCAAACAAGTCGGTTAAATTCGATGGGCGCAATTTTTACTAAATATGCCTCTCAAACATGACCGGCGACGCTACTAACTATTGTCGGAGTTTGAGAGGGGCGTGCGGAAGGCCTCAGAGAAGTAGTAGATAGATCGAACAGGCGTTTCGGCTACCACGTCAGTCGGAGAGATTTGGCAATTGCTCGACATGGGCAACAATGAATCATGGAAGGGATAATGTATTGTGAAGGACGTTCATGGCTTCCCATGAACTCAAATGCGTGAAATTTTCACGTGATCATAAGAGCGGCTTCATCCACACCAGCAACGTCGCTTTAATGTGTTTGACGCCATTTACCATCTTGAAGATACCCAATAGTATCAATAGAAACTATTTGGAGACCATAAATAAAACGCCTGCCACTGATCCTTCATTATAATCAGTGTCAATTGGATTTTTTAAGATCTCTAGCAAGCTGGATTGTGATAGACTAGAGAAGTGTGATCTTCAGCAAAAAATCCCGATAATATATCAATGCTGATGCCTAGTGCAAATGGAGCTGGAGGTGGCCAGACTACATATCTGACCCGCATTTTATTGTTTAGTGTCATACGGTGATTATACAAGGTGTAACAGTGTGAAGAGAGACTGGTTGGGAAACACGATCTTCTCTAGTCGTCCTTCAACACTCTGTAACGACACTCAATTCGTCATCTAGTATTACTGCCTATGCCATCCAGTCGCTCCGGCATTATTTATCCGCAAGGTAATGATCATCAACATATTGTGGGACTTTCCCGACTGTGGCTTTAACGTAGTGCTACTCAAATTTTCAACCCATTTTTACCCTAGGGACCCAGATTTCATTCATAATTTTCTTCGTGCCCTACTCCATTCTGTAACAATGCATTGGATTCAATAATTTCTTTGACGCTAAGGCTAAAATACGTTTTTAAATTATAAACCATACAAAATATCAGATAAGTAGTAAATTTTGTATTAGAAAAACCTATTAGAGTCACTAGTAATTATTATACTGGTTCTTAAATTAGTAATAATATATTAATTATCAAATACTTTGAGCAGTATTAAAACATTTAAAAGTATATTATATGATTGTAAAAGTGTATTTTATTTTTTATTATGCCAGAATGCATTTTTTATTTTGCTTCCTTTCAGTAACTTAATATTTTTTTAAAATAATCTTTCATTTTCGATATGCTCATGACCCTTCCCCCAATAGAGTTATCACGCCCTCCCCCAATAATTTGAGAAATGCAGTTTTAACGATATGAGGTATTTCATGGGCCTGCCAGGACAATGCACCTTTCGAATATAGTGCTTGGAAGGCAACTGGAGACATCCCGGATTACTAGGGAATTAACTGTCCAGTTGCACAGATTATGGCAGGAATTTTATCAGAGGTAATAGGTGACCACTATGATTTAATATCTTACCTAGTTTCGGCTTGTTTAGCCGCGAGACTTGTATTTACTACGCATTCATTTGTAAACTTTTTCATGCCATACCTTCTTAATAAAACAATCTGTCCTTCCGAATTTGTAATCATTTGATTATCTCCTCACACACTACATTCATGTTAAATTTCATGATAACAGCTCGTTTATTTCTGGTTCTTTTTTGTGACAGAGTGATATATGATTTAGTTTCCTCTCTTACGATTTCTCACTTACGTAAGTGAATAAAAAATAATTATACTTTGGAGAAATTAACTACATTTTTAAATATAAGAGACTTTTGGTCATCTTCACTGTGTGTGTTGTTGATATTTTAATCATTAATATAATATTTTCTATTGGTTAAAAAAATACAAGTTATAATAAAAAAGGACGGTAGTTTAATTTTTAAAAACAAAACTTAAATAATATGATTTTTATTATAAAACGAAATACAATTCCTTTACAATTTCTTGAATATAACTACATTTTAAGTTAAGGTTTAAAAGTCGTATGAAATGCAAATTGAGAAAGGACGGATTGCTACTGAATGGTAATTCTTTACCACCCTATAAAGAAATCTGTTTAATAAAATGAAAATAATAGATAAGTTAAAAAAATGTACTGCGTGTAATTAGTACAAAATAAGCTTTTTACACAGTACCTATATTTCTATGATTCATTAGAAGAACCATAATTTTAAATATTGTTTAAAAAAGGAAGAGAAAAACGAATTGCATAACAATTTGGAGACTTCATCTTCATGCCCCTTACTTAAAAATTTAGGTACATAAACACCTTTTTACAAAATCTACAAAAAAAAAAAAATAACTAGATGAAATTAAAGCATTAATGAATGAAATAGCATTTCATTTCTAAGTTACTAATTTTGTGTGTTAAGTGTGAAATTTACCATCCAAAAAAAAACAATTTCTTAAAATTTTTGGCAGTTTTTTTAGGTTGAATCGGCTCATTTTTTTTAATTACCTTAAAAACCGGTGTATAACGCGCACTTTTAACGCAAAAAATTAAATCGAAATTTACAGGAGCGCGTTATGCGCCTAGTATGAAAAATGATAGTTTCAAAAATAAAAAAAAAATACTTGGATAAGAAAAATTATTCTTTCCTATAGATGGAATGCGGCTTAGTTGAAAAAAATGACCTTCCTGATGAAATTAAAAGATTATTGTTCTAAAAGTTTACTATTTTTTTTTCAAATTCCTGGGATAATACCTCGAATATATGGCGTAAAAATATATAAGCACTCTGCACGCACACTTCTTGTGATTTCGTATAAAAGGGGGCGCGTTTTGTACGGCGGATATACCTAGAAATTAAAAAAATGCAGCTTAAAATTATGGTTGAGCGTTATACACCGGTGCATGCTATACACCGGATTTTACGGTATTATTTTTTTCCGCTAACGTTTTTGTTTAAGTTGAAATAAAAATATTTTTTTTTTGTGTGTGAATATTATTTTCAAAAAATGTTAGGGTAGAGAGAGTCCGTGCTAGCGCACTTTAAAAAAAGTACCACGATTTTTAAATTTAACTTCGTTTATTTAATTGTATAGATAATTTAAACCTTTCCTATTATAAAAATGTTCTAATTTATACTAATAACAATTATAATAATGTTTTAATAAAGTTTTTTGATCAAAAATATTGAAAATTTGTTTTGGTCAACAGGTTCAACGTGTTTGTTCAAAAGTATATACTAAGCAACTGTTAAATGAAATAAAGAAAACATAAGAAATAATCGTAGCTTCTGTTGAATTTGTATATACAACTTGAATATTATAACTCAAGAGCCATTTCTGATTCTGACAGAGCAATAATTGGGAAAGCTGAATAAGATATTAAGCCAAAAACAAAGCTCAAAAGCAAACAAAAATGCAGATTTAAAAAAACATGGGGTACAAATACATCCTGATATTTATGTCATTATTACGGATTTTTTTTTCATTTTATAGCTATGTTTTTATAAAAAAAACCCTTTTAAAACATACTTATTCTTTTTATATCCAAAATAACTGTTTTTTCAATTCCACCCACTATACACACTTCTTTCACTCTTTCAACCATTACAAAACTAGTCGTTTATTAAATATACGCAAATATGAATAGTCATGCCTTAAAAATATTTGAATACATCAATACATGACCAAGACATTAGTTTTTTTTTATTACTTTTCAAGTAACTATTAATGATTTATGTTACAGTAAAAATCATGTTTTATCAGAGTTTTATTTCAATAATTACAAATAGTTAAAATGATTAGAATAGTCTAAAACTAATACATCTGGATAAAGTATTTCAGAAAATGGCGGCAAACGAGCTAGAAATTAGATGGATAATATATTTAGTAGATTTGAGAATATTACGTTTTTTAACTAAGCAATGATTACGGGTTATAAACCTTAATAGATCAAACCCCCTTCAGGGAATTAGAAAGACATCTGAGTTCGAAAATGCCTCAACAAAAATCAACGCTACACCAACGGGAATACTTTGAGCTTTGCCAAATTTAACATGTATTGGCTTTTCTACAAGTTGGGGTTTTATTGACACCAGGGTTAGAACCCATAAATCAGCTGAACCTACATGAACCTTCGTGAATTTAAATATTCTCTACAATTGATAGTTGAATTTGAAAAAAAAAATATTCCAAACATTATATAATTTAGGAAAATTCTCTAACACTACTACCTTTATAATTGCATTTCTATAACTCATTGGACATAGGGAAATATAAGTATTTTTTTAATCAGTAAGGGGAAAAATTCAAAAGTAACAAAATTCATTTACATAGTTTAGTAATTCTATAAAATCTATTTCACTATCAGCATATATGCATTTTTTTAAATAAATATATCATTAATAAGTCTGAGCATATTTAAAATTATAAAAATTTTATTAAGTTTGTATGTGTTCAATTCTAACAACAATGGTTTCTCAAAAAGAAAATGATTCTTTCAAACGTGTTTATTGATGTTTGTTTTCCTTCTAAAATCATTTTTATATTGCGTTAAAAATAGTTCTGAAATTGTACAATTATTCAAAGAAATTAATTTAAATATTCAATGTACAAATCATGCAGAACTAATGTTTAAAGAGCTTCAGAAATTCGTAATAAAATTTTAGATTTTAAGACTGTTACTTTTTGTTTCCTGTGGCATTTAAAATTCAGAATTTAAAACAATTGTCTTCAAAAGAAAATATTTGAATTTAAAAAAAAGCATGTCAGAACTTATTCTATTCAAAGTACCGTATGTAAAAGTGTTTACAATTATTAGAAATTTATCCTCCTCTCTCATAGTACGCAAAATACGACAATGATAAACACTATATGTTATGCTCCAATTAACGTAATTTGGAAAACTTCTTTACATTCTATTAAAATGAAATACAGAAAGAGTTAAGATAACTATAAGAAGTAAGTCCTTGCTAAATGGTTATTACTAAAAGTGTGGGATATTTCCCAAAGTAACCGTCTGCATAACACTACTTAGATTTCCTATTTTTTTTAAAATTACTCTTTAAATAAAGCTCAAAATTTAGTTATTTCATCAGGTTTGTAAATCTTGTAGTTTGATTAACATTTATTTCATGAAAAAAGAATAATTTTTGCATAAGGATTTCGATCCCGGCTGGAGTTAATAGATTTTTTGGAAGCGAATATTGTAGGCATGCATATCTTTTGATTATGTGGCATGTGAAAGCTCTTTTGAGTGCCAATTTGACTCTGGTACCCTCGGAAAGATTGAATCACGGCAATATTTAGCATCCGACGAGAGCTTGCATCAAAAATAATCCAAGTGACACAATTTGGTAAGGAGGCCTGCACTAGATTGAGCCACCACGAAATGGCTTTCTCACTTGGGGACTCACAATGTCTACAAAGACTAAGTTGATAAATTGCAGCCCCATTGGAAAAAATATCTTTTTAAGTAATATTTTTTTAAGAATATCATAAAGGTATTTGTTTAGCATGAAATAGTTCAAGAATTATGTTCATTGTATTCATGATATATGAACACATTTTTCTTCAAGACATTCTCAAATAATAAAAATAATTGCATCAATATTTACACACACTTTCAGTACTATAAACTATTTGTAGACACAGTTTATGGAACACTCGCAAGTTGTAATAATGCCTGAAAAAATATGCTTTACCTCGTTTTGAATGAAATATTAAAAGAAAATCTGAAAAACATCCAATATTTTTTTACTTAATATATTAAATGTTATCATCAGTATATGTAGGTATTGCCTCCTTAGACTTCTCAAAAAGGAAAATAACTTTACAGTTATATTTTAAATTAAATTTCTTCATTTCAATGATCAATAAAAGCAACAAAAAAAAACTCTTTTTTTTATTATCCTAGCAAAAAAAATGGTGTTATATTATTAAGCTCAAATGATAAATTATAACCCCTTAAATGAAAATAAAAGTTTTTATATACTTCATCGTTTTACATTAAATTTAGAAGTATTGTATAGAAAATCTTAAACTATACATAATATATTTTTTAAATACATTTAGACTTAATTAGATGCTTAGGGATAGTGAACAAGCAAGGAATTTTCTAAAACATCAATTTGAAATACAAGCCACTAATAATTATATTTCTTTTTAAAACATAATATTATTTTAAATGCATTAAACTTTGTTAAAATGGTTTGTGGTTAATTTATGATTATGAGGATTCTATTTGAAAACTTTATTTAAAATTCTGGAAAAAAATATTACACGAAAAAAAAGTGTTATTGAATTATTTAATAAGAATGTCATCCCAATTTAATTACTTTAATTGAGTGTAAAATGTATTAATATTTATTTTACAAAATAGTATTATTTAACATCGAACCTTTGATTACTTATCTATATTTAACAATGCAACATCCAAATTTATTTGTAATTTTTGTAAGTAAATAATTATGTATTAGTAAATTCAAAATCCATTGGACTTGTTGGTAATGAGTATTTGCCTAAAAACTTCATTTATTGAAACTTGTCATGCAAAAATAAATAAATAAATAAAGGTATCGAAAATCACTTACAAATATTCAGGCCGAAAATCAAAAGAAAAGAAAGAACCGATAATATACTGAGAAGCCGGAACATACTCATGAAATTGAGCGTTTTACTAATTGCGGTGAAAGACGTCTTCAACTGAGAAACCAGTCTGGTCCAAATAGCAATTTCAAGGTAATATATATATATATATATATATATATATATATATATATATATATATATATATATATATATATATATATATATAAAGGTTTTGTTCGAAAAATTAGCTTTTATTGGTTAAGACTACACACAGATAATAGGAAATGTCTCCAAAATCTCGGCTGGTATGTTGGATTTGAAAAAATACATTGCAGTATGTCTTTAGCACATCTATGACGAAACCACAATCGTTATCGCAACTTCAAATACTTAGCGTTTTCTAGATTCAAGTTTATCAAACAAAAATGCAGAAATATAATCGAATTTACATAGCAGGATATAGGGTGAGCACATTTTTTTATTAGAACTGATAACACAAGCCACATAACTGCTGACTTTAAAAATTCCAAGCTCACAGGTAATATGTTCAAAAAATTTTCTTTGTAAGGTATTGGAACAAATAAAGCTGTCGTACACTGCACTTAAATATATAAAATTGGGTACACTATTATAAAATATTTTTTTCATTTAAAAACTATTAGTATTAATATGCATACCTTTTTACGTAATACTTCATTTATTATTTAAAGCGTGGTGTTACTTAGCTTTATTCCATTCATGTTTTTTTAAGTGTATATTGGTTTTATTATTTACTTCATACAAAGAGACAAAAAAAATCCTCAAATTTTAAATTAAGTAAATAAATGAATATATGTAGAATGGCAATTAAAAACTGATATTTTCCTTTCTATTCTTTTTATTTCAAGTTGAATTGGACTAAATGAAAGCTGAAACAAATATAATCTAGCAACCGTAATCGAATAAAAAACAGAAATTTTAACTAAAAGAATTAAAAAAGTCAATTAACCTTTACTTCTACAAATAAAATATTTTGTTTAAAATAAATAATCAATAAAGCTTACACGCCTGTATACAGGTACAGATTTCTTTGAATGAAAAATATTAAATGTGTTGTATGGGATTTTAGGTACAATGTGTATTATATATATATATATATATATATATATATCGCCAAACTAACCACCTGAATGGAACATCTGCCAATGCATCCCTGGACCCATGGTCACGTGTGCTGAGTTGGGCACACTAAGCCTTGGCCATCAGGCGCTGTCGTGCCACTGAGTTAAGTTAAGGTATTCGACAACCCTGAAATCATGATTTTTTTTTCAAAAATTGACATTTTTTATAGTTTATTTTATAGGCCATATTATTAACTTTTTCAAAATACTGAGCTTTTTATTTTCCATTCAATAGAACAGAAACTACAAGTGCTTTAATAAAAGAAGAAGCCTTAACTTTACACAAGATGTCAAACTTTAAAATGCGATTTACTTGAAAAGTGTTTTTTTCAAAAAATCGCAAACGGGAACACCGATTGCTCAAAAAGTTTTTACAATAACTTGATTAAATTGTTTGTATAACAGTAGCAGTATTTTGACTTTCAGATTTATCAATTACTGCTTTATTTAAAAATTTACAGTCCTTTATGTGAATATAATCACTGTTTTTTTTAAGCAATTTCATATACTCATTAAGATCGAGTGCTCTTGTTTTTGTAAAAATTAAAAACTCTTTTATCCTGAAAGTCATTTGAAACATGAAAAACAAAGTAACACACCAAAATTGGAAAATTGACAATTTGTCCATAAAATTTTTGTACAAAGCGGGCCTCGTTTATGTAATTTCTTGTAAGTTTTCCCCAGTTTTTCTATTTTAATAATGGTAATTTTTTTCTGTATTCAATTTGAAGAATTTTCCTTAAAATATACTAATATAAATAATATATATATATATATATATATATAGTTTAGGTGTCGTCCACGTCACTTGACCATGGTTCAAATTTACGTGGTCCGTCGCCAAACACCCTCGTGTAGCTGAACAGTGCGACGTTAATAATAAATCAATCAATCAATCAATCAATCAATATATATTTATATATAATTTGTTTTTTTATCTATATACAATTTTTTTGCACTATTATGTAGAATTATTCTACTGAAGAGGTACGGTGAGATCCTATAAAAAATCTTTAGCCTACTTCACTACCCTAGGTCATCGAAAGCATTAGAAAAAATAGTAGCTTTCCATTTTGGTCAATTAGCCTTTTTTTAAAAGTATAAACGAGTATATTCAATTACAAAATATATTCCCCTAATCCTCGAGTAATAAATGCTTTTAGTTTTATGGTAATAAATATACAAAGCATGTAATTTCTTCTGCATTTTACTAGTAAAAGTATTTCTCTAAACTTTATTAGTATCACGATTGTTATGACAGGAAGCCTGTATTGAAAAAAAAAAGTTAAAAATATTTTTTTTCATTGAGATAAATTACATGAAAAAAAATTGAATTATTTATGGAACAAAAATTATATTTTAAATAACCCACAGGTCAAGAAATATTTTATATGTTTATAAGACATTGAATATATATGTGTCATAAATTATACGTGTAATACTATTCTAAGAACTAGTTTAAATTACAATAAAATGCGTGTGAAAAATATATAGTTTCATAGTCATAATTTATTTTGAAGATCTTTGTTTCCTAATTCTTGTGTGTTGTGTGTGTTAGAAGTAATACGCTTTAAAATAAGGGGGAAAGTAAAATAATACTTCTTCAAAGGGTTTTCATAGAAATATTTGAAAAATAATTGCATTGAAAAACTTATTAATCCAAAGGATACATAAATTAAATAGTAAAAAATGTTTTACGTTCAATTTCTTATAATTTATCCTTTTATTTTTAGATTTCACAATTTTTAGAAGTAGAAATTAGCTTTCGAAATGAGAAAAAAACATTAATTAAACCAAACTTTAAAATTGAAGATAAATATTATCAGAATAAAGTTTGAAACACTTGATCAAAAGAAGTAAACGTCTTAACCTCAAAGAAAACTTTGGTTTTTACCAAGATTCTGCAATAAGTCATATTGTAAAATCAATAAAATTGCTGAAAAATTAAAAAATAAATTTTCTGCCTCCTGATAAATGACTATCACTATCCCCTAATGTGTTTCTTCCGATTATTTTTTATAGGGATACTTAAAAAAACAATTAAGTAGACCTAAAGTAAAATCATTTCAAGGGCTTCAAAAATCATTTTAAGAGGGAGTTGGAAAAATACCCTAAAACTGATCGAAAAGTCTATTTTAGCTTAGACAAAACGCTTGCGAAAAATGTACTGTACTAAAGGAAACCAAATTGAAAATCCCATATAAATAACTTTATTCAATAGACATTTGTGATCTTCTGAAATTGGTCACAATATTTATGAATCAAACGGTACGTGAATTACATGTATTTTTATTTCCCTCGATAACTTTCTTATTATCTGATTTTTTATATAAATCGAATTGCATCAACCAATCATTTCAATTTAGTTACATCAAAGCATACGAGAGTACATCAAAGCATACGACAGCACTAAACCATTAATAAGATTAATTCTTGCCAAATACAGAACGAATCCACCCTACTCGAGAACAATACTTTATTCTATTGTTTTCTATTTTTTTCGTTGTCAAGGGTTTTAGTGATTAATGAAGAGTTAATGAATACATTACTTAATTAGATTTAGATCAACAAGACAAATCAGAAGTAGTTTTACTTTACTGAATGCTGATCTAAAGCATTTATAAGGAATTAGAAATATTTCTGCTACGTATATGTGTGATTTGGAAAGTTTGTAAACATATATATATATATATATATATATATATATATATATATATATATATATATATATATATATATATATATATATATATATATTGAGTTCTGCACAAATTAGTAAAGTTATGGGGGAAGATATGACAAATATGATCACATTCTTAATAGACATAATTTTCTTCACATTTTCGAAACTCAGTAAATTAATTTTGAAAAATAGTTCAAAAATTTTAAGCTATTATTTTCAGTCATAATACATCCGCTTTTTTGAGTTAATCCTATTGAATTTCCATTATTAAACTACTTAAAATAGTTACAGAATTTTTTTAATATACTTAATTACAAATAAAATAAAATGAATAATTAAATGAAGCAGAAAAAAATGAACAATTAAAATGGAAAAAGGTAAACAATGTGCATATCCATTTGATAAACTCATAGCACAGACACAAATATCTTCATTTGTGTTGCCATGCATAGGAATAACATAATGAATATACATGTTACTCCATCAGGTTATATCTCACTAATAACACATATGCATCAGTAATATATAGAGAGTATCTTTTCGAAATATGACGTAGTTCCATTGCGACTAATCTATAGTAAATCCAACTATTTGCCAAACAGATTTCTATTTTTCAACAATATTTGCTTTCCGAATTGTTAACCTTTAGAACTCTACATTTGTTGAGCCAAAACTTCCCTTCCTTTCGGCGCTGTCGGGTCTGAGCAGGAAACTTCTTTCCCCCACTGCAAGTCCTGCTTGACCCTTTCCCCCCCATGTGGGATTGTTACAAGTTTCACACTTTACAAAGGGAGGAGAGAAGGGTTGCCGATTTTTAGATAAGGATCTTTAAGGAATAAAGAAAATCGTAATATTTGGCGCATTATTATATCAAAAATAGTTTTTTTTTCTAAATTCATGGTTCCCCTTTTAGAATTGAACTTCTTGCAAACTTTCAAATGCATATTTTTGTTGTTTTTCCTGTCTTTTTCTAGTAAATTCTGAAATGAAAAAATATATTTTCTAGAGTTTAATGAACAGCATTTCAGAAGTACTATAAGAGTAGAATTTATACACTTGTATGAACGACATGTTCAACAGTAATCTTCACACATAAATAAAATAATTATATTTATTAGTTTTATTTTTTCAATAGGAATGTTTTCAGGATTTTCTGACTGCTAAAAATAATTTACTTTGAAATAAGGTTTTTATTGTATAAATTGCTTTAGTATAGGAAAATTTTTTTGAAAGAGTTTAAAAAACGGGGCCTTACATAATAATCATTTGTATTGGAAAATGATTTTAAAGTTTTTAAAAATTTTTTGTTCTCAATTTTGTGTGTAAAATATTTTTGAGCTCCAAAAACAGTAAATAATCATTTAGCATTAAATACTGAGATATCATCAGAATTGTGCGTTAAAATATTATTTAAATATGCCAAATATTTAATTCATAGCTTCTATAATCAGAGCTTCATGACAACACCCTCTGAGAGTACGCTAGTTCAATTATAAAGTCGCAATAATATCGATATATCTTTGCATTTATATATATATATATATATATATATATATATATATATATATATATATATATATATATATATATATATATATATATAATATTATATAATATTATATAATATTATATAATATTATGTCTATTATATATATAATAGGTAAGTAGGTAGTTAGGTATTAGCAATGTATACAATCAATTAAATATCTGTTAAGAATAAGTGTACACATATTACGTTCAATATAATTATTGCAGCTTATATATTCAAACTACGATAATGAAAATCATGTTATAAAAATATCTACCCGTATTTTCAAAATCATTCAATAAAATTTCCAGCAGAAGGAACCATTTTTAGAAAATGAGTATAGAACATTATTATACTAAGCATTTTATTTCACTCTAAAATAAAACAGCTTACATATTTAAGTACAATAATTAAACCATGTAATAAAAATATAACTCATCAAGTTTTCAAAATCCTTCGATGAAATATGTAAAAACTTTTAACACTAAAAAGATTTAAACTTAGAGTATACCTATGTTGCCCAAAAGCAGTCAAAATGACTGCATTCTGAAAGAATAACTAATGTGTAAGAAATTTGTTTAAAATTAACTTTTAATATTTGTTATGTTATTTACAGTTGATCACAAGTTATTATTAAATATTAAGAAGCAAAAAAAATACTTCATTGTTAAAAAAATTATTTTCTAAAATTTTCTAAGAAATGGTGTCATTATATACGTAATTAGTTTTCTAAATGAAATTAAAGAACAGTCAAAATGACTTTCTCGGGCAATCTAGTAATAAGAACAATTTGTAAGGCATTTTTTAAACATTTTACTTTTCGAATTAATGCCCTTTTAGTGCACGAAAAAGAATAATAATAAATGCACACCAAATATAAAGGCTACTGGGGATGGACCTCAGAAATCTGACCCTCTCACCAAACTTCCCCACCACACCAACATGAGGACTTCGAACCTCGACAGATTTAACAACCGGTTTTATGGAAAAAAAATGTAGTAATTTGTTTTAATTTTGTTAACAATGTTTTTTTTTTGTTTCTAAGAGAAACTTATATCTTAAATTGAAAGTTTTTCTAAGCAATGTTTTTGAAATATGTGTTTGTGAAAGTGAGTTGTACTTTTTGAAGTATTTGACTCATAAAAGAGACTTTTAAATTTTTCATTTATTTTTATAAAAAATGTATCAGTTTTAATATTTCAAATTATGGTATTTTGTTTTTTATTGGTTTGTATATAAAGAGATCTTTAAATAACTTGAGTAATACCCTTCGAAGCAGTTCTGGTTAATACAAAGAGCCACATTGCATGCCTTACAGATTATAGTGCTTCTTTTTTGAATAATTTTTTCGCACAATAAAATCACCTTCTTTTCTTTTCGTAAAATTGCCAATGAGAAATGTATTATCATTAGTCTTAACTTTTATTGTTATTGAAAGCTTTGCATTTTTATGAATTTTATAATAATTAAATTCATTTTTTAAATTATTTGAAACTAAATTTAGACAAAGATTGGAATGATTTAAACATTAAAAAAGCATTAAGAACAGCAGTATCGATGAGGCTAAAGAATAATTTTTTTGTCAATTTCCTAGTTCGTCTTGCAAAAGAGTAGGTGGATTCCATGCGGTCTCCTAAATTAACGTATCCCATATGCTTGTTGTAATCTGCCACAATTTTTAGCTTTGTAGTTGCTAATTTGTCTTTTTCACATACAGAAATGTCACCATCAATATTTTTTTAAAAATATTTTTTGTTCTTCAATGATAACTTCATTTCGGGATGTGCATGTTGGTCTGCATGTATACCTGTTTCTTATCTGCCCAACACAATGCTATCATTCTATTACAAAATTTCAAGGAAAGATAACCTTGTTTCATTTTGTAAGGATCCTTTATAAAACGTTTTTCATTATGTCGTACAATTCCACAGAAAATAAAATTACCCATACAGATTTTATGGCATTTATCTTTTATAAAATCTATCACTGTATATACAACATTACTGGAAGCAGATGTTAAAAGGTTTTTTTTTTATCTTTTCCTTGATATACTCTCATATCATAAGTATAGCTATTGGCAACAGCGATTTTGTACATTTTCAAACCCCACTGTTTACTGGGTTTTTTTAGAATGTATTGTTTGTATAATACTCTTTTTTTTAAATTTAATGATAACTTCATCGAAAGATAAATTTTCTGCGTGATCTCATGCACTTCTTTAAATATTCTATTAAAGTAATGAAAAATGTTTCGTATTTTCCACAATCTGTCGTAAGTTCGAGAATATCTGCTTTCTTTTAAGCTGTTACCGGAAAAGAGTGTAAAAAATAAAATCATTAGGAAACAATCGCGGGCATCACTTCTCTGAAAAATGGAGTTTCTATGAGATTATTAGTTATCCAATAATCCTGTATGCTATCTTTTTCGATGTGTCCTGTTAATATAACTAAGCGAAGCAATTCTAAAATTTCGTTTTATCGGTTGGTTTCCATGAAGATACGTGCTTTCGTTTGTCAGTCGTTTATCCATGATGATTAAGTACAGCAAAAGCAAACCTACTAGTTTCTTCAACACAAACTGCTAAAATTTCATCTGTGAACGTCACTTTAAAAAAAATCATTTTCAGCTTTAGCAATGCAATCATCAACTTTCAATCCAAATTTACCGGGAAATGGATAAACATTTATCACTTCAGAGCCTTCTACCTCGTTCCAGGCGAAAAGGCTTTCAACTTTCTCATCAAAATTAGTTGATGGGTCTAATAAATCAACCTCATCATGTGACGTCTTACGCGTCTTTTCTTTAACATGTCCTTCGGGTTCTTTGGGCCAGAATTAATGGCAACTCTTTTTTAACCAAATCCAAGAAACGAGATGTGAAGAAAAGATGCAAATAAACGGACTTTAAATGTACGATCTTAGAGTAAGCGGTATGACAATGTAAAGGAATGTTAGACAATTGATGTGCGTTGTGGCAGTTGATGATTATTACAGTTTGTGTTCCAAGATTGAATAAGTTGTGCGTGACGTAAATACATTTATTGGTACTAGAATAGAAGGAAGCCGTACTGCGTGCAAGGTGTATCCCATTTCAGATAAAGATAAAAACTACTACGAGATAAAATAAGGTAGGATTGATTAATTTAATATTAGAATCGAGGATTAGGCGGTTCGCTTATTGAATTTGCTCTGAATTGAGTTAGGTCTTATTATAAATATACATATATTATGTGTTGTGTATTACGTCATCGTAGATTCTCTCAAATTAAATATTATAATTAAATTTTTGTTAAAGGTTTAAGTTTAATATCTTAATAAAGTCATATTAAGATAATGTTTGATCCTAGTTCTTTCGCTGATCCTACACCTGTAGCTCACTCTGATACTTCGAGGGATGGATTTCCAAGGGGAGGTACATTACAATTATTTTTGAGAATTCATCTTCATACTCCGAATCATTATCAACAACATTTTCGTCCTCTACATCTTTCATGAAATTCTCAATCTCGATTTTCGTGAGAAATTTTCGGGGCAATCTAAAAAATTGAAGAAACAGTAAGAGAAAAAGAAAAATATGTTACTCAGAGAACGTAAAATTATCGAATGAAGTATGCATATGTGTGTGTATTTATATATATATATATATATATATATATATATATATATATGCAAATCAATTTGCATGCAAAAAAGTTGCTTGATTGGTCATAAATAATTTTAAAGTGTAGTCGTGTAAATATTGGTCTATGTGTGTATTAAAATGTATCATGTGTGTGGAATAGACCAATATTTACACGACTACATTTTAAAATTATTTATGACCAATTAAACGTTTATGACCAATCAAGCAACTTTTTTGCATGCAATTTGATTTGCATCTAATACCAAATAGTGACCTACTGTGAGATTATGAATCATTTGGATTGACATGGAATTAGTAGAAGCTATGAGCAAAATATAGGAGTGGTAATTGTTGTATTAAATATGATAAATCGTTCAAAAATTGTGAATTGAATTCTTGATAGGATACTCGTTGGTGAGTTTTTAATGATTTATGCTATTTCATTTGTGAACATACTGGATTTTTAATTTGAACTTACGGATTTTAGATCTTTTTTCCACCTATAAAAGTATTTTAAAGATGGTTGCATCATCATTGGTGTTCGATGGTTCACTTATATTACGCACTTAATTGTTTTAGAATTTTAATATTTTAATGATATATCTTTCAGAATGCCATGGCGAATAGTTTAATTTTTCAAGTTTAATGGTTTAATTTTAATTTTTTTAATTTTTTGAGAATTGGATATATTTTCCGATTGACTTACCAAGTTGCAATAGGGGACAATTGGCGCCATCGAACTAGATTAATCCCACTTATGGGTCCAAAGTCCGAGGTTGCACTTGGATATTTTATAAATTTTTTTATAATTTTTTAAATTTTGTTTGAAAACGTTGGAATTTTATTTTCTATATTCGCCACTGGTATTTTGAAATTGGATTTAGCATTATAAGATTGATATAATTTAAAATTTTTAATTGATTATTAAGTGTTGTGATTGATTATATATAGTTAAATATATATATACATATGTATTTATATATATATATATATATATATATATTGAGTATTGGCCGAGTGGTAGATTTTTGTCGAGTGTGAGCAGGTTTTCATTAAACATATCTTCAGTGAACAGATATCTTCTTTATTGTGGCGCACACATCAAAGCTTAGGACAAAATTATAGTACATTTTCATATCGAAGAGACAAACTAATTCATGATGATATTAAAACACAGTGGACAGGAGACAAGCAGAAGTGACATCTTGACGGACACAACACAAAAACACTGAGATACAGCTATATTCAGTGTTACATTATGAAGGCAAAAAAAAAAGGAAAAGTGACGAATGCCATTACACAATATGTTTTGTTCCTTACCAACAGTGCAAGTGCGTGATGACTTGGATAGAATGTGCGGGACAGGAATTTCTGATGTAATAATATTCATCGATTACAATTAAAATCAGGGTGTTAGTTTTGAACCAAATAATCAAAAGATTGTTTCAATATTGTTAAAAGAGTTAATTAAAAGGAGGCTAGAGGGAATTATTACATATATATATATATATATATATATATATATTAAAGTCGAATCCTGTTCCTAAACGTTGTCAATGATAAGGAATGTGCAAAATGTGGGAGAAAAAAAGCCCTACCCAATTATGGACAATAGAAGAGAAGTCATAAAAAGGGCCAGGGAAAACCGCAACAGGGTGTGTTAGAAAAAAGGGCGATAAGAAGTTTCTCTAGAACCTTGTTACATACGTCGTACGAAGCCGAATTATGTGACCAAAAAACTTCTGACACGGCGTATGTACCAGTCGATATGTAAATGTATATTACTATAAACTGTTCATAAAAAAACGAACTTACGTGTTCATAATTTTGTACAAAAAGAGAAAAAAATGCACTATTTAACGTATTCTTATACGAAAATTAAAGCATGAAAACATATATATATGTTTGTATGTATGTATAATATAAATAGTAATTGAAATCTATAAACATAATGAAAATAACATATATTTCTATACATGCATTTGGACCCCGATTTAATGAATTTCGCCACTTAAAGAATTTTCTTTTCCCCGATAAAAATGAAGGCAAAAATCTCTGCTTAGTGAATAATAAATCCCAATTGTCCTAATCCAATTTGTTATCTTCACCAAAGTGGTTTTATGATTCCATGCATATATTAAATAACGCGACAGAGAAAGTAATCAAAGTATATATGGCATTAGCTGCTGTCGAAACAATATCATTTAGTCATATATGCCCAAATGTACCCTTGGCTATCGATGGGGTCTGGCAAATAAAGGGGTCATACTTCTCTAAGCTGTTAGTTTGTACACTCGGAAAGTTGTTGATGCGGATTTATTATCGCGCAAATGCTCATGCAATTTTAACAGCAATGTACATAGCGATGAGTGTTCGCCAAATTACATTGTAAATAGTTGGGGAATGGAAGTGTTAAGAAGTGTAAGATGTTTTGTATCTTCCATCGTTTACAGACATTACACGTTTTTACGATGTACACAATATTTGGACTCTATGGGGACTCTAAAGCATAGAAAGAAGTTTTAGAATATAAACCTTAAAGATATGTTAATATTGAACAATTGGAATATGTTGGTCACTTTGAGAAAATGATGGGAACATGACTTAGGGCTTTAAAATCAAAATTAAAAGACAAAAAGCTAGATGACAAAAAAACTCTAGGATGCTGTAAGGGATTGACAGATGCAGAAATAGACAAATTGCAAAAAATACTTTGTTTTGGCTATTCAAAACAACTCGCAAAGTTTGTCTGTCATAAGGCAAGCTATTCGGGCTATATTTTTAGATAAAATCTCTACAGATTTGAATCTACGACATGGTTTATACCCCATGGGAGGTGACTCGTGGTGTAAATATAATATGTGCATACTGAAAGGTTACACATATAAGCACAAACACGACTTATCTATTGCAATTAGGAATTGCATAAAAAGTATTTATTGATCCCTAGTCTTGAACTTTTATCTAGATGCTTGCTTGATAAAACTCAAAATATTAGTGAAAGTGGAAATAGTATTTGGTGTATAATTCCAAAAACTGTATTTGTGCAATTGGAAACTAAAAACTATAGTTTATGAAGCTATATATTTATATAATCAAGGCTTCATTACCTAATTAAAAGTTTTAGATGCATTTAACATTCAACCTCTGGACTTTAAAAATTTCGAGCGTTGCAAGAAGTAGATCGTGCGTGTATTAGAAATGCCGAATAGGCAGTTTTACAATGAACCAACGAAGCTAGAATGAAAACACACAACTAAATGTAGACGAGAATATAATCTTACAAATGTCACCAGCATTCCAAGTTATAGTTCTGGTATGCATTAGTAAGTTTTTACTTTAAAACACTATTTCTCAAAAGTGCAAATTTCAACACAAAAGGAACATTTTTGAAAAAAAAAACTACTTATTTTATAGTCTTGAAACTTTGCCCATATGTTAACACTGTATAAATAAATATTTTAATGAGAAATTTTGTCAAAAATATATTCAAAAAATATTTATGAAGAATTTCCATCGTTTCAAAAATTTTGACGTATTACTCCACATATGATTTTTTTTTTTAAAAAAACACTAATCAAAATTTTAAAAATGCTCTCATTGAAATAATAAAAACAATTCAGTGCATACACAAAAAAAATTATGACTGTACAATCTGCCAATTTTTTTAAAAAAATTATCCTTAAACTTGGTCATTTTTAACATTACGGAGGTAGGGAAAATAATGCGTGAAGTGACCCCCTTAAAGAAACTTTTTCTCTTTTCCCAATGAAAATAAAGGCAAAAAAACCCCTAATTAACGAATAAAAACACCGAATTAAGGATTGTTTCTACAGCCAAAAATTTCTATATTAATTTCTGTTACAAAAATTGGATTATTTTTTTTTCAAATAACATAATTTTTGTACGGAATAGAAAAAAAATTCTTGAAAGCAGCAAATTTTGTCGGGATAGGGTGCAACTTGTTAGCGGACTGTATAAGTGCAGACAAGTTATGAGTGCAACTTATCATGTGAGTTTTGAATGAGAAAAGAAATTCCTTTTTTATCCTATCCTACTCCACAACACAAGGGATATTTATGTTACATTGGATGAAACACTACCTATCTGAGCAACTGAAATTCAAGAAATTGTAGTTTTGTCGTGACCGATGAAAACCGTTGTGACGAGTCTTGTTGTGAAGA
Source organism: Trichonephila clavipes (assembly GCA_019973935.1). Taxonomy (NCBI): domain Eukaryota; kingdom Metazoa; phylum Arthropoda; class Arachnida; order Araneae; family Nephilidae; genus Trichonephila; species Trichonephila clavipes. The sequence continues at coordinate 992,031 of BMAU01000316.1, read as the reverse complement.
ATTAGTCTTTACACGACCGCCTCCAACTAATTCTCTTTGGGCTAGCATTCGCGTTTATTTCACAGTCACCTCTCTCTAGAAAAACCCTTATATGCAAATTAGTAAGAGTATATAATGTTAGAGTTTGATAATTTCGGGTCGAAGAAGGATCGGGGATTTGAATGCCGCGTTACTAAGGTGAGATTTAGGATTTACGCATCTTGACTAGATTTTGGCTACTACATTAACTTAGTGGATCAGGAATTAATAAGTTAGGATTGATTAATGTTAATCTGAGCTGATTTAGTGCGCTTTTTCACCTAGGGTTGTTGCTTTCTTTATATCACTTCTAGGGCTTCCTTTTGTAGTTTACTTTGTTGTTCATTAGTACAATTGAAAAATAATAAATTAGATTTATCATGAAGAGCTCTGTTCATACCTCTTTCCCTCCCACATCTTCAGGTAGACAGGACAATAAGGAAAATATTTCAGGGGGAAGCCATTTATAGCACTTCCTATTCTGAAATTGATAATAAAACTCTTAACATAACTGTTACATTTTCTATTGCTCTACACTAATTGGAAATTGTGAAAACGATGCTGCAGGATGTCAATGACGCAATATTTTTTGCTCTGCATGAACTCTAAAAAAGACCTCTATCGTCGAGAATTCAATGGGGAGTAAGAGGACTGTATAGTTGATTTAATGTTGTATCTGATAATTGAAGAGCCCTTGGTATACGAATAAGTTTATTGATGACTAAACATAACTTCACAGCACTACACTACACACACACCAACATTTAAAGACTATTTACAGGGTTAATAAGTAATATCGCTAAAAGCGCTCTGCCCAAAGCATCATGCCTTTCATGTTCATTCGATCCGTTGCATCCGCGTTCTCTTATAATTAAAATGGCGTGTTGCATATTTTTATTCTGGCAACCCTGAAGTCGCCAATTACGTTCAAAGGCGCCAACATCCTGGGCCCCGTTGCAACGCTTAATTGCAAATTACATACATTCTTACATACAAATATATGAAGTAAACACAAAATACTGATAAACAATTTCAATAATTAATATAATGCAATACGTAACTGAAATATATGCTAATGAATATAATACACAAATACAGTTATGCAATACAATAATATATATATCGTTATTCATAGATTGACAATTTTACTAATTTATTAACTGGGCGTTCGTAGGTGCCTTTATTTGTCTTTAAAGTCAGAACTCTTATAATACCGGGTGGGCAAAAAGTCCGCAAAAACATAAAAAAATCATAAAATCCGGAGAAATAAAAGAAAAAAAAACTGTTTGCAGGATCAGCATTTAGTATGTCACGGGATTTTGTTTAAGCTAGAAGAAAAATAATTCGAAAATCATCCGGTAGGTGGCGCTGTTACAAGCGTCTGTGGTGGAAATATGCAAATTAGACGGCTATAAAAACCTTTGCTCTCAATGAATCCACATTCATTTCAACATTACAAACAGTGAATGTGAACAAGGATGCTCAGTTCTCCTAATAAAGCTTTGTTGGTAAAGTTATTTTACATGAACGAGGAATCAGCGACCATTGCCTTGCGTAAATTCCGAGTTCAGAAAAATGTGAAGAGTGGAAAAGGCCCTTTAACACCTGCAGGTCTCTTAAAGCTTGTTAAACGTTTTGAGGATACTGGAAAGTTGGAGCACGAACCAGACGACCATGCTTGAAAGAAGCACGTACACAATGCATTGCTGTCGAAATGGAAGCGATTGCGTCCGAAGCAGCTTCAGGGACCAGCAGTGCTCGTGAAGCTGCCAGACCATTGGGCTTACCACCATCATCTGTCCACAATATTCTTCTACAAATCCTCCAGCTGTACCCATACAAATTGCAATCGTGGCATGAACTTTTGCCAGCAGATACCACAGAGGGAAGCATTTGGGAAGTGGGCCTTCTCTAAAATGGAACAAGATCCCACTGGGGTTTTTAACATCTTGTGGACAGATGAAGCTCATTTCTAGCTTCATGGTGACGTTAACAACCATAACTGTCGCATTTGGGCGACCTCTAATTCACGTGAGTGCACACAAAAGCCATTGCATTCCCCAAAAGTGACAGCATGGTGTGGTTTTACGGGTTCATTTATCATAGGACCCTTCTTCCTAGAAACGCAGTGCCCAGTAAATTGATGGATAATGGAAACGGTAAATGCTCAGCGTTATCTAAGGCTTCTGTGAGAGACTGTCGTGCCATGTTTAAATCAACGAGGTCAGATTTCGAATGTCACGTTCACGCAGGATGGAGCAACCAGTCACACTGCTAACCCGGTTAAGGCATTCCTGATACAGACGTTCGGGGAAGATAGAATCGTTAGCAGGCGCTGCAGGTACCCATGGCCTCCTCGGTCTCCAGATTTAACACTGACCGACTTCTGGTTGTGGGGATATTTGAAATCTCACGTGTATCTATCCGGTCCATCAAGTATGTCGGAACTGAAGGATGTGATCCGCAGAGAAGTATCCTCCATACATCCGGACATGTTGCACTCTGCCGTTGCTGGATTTGTCACTCGTCTGGAATGTCTTCTCTCCTGTGGTGGCGGTCATGTGGAACATATTATGGTGTAATAAATTTGTGAAAGTGTTCTGTTCATTGTTTATGCATTGTTTCTTTGATTTGCGTTCATCAATGCAGCCTACCGGATGATTTTCGAATTATTATTTTTTCTAGCTTAAAAAAATTCCGTGACATACTAATGCTGATCCTGCAAATAGTTTTTTTTTCGTTCATTTCTCCGGATTTTATGAATTTTTAAAATTTTTACGGACTTTTTGCCCACCCGGTTTTATCTTTACCTGGGTGCACCTTGATAATTTTTGCAAGATTCCACTTAAGTATTTTAAAAAAATCTTCATCTTTAACTAGTACTAATTCATTCTCCTTAAATGGTTGCTCACCCCTTTCCCATTTTACGCTTTATTGTAGCCGGTTTAGATAGTCATTTGACCCTTTTTCCCAAAATGTGTGTGTTAATTTTTGCACTAATTGCCATCTATTTAGTCGATTGATTGGTGTACTTGTAAGGTTGGGTTCAGGCGAAGCAGTTAAGGAAGTTCCAACCAAAAACTGAGTTGGAGTAAGAATATAATCGTTTGGATCGCTAGAAATTTTGGTTAATGGTCTTGAGTTTAAAACTGCTTCCACTTGGGTTACAGGTGTTACAAATTCTTCATAAGTTAGTATTGTGTTACCTATAACTCGTTTTAGGTGAGATTTGAAAGATTTAATACCTGCTTCCCATACACCGACATAGGGAGTAGCAGGCAGGTTGAATGCCATACTATACATTCAGATGCTATGATGTTTTCAATTTTTTCCTTACCTTCCTTAACGAATAGATTTTGCAATATATTTTTTTAATTCATTGTTAGCACCTCAAAGGTTTGTACCGTTATCACTAAAGATATCATGGGGCTTTCCCCGACGCGAAATGAAACGTTTTAACCCTCTAAGCGGATAGCACGGAAAATTCCGTCACTGTAAAGATGCTTCAAAAATGCACTGCACGGATTTTTCTGCCTTCAAGTAACGTTTTCAAAAGTGGATTAGCTGTAAACGATTGATCTCTTGGTTCTTACTTGACAAAGGAACCGAACTTTGTCATAAAATTGTCCCCGTTCGACCTCCCAAGTTCTAAAAGGGGGAAAGGAAAGAATTATGTTGCATTTTTAAAGGAAACTTCAAAATAAGAGTTACCGCTTTCGGAATAACTTTTCAGGAGAAGGTATCCACTTAGAGGGTTAATGCACCAAGAAAGGCATCAGTAGAACAATTGGTAACTATTTCTAGGTGAATTGCCTTTACAGCGAAGCAAATAAAAATACATACATAAAATTTCTATGATTTCTTGAATTTACCTGGATACAATTTAATAAAGAAAGGACCGGAATAATCAATACCAACCTTGGTGAATACTTTTGATACCGTTACTCGGTCACTGGGCAAATCTGCCATAACTTGATTTTTTTGCCTTTGCATTTACCTTTAAACAAGGAATACAATTTTTCAATACCTTTCTTACCTGATTTCTACAATTAATTATCCAAAACTCTGATCTGATGCAAGCTATAGTTGATTCAACACCTGTATAAAAATGTAAAACATGATAATAATTAATCAACAAATTAGAAATATGACCTTTGTTTGGAATAATCATGTGATGTTTTTGATTGACAGTTAAATTGGAGTGTGTAAGTCTTCCTCCAACACGAATGATGATGTTCTTCTCATCTAAGAAAGGGGATAAATTTAGTACACTACTTGAATTGGGTGTTTGTTTACCCTTAAGAAGACACTGGATTTCTAGAGGAAAATGCACAGATTGAACATTTCTGATAAGGCAAATTAATGCTCGAGATAATGCAGTTACAGTTAGACTGCCAATGGTTCTTTGCGAGGAAGGGTTTCTTGCATTTTATTTAAATCGTAGACACCATGCAAGAATTCTTTTCAGTTTCACAAAAGATGAGATTTATTGATGATTGGGAGTAATTCCACATTTTGCGTAACAATACACACTGGATCTGATTTTTTAAACTCACGTAAATATAAATCATTATCGTTGATTTCACTGATATCACAAGGAGACACAATTGGGTTGTTTTGCAAAATCGATGGACCATACCACCACAATACACAATCTTGAGTTTTATCAGGATCGATCCCTCTGGATGTAATATCCGCGGGATTTTCTTGCGATTGGACGTGTTTCCAGGAGCTCACTCTGGTTAGATGTTGAATTACACTGACTCGATTTTTCACAAAGGGCTTGAGAACTGAAGGGTCCTTTTTTATCCATGCAAGGACGATAGTTGAATCAGTCCACATCACAATATCGTTGAAGGGAATTTTCATCGATTTGATGGTCTTTCGTATTAACTTAGCAAGAAGCACTAATGCACACAACTCAAGCCGGGGAAACGTTACCGACTTCAAAGGTGTAATTCTTGATTTGGAGCACAATAAATTTGTAGATGCAGTTCCCGAATTATGAAGACACTTTACATAAATTGCCGCACCGAAGGCTCTTAAAGAACTGTCGGAGTACCCTTGGAGTTCTATTCTCAGTGCATCGTCCGATAAAATATATCGTGGAATGTTCAAGTTGTTGATTGCAGCTAAAGACTTCACTAATCTCTTCCACTGTGCTTCCAAATGTATTGGCAAATAATCCTTCTAGTCCAACTTTATTCTTCATACTTCTTGCATTACCAGTTTCGCCTTCGTAACTACAGACGAAATGAGACCTAATGGATCAAAAATCCTAGCAGTGGCTGAGAGGACTGACCTGTTTGTAATTGTAGAGGAATCAGAGACATCTGCAATGGAAGACACTGAAAATCCTGAAGTGTCCTTTTGAGGTATCCACAAAAGTCCTAACGCTTTAGTTTCATCAGGAATTGTGAGAGAAACATCTCCATCGGAAACATCGAAATTAGAAAGCAGTTCAATGCAGTTGGAGGACCATTTATGCAACTGCATGCCAGCTCCACTAAAGAGGGATATAAGTTCCTGTTTAAGTTGTTTTTCTGAAGAAATGCTCGAGCAGACATGGATAAGATCGTCCTTGAAAATATCCGCACTTACAGCTGAGGCCGCTAACGGATATTTATGCCCATCATCCGTAACTAATTTCTTAAGCACTCGTTGTTCAAGAAAGGGAGCACACATGTTGTACCGTACACTACTCTATTCATTCGGTACGTTTTGATAGAGTCGTCAATAGTGTCCTTCCATACAATTCGTAACAGGTCTCTCTGAGATTCATCGATGAATATCATGCGAAACATTTTTTTAATATCTGAAGTCAAAGCGATTTTATTTTTTCTGAATCTCAATAATATCGCGAATAAGTCATCTTGAATGACTCCTCCATTTGCCAAAATAGAGTTCAACGACCCGCCAGTCGAAGTAGAACATGATGCATCGAAAACAGTCCTAAGTGGTGTGGATTTGGAGTCGGGACGTAATACACCATGATGCGGCATATAATATGAAACTGTCGGCTCAGGTTCATCGAATAATTGCTCTATATGTCCCATATCCAAATATTCATGGATAAATTCTCGATATAACTGTTTAAGATTTGGATTGGCATCTAATTTTCGCCGTAACGAATTTAATCGACGAATAGCCGTTTGTTAAGAAAAGCCAAGGCAACTAGGTTCCTTTAAAAAGGCCATCTAGACAATGTATTGTCTCGATTGATCTCTGCGATGATTATTTACAAAGTGTTCTTCGCAAAACTTGGATTGTGAATTTAGATTATGAGGTTCATCTTCAATCGATTCTAACTGCTAAAATTTAGAAATTAAACTTTTTAACCCTTCTTGTTCAGAAAGAAGGAAAACATCGCTGTTTTACATCGGCTGCCGGGAGCACTCCAGTAACTATGCAATTGAAAACCGACTTTTGCAAAGTTACTGAATCATATATTTTTATCTGATCTGCCTTAATAATTTTGAAGAACACTTGCGCGCCTAAGAGCATTGAAACCTTCGATGGCTTGTGGAAAGAAGGATCCGCCAACTTAATGTGTTTTGGAAAAGAAAATTTTGATATGTCTAAAGTGCAAGACGCGGAGTGAATGATGATATATTTGGAACAATGAGACACTTCAAGTGTTTATTGAAAGAACCATCTTGATACGAAATATTAGCATTTACAGAATAGTTTATCTTTTGAGCAAGGCCGTTAAAGCCAGAAACTGTTGAATTTATTTTGTTTCTCTTTAAAATCCCAATGAAGTTGCACTATCTGAATCGTTTACATTTATTTCTGAGCCACTATCCAAAATTATTCTTACTGGAAAATTATTTATGTATACGATTGCTGTGCTTAGCATATATTTAACGCGCGGTGATTCATCTGCATTCGTTGCAAATCTTTGCTCGGTATTGACCTTAGCTGTTTCGCCTGGCGTGGGAGAAGAAGCAATTGAGCTATCATCTCGGTGTAGCTTAGTATTGTGAATTTTTTTGCATATCTTGCAACGGGATGTCGAAACACATTTTTTATCGGGGTGGTAGTTAAGGCAGTTCGTGCAAATGTTATTCGTTTTACATAGTTCATACCTTTCCAAAGTAGAATGATTTAAAAATAATTCACAATTAAATATCGAATGCTTATTTTTTATGACAAATCAAACATTCTTTTTGGTCTTGGATATATTCAACGGAAGTGGTTGGTTTTAATTTTTCTTTCTTCAGAAACGATTTCCATCGCGGATTAATTAAACCGGAAGTAGTTTTATTTTTTATTGGAACATTTTTCCCCGCGATTTCAGGCGGTTTGATGACTGCTTCTAACTGAATGCATCTTAGTTCCAAAAAGGAAATAAATTCATTTAAGCTAAGTACTTTAGTAGTAGTTAAACAAATGAAATAATCGCTGAGATTCTTTATCGACTTTGTTGCTTAAGACATGCAATATAATTGCATTAGACAGAGGATTTGATTCGAAATTTAAACTTTTTAAAGATCTCAAATGATATCTTATTTTATCTATGATTGATTGAATTTGAGATGAATTTTCGCTGTTAAGTTTATTTATAGAAATAATTTCTGCTATATGAATGCCTACTAAAGCTCTTGTATTTTCATACCGGACTTCCAAGGCCTTCATTAGTGAATCAAAAATATCTTGATCGCTTTGAATTAGTCACGCTTCATTTGTAGTGCTCCTTTGAGATAGCAAAGTTTCCTGTACTTCGTTTAAAGATGGATTATTTCCGATTAGATTCATAAACTCTAATTTAAATTGTTCAAATTCTTGGAACTTGCCACTAAAATTTAGGAATGGCGGATCAGGCAATTTAACATGATTATTCTTTGAAGTATTATTTACAGTTTTCTTTTTACTTTCATAATTGGATAAAAGAACAAGAAAGCTTACCTTGGTTTCTTCAGCCTCCTCTTGTAAATCGCTTAATGTATCCAATGCGTCTTTTAAATTAACTTTATCCGGAAGGGCACAATAGTCGTTTTGAAGAATGTCCAATTCTTTGATAATACTTTTTATATTGTCCTGTTTCGATTTTAAGGTGATGTAATCCTTCGTACTGTCCGTTGGTTGAAAGCTATTAATGAAATTTTTTACCTTCGGAACTTTATTTTGAAAGGTCGTTTGTTTACGGTTAAGTTCAATGATGGTCGTTTGTTTACGGTTAAGTTCAATGATGGTCATTTTTGTAGCACGATTTATTCCTCGTTCAGGAATCGATTGTGGTTACTATTCCTTCATTCAGGAACCGATTTACGATTATATTCCTCGTTCAGGAACCGATTTTTGATATGGTGTGATGAGAACTGTTAATGTTCAATTTACCAGGGCTACTTCAATACGATAATTAAATAATTGACTCGTTGTATCCATAATTAAGCTAGAACAAACTGCGGGGAGTTGGACCAATTTCGTCAAGAATTCAATGGAGAGCAAGAGGAATGTATCGTTGATTTAATGTTGTATCTGATAATTGAGGAGCCCTTGGTATACGAATAAGTTTATTGATGACTAAACATAACTTCACAGCACTACACTACACACACACCAACATTTAAAGACTATTTACAGGACTAATAAGAAATATCGCTTAAAGCGCTTTGCCTAAAGCACCATGCCTTTAATGTTCATTCGATCCGTTGCATTCGCGTTCTCTTATAATTAAAATGGCGCGTTGCATATTTTTATTCTGGCAACCCTGAAGTCGCCAATTACGTTCGAAGGCGCCAACAAACTCTTTTCATAAATCAGAAATAAAAGACTCCCATACATCTATTTATCAAAATTTAACATTTACTGTAGAATAATTAAAAAGTGTGTAAAATTTATAACTATGGATATTTTTGGTTATTACAGAATTTCCAAAAGATAAGCGCAAAAAAGTGGTATTTTGGTTTGACTCCGAGGTAACGAATTACCTCTATTTAACTAAGACATGTGTGATCCTGATAAATTCGTTAAATCGGGGTCCGACTGTGTATCATAATTGTAATTGTGCGCAATTCAATTAATATGAGTAAAATTATACGTCATCATTCGCTGGACTATTTAATAATCTTTCAATGAAAAAGAAAGAAAATAATATTCTAGGAAAGAGCTAGAATAACTTTTAAGTAACTATATCATCGTGTAATTCGTAATCGTAAAAATGTGAATTTTTTTATCAGTTATAGTACAATTGACGTTGTGTACCTGGTTCCCACAGAGTTAAATCAAAAACGCACCGATAAAATAACATAAATGCCTATTATGTTTAAAAATTGAATAAAGGAAGCATACTTTTTTAATCAATTTATTATAATTTTATCATTTCAAGCTAAGAAACTAGGGCAAAATTCCACAGTCCATGTACAACTGTCATTACTACAATATATATATAAATGTATAAATTAATTTTACAATTATTTCCATTAGGATATAATATTTAAATTTTTACAAATTGCAAAAATAGAAAGAGAACAATATATTTAATAATTTGGAAATAATTCAGCAGGATGGGATCTTAGGAAAAAATAGTTTTTATTCAAAGGTTCATTTTAAATTTGAAATTCATAATTATAGGCTTCCAATTTATTTTAGTATTTCATATAAAATATTTTGCTCAAAAATTTCACCTATGTATCTTACTACATTATTAATAACTTTTATTGTATCTTACTACATTATTAATAACATTTCATTGAGATTCTGGCTTCCTGAAAAATAAATTCTAAATTTAAAAACATTCCATTTTAGCTTTTTATTTTAAACTGAAAAGCATGTTTTTTTTACAAATGTCATAATAATGAATTTATACTAAATAAAGAATTTAAAAAAAATAAATATCGTTTTCTTATTGGATGATGTGTTCTCTGTGTATGTAAATGGGCAAACTAAATAGTGTCAAATTTTGTATCAAATTCAAACATCTATTTCAAGTATGAACTTTTGAGATTATTCAAAAAACAGCCAATAAAAATAAAAAATGTTTAATCCACTTCGCAATAAAAAGGTACCGACAAAAATACGTTCTCAATTAGGAAAAATAAAGCCGTGAACCGTTTTTAAAAAGCGCATCAATGGACAATTTTTATGATATTTAGTACCACATAGATTATAATATATGTATAAAATTGTTTTAAGGATATTTTGACAAAAAATATTTAAAAACAATATTTTGGCAAAAAATTATCTTAGAATTAACTTTTTCAAAATGTTCTCCTTTTATAAAAAATGCTTCTAAAATAATAATATTTTGCTTATATAAAGTTAAAGACTTCTTTAGAGAGTCTAAACTATTTTTTTTTGAAAAATTCACAAAATTTTCAGAGTTACAACCAATTAAAAGTATTATCGGCGTGTTTTTCTTAAAATTTCTCCCCTCTGTTGTCGTAAAACATCGATAAACCCGCTTCTAAGTTATATACTTCAAACACTCTAGTTTATCCTCTGTACTGTGGTCTGAACTATATACCGGCAAAATATTATTATAATAGAAGAATTTTTCCCAAAAGGGAATGTTTTGAAAATGGGTCATTCTATGTTAATTTTTTGTCAAAATATTGTACTTAAATAATATTTTATTGCAATAAAATATCCTTTAAACAACTTTATATACATTTTCTGATCTAAGTGACACTAAATAACTTAAATATTATTCATTTATACGCTGTTGCAAAATCACTGTTCCGAACGTAGTCGGATACCTTAAATGAAGTGTTCTTTGTGAAGAAAAGCATTTATTTAATTTAAAGTAATAACGCAGGTTAAATTGAATAATATACACAATGTATCAAGTATATACTTAATCAGTTATTAAATTCAATTGGTGCTAACTTAATAAAGTACTGAAATTCCGGAAGTTCCGTCTAGACTTGATCTCAGTATTAAATTAATATAGATTGTCAAAGAATTTGTGCTGGTTGTTTTGCATTATAACGATTTAAATCTCAGAATTTCCAGGCTTGTTATGCTGAATTAATGTAACATTACGTTAGTTGAACTAGTAGTGTTGCCCTGATCAAAATTATTGATTGTGCCCAAAATTCCGTGATTAGACATTTTTTTTACAATAGGATGCAATTATCATAGATGGTTTGATTTATATCTCTATCAAGTAATTTTGAATTAAAAAAGTCACTAACTATTTTATTTCATCTACCTATAAGCTTTTAAAAATCTCAAGTTGAATATTACTAAGGCAAGATGAGGCTTAAATCAGATCAAGACTGCATTATGAATTCACAATTTTATCTTTCAGCAGAACTTTTCAACAATTAATAGTTTTTAAGATTATGCAGTTATTAGATAAATCACTTTTCGGAAAAAAAATCAATAGCAAATGTTAACTATTAAAATACGCAAAGAATGGAAATAAGCTGGAACTTTTAATACAAAAAGAGGAAGAATAAGCGTTAATATATATCATACAATTAATACATATTAATTAAATAATTAAATGTAGAAATATATTTTGATGAACATATTAATTAATTTTAAAATAAAATTCTAAAATATACATATATGACAGAAGTTTTCATAAGTTATATTCATAAGCTTTAATTTAACGTAAAGTCTGTCGAATAACGAGCAATTTTAACACCAAAAATGAGATCGAAATTTACTGGTGCGAGTTACATGCCGAGTATAAAAATGATACATTTATAAGTAAATAGAGATGTATTATAAAACATTTGGCTACTACATACATCGAAATAGTGTTTATTTAAAATAAAAAAAAACATACCTTGTGAAATTTAAAAGTTATAGGTCTAAAAGTATACTATTTTTAAAAAAAAAACCTAAGAGTGTACCTCGAATAAATGACTTTAACACATATTAGCAATACATAGATACATTTTAAGTTTCTTCGTAAAAAAGAGGGTGATAAAGTGAGGGAATTATTAATTAGATATATTTTCTATATTGAAAACTTTTTAAGGTGACTGCCTACCTTGAAAATGTCGCTTTTCGTCTACATAAGACAATTTTTTTTTATTTCAGAATCTTATAGTTTGAACATTTTTCTTTCAAAAACAGTTTTTCCTTTTCCTTTACGCAAAATAGAAATAAAGTTATAGTGATTTAAAAAAAAATATCACTATCTGCAAAACGGAACCGGAAGTATCATTTCAAAACCGCAAGTTGAAGAAAATTTTAATTTTTAACTTAAATTCTACAGTTTCTTTCATTTTTTTAATATATTAAATATATTTCGGTAATTTTTTTTCTAGTATTTCAGCCACTACTGTATTATTAGTATAGTTCTTTCTTGCTAAAAATTGGCAACACAGACAGTCTGTTTACATTCTAGCTGGTGTTTTGCTCAGCTGTATATTTGGTCACTTTTTATAACAAAAATTTATATTTTACGATAAAATTTTGCTGAAAAGTGTTCAAAAATATCTTAAATATGGGTCATAAGAACCAATATCGCTCAAGAAAGCGAAAGTTTACTGGAACGCTCAAATATAGATTCTCAGGCTAAAAATACGACCGTTGCAAGTAATATTGAACAGAAAACTGCAAGTGCATCAAAACTTGAAGATTTGAAGGACAATTTTTTAGAAAATTCTAGGAATTGTGATGAAATTTTCGGACATCGAATATTTGATGTCACCACATTGCTTTCTGTGTTTGCAGTACTTTGTTGTCCAGTTTGTTTACATGATGAACTCAGTTTGACAGAAGACTCTAGGTATGTAATATGTTCAAACTTTTCCTTGAAATGTAGAAACTGCGATTTTTTTAAAATGATTTACTTCATCTAAAAAAATCAACAATAAATTTAAGCTTAATAATCTGATTGCTTTTGCCTTAAGAGTAATTGGAAAAAGGTACACAGCTGGAAATAAACTGTTCGTTATGTTGGACTTGCACTTTCTTTCCAAAACAGCCTTTCGAAATCAAGAATTAAAGATTCAGCAGGCTGCATCTATAGTTTCTATAGAAAGCATGAAAAATGCAGCAACTGAGGTGAAAAAATTAAAAAATTCACCCTTAGAATCAATAAGCTGATGTGGCGTGTCAATGGATGGGACTTGGCAGAAGCGTGGCTACTCGTCTCACATTGGTTGCGGCAGTTGCATATCCATTGACACAGGAAACATTTTGGACATCGAAATAATGTCACATTTTTGCAGAATATGTTCAAAGAAGAATAAAGTTCCAAATGCTGCTTCTAATGCACATGTTTGTTGCAATCATAAGGGTTCGGCTTCAAGTATGGAGACTGTCGGAGCATATCGCATATTTGAGCGATCAGAGAATCATCGTAACATGCAGTACACTGATTACTATGGTGATGGGGACTCCAAAGCGTATGAATCCGTAAAAAACATGTACGCTCATAATACAGATAATACACTAGAATGTATTGCTCACGTGCGGAAAAGGGTTGGGAGTCATCTGAGAAAGTTAAGAAAATCTGTGAAAGGATTGGGAGGAAAGGAAAAATTGACGGACAATTTTATTGACAAATTACAAAATTATTATGGAATAGCAATCCGCAGTAATATAAAAAATTTAGCAAGCATGCAAAGCGCAGTTATTGCTGCGTTTTATCACTGCTGTACCAATACTGAAAAGCCTATGCATGGTCAGTGCCCAACAGGAACAGATAGTTGGTGCAAATTCCAAAAAGCAAAGGCAATTGGTAAAATATTTGCTGCCAAAACGACGGGACTCCCACAAAATATTTTATGTACTGTTAAACCCACTACTTTAAACTATGCGATGAAAAACTTTTAGAAAAGTGCCTACATGGATTGACTCAAAATGCCAACGATAGATTCAATGGTGTTCTGTGGAACATATATAGTTCCAAAGCAAAACTTTGTTGAACTCCAGTCTTTGAAATTAGGGGCATATATAGCAGTTCTACAATTTAATGAAGGTGCTAGTGGCTTATTAAAAATGATAAATAAGCTGGGGTTTAATGCTGGTAACTATATGATACGTGTATTAAAATTGTATGTCTATCGACGAATTAACGACGCAGAAAGACATTCATTACCATTTACAAAATTAAAAAGAAAAAAAAAACACGAGCTCTCAGAAAGAAAAAGGGTTGCACCAGGAAAACAAGGAAGATATGACATATCATCCTGGGGAAGTTTAGACATATTTGTGATGCACGTGTGCCTTTTAACGGTAAGATAAAACTTTAAATGAGTTTTTCTCAAAATTTTGTTTTCGAAAGAAACTCTTTACCATTTACATGATAGCTTAAGAACCAAACGAGATAACCTTTTGAAATTTTGTGGGAATGTGTACTATACTGTTTTTCATAAAGTGAACTAAAAGTTTTGTTGTAGGTTAAATATTTTTTTCATTTAGGATAGTTTTTATAAATAAAAAACTTTAAAATTATCAAAATTTTCATATTGTTATGTATAATTATCTGTAATGTTTTATATTTTAATATTTCTCTTAAATTTTGGCTCATTTTGAAGAGCACCATAATATGTATGTTGCATATAAAGAAAATTGTGATAATTGTATAAGAAATTTTTATACAATGTTACCGGTTTTGGTAAAAATTTGGTAAAATTTCCTTGAAAACCACCAATTTTTCTAAAAGTACACTATTTATTTAAAATTTTTAATGTATGTACATATTTTTTTTTATTTTTCTTCCTAAAAACGCTCAATTTGTTTCAAAAATCTGTTTTTATGAAAAAATTGTATCCGATGGTAGGCAGTCACCTTAATACACACAAAAAACAGTATACTTTCCTTGAAGTTTCAGAAACATGAGAGAAAAAGTGCATTGTACGGCATTGTGAGCTGCCTAAATGTCCCTTGTTCTTATGTGCTTTTCTTGACTACAAACGTCAACGTATATATGTGTTTTGAAAAGGTTGCATATTATAGCCATCTTCAGTCAACTATACGTCATTTGAAGTGATTTTCTTGTAAGTATACTTTGTACGGCCTGATAAAAATTAAATGCGTAGACATTTTCTATAGTTTTCAAAAGTGAATTTTACACATTTTCCCGAAAATAAACTACTGAAGAACTTTAATTACATATGTCGCATGAGCTAAACATAAAATATGTGAAACTGCTTGATTATATGAAAATGCTGAAATTTCTCGTTCCTTTTCCGCAACAGGACACCCGACCATTTTAAGTATTCATTATTTGTGTCCAAAAATACAATTGTGTATAAAGCTTGCATTTAGATTAACTTTCTGATTGAAATTGAAGATTTATAAATAAATTCACTTTTAGGAAGATAACAGCTTTTTAACAGATTGATATCTGGAAATTAAACTTGGCATTCTAACATACAAAATAAATAAGCATTTGTAAAAATGTTAGGAATTTTTGGTGGGGTGACGGAGCTATTTTCTTATTCAAACTTACTATTTAGCTACATTTTTAATAGATATTTCCGGTATAGATAAATAATAACATTTCTCTATTGCGTATAAAATAAGAATGAAAGAAAAATAAATTAATTATCCTGCCACAAAAAAAGTACAGCCTTTTTTATTTGTTCTCAATGGAATTTAAAATTATATACCTATGGCGCTCCAATACATAATTTGTGCATAGAAGGATAAATTTTTAAGCAATTACTTTTTACAACCTATATTGTATGGATTTTATTTAAATGACCAATGACCATAAAAATAAATAAATATCATATATATATATATATATATATATATATATATATATATATATATATGTGTGTGTGTGTGTGTGTGTGTGTGTGTGTGTGTGTGTGTGTGTGTGTGTGTGTGTGTGTGTGTGTGTGTGTGTGTATGTATAACAGTTTAAAATTAAGTATGATCTAAAGCAATCTTCTTTCCTTAGAAAAAAGCATCACTAAATTCTTATAAACGAATCGAATACACTTTTTAATTATTTCACTAAAAACCCAGACTTGACTTCTGTTCATTATAAACTCAAAACATTATAATTTGAGTTAGTTCTCCCACTCTCATAATCCGATTATTTGAAATGGAACAATCAGAGTTAAGTTCTTTTTTCTTCATTTATTTTATTATTATAAGAGTTAATACAGAAAATAGTTATTATTTTAAGTTTAGATGATTCTTAAGTCACAGAAATAAATTGAATGTCAAAGTTCAAGGTGATTCGTATATCATTAAATATAAAAGAAAAAAAAATAGTATGGTGTTGAAATCTGTCTACGAATTTAAGATAGTTATAGATTGCACTAGCTTTTTTTTCAACATATGTTAAAGATTTCTTATGACAAATAAGGATTGTAAGTGTTTTTTGAATATATTATTTGGTCTTGAAATCTCTTGTAATACATTTATAAATCTTCTTGCAATTAATGAACAATTCATGACATAAAAGAGAATAATTTACAAAATTTTAATAGGAAATTTTTCTAAATGGTTTATTTTTGAAAATATATTCATTAAATTGCTTATTAACTCTTACCGAAGAATTAATGATTGTTGTAATAAAAGGATCTATGCATTCATTTAATTTGAGTTGCACTACATTATTTTTCTATCAGTGAGAATTTTGTATGATATAATGTTGGGCAATGGTTTATTTCGAAACAAATCACTTAAATTTATATGCAAACATGCATGCATGCAAGCACACTTCAACATACACACACACACACACACACATATATATATATATATACATAAATTTAGAGAGAGAGAGAAATTAACTTTTAAAGGTTACGAGAAAATAATTAATGAGATTTCTCAGTATAATAAGTTATATGTAGTTCACAAAGAGTTTCCACAAAATACATTATAATCTTCTGGCTCAAATTTATTTTTAATTTCTATTTTTTTAAAAAAATTGATGCTTAACTTTAAAAATAAAATTAATTGAGTGCAACTAACACAGTCAGATACGATGAATTTACCAAAAACAGAGGGTAAAATAGGACTTGTGGAAAAACAGTTAATCATTTCATTAAAAAAGTTTTGCATGATGTATTCCTTCAAAAGAGTTTATCATGCTAATAAAAAATGTTAGAACTTAACTGTTTTGTCATATCATCAATATTTATTTGCAACCTAATCGAGAATTAATACTCGTAAGTTGTAATTATAATTATTACTATTTAATCTTAAATCTTTTTTATTAACAATTCTAAAGCTCTCTTTAAATTCACTTTTAAACAAGAAGCATAAAGGGATCACTGAATCGTTTTCTTGAAAATTGCTTGTGGTAATACAGCGTTATTGTGTAAGAAAAATATTCATTAAAATAATCTTTATTTTTATTTTTATCTCACAGAAAAATTATTCGTCATCATAATAATTTGTAAACCTTATCACTTGCTGTTTTTAATGCGTTTCGTATCCTGTTAAGTCATTTCAAATTGAATATAATTGATAAGACTGCACCATATAGTTTAATAAATTAGTAAGCTGTTCAATGATTGTCATAACTAATGTGCTCATACTTTAAAAAGTAAAAAGTAAGCATTTATCATTTTCCAATTGATTGCAATTAAATTTTACAATAAAAGTATTGCATTTAATTCTTAATCGAAATTATTTATAGTTTTTAAAAAAATTAACCATTTGGAATGAAATAGAAAAATAGCTTTACATTTTATAATACAGTTTTTAGTTTAATATTAAGTAGACTTTAAAAAACCAGGGAAGTATACTAGCAATGTTATAATTGAATATTTCCATTTAGCTGTTCTTCATATTTATAACTATTTCTTCAAGAATATTTCTTATTTATTAAAGTGCCACGTGTTTTAAAACATACAGTGTTGAAGCGACGATAATTCTTGGATTTAAAGTTAATTATTCATAAGAAATTTAAAGTCAAAACTTAAAGTAACAAAAAACAGTTAGTGAATAACGACTTGTATTTTAGTAATATGTTTGCTCATTAATAGAATTCTTATGCCTATAAAATTTCCCTTATTTTGTTTAATTCTTTGAATACCTAAAGACAGTGTATAAGTGAACATCTTATATATTTATATCATTATATTAATACAAAGAAAATCCCTGTTATTTTTTTTAATTTAACTTTTTGATTTAGTCTTTGTTTAAGGTATCCGAACACGTTTGGAGTACTTTTTAACAAAATAGCATAATTAAACAATATAAATGCTTTTTTAGGACTCAATACCAATAAAAACTAATACTTAACTAACAATATTGAAAATTAATTACTCAAATCTTAGAAAAATCACACTTATAAATGATATTTTAGCAATTTTTTTGAAAACTTAAAAGCACAATTAGAGAAAACAGTAATAAACTTATAGTAGTAAGAGTATTTCTAAAACAAATTAGATGCATTTATCTAGGAAATGAACTAAAATTTTAATGTTTTATTAAAATTTGAAAATTTTAGACCTGATTAAATAAACATAACAAGAAATGTGACATTCTTTCAGACCACTATTTAAATAACATGCCATAACTCAAAAGAATTCATACAAAAAGAAATATCTTAGTCTACATTCTCTAGAAAATAACATACATATCAGATTCAAAATGTTTTAAAGAAATACATTTGTAACAGTTTGAGTTATTAGACTCGCTATGATAGATTTTAAGCAATTTAAATGCCTAATTCTGGTAGATCAAAGACACGCTTCCGGTTTTTCTAACTAAGTAAAATTGATTGCAACTTGGTCTCTAGGTAGTGTAGAAACATAATAAAGCAAAAAGATAGCTCTATTCAATAAGATAATAAACAAAAATATCTGCCTCGACCGAATTTGGTCATTTTCAACGTGTTCGGATACCTTAAAGAGCTATAAGAGATTTGAACAATTAGAAGAAAGGGTTATATATATATATATATATATATATATATATATACACGAGTGTGCAAAAATTAAGGACGAGACGGTTTTTTCAACATAACTTTGTACAAAAGCTTTCCAAATCAACACATTTAATACCGTAAGATCCCCAATACGTAAGAACATGTGTAATATGTAAGCAACACTTCCTAAAAGAGAAATCAGAGGGATAAAAAGAAGCTTTATTGAAAAAGTAGCACGGAGCGCAATGCGACTGAAGGCCGAAAAATCCCTGTGATGGGTGTCCAGCAAAAATATCCGGTCTTTAGTAAGGGATATGATCTCCCCTGACTGCTAGGCTGGTTTCACAGCGTCTGCCCATGCTGAGAATGAGGGTGTCAATGTCCTGTTGAGGCCTTGCTGCCCATTCGTCTTGCAGCGCCAATCGAAGCTCCCGAATCATTACTGTTGGTAAGGTACGAGCTGCCAAGCGTCTGCCTGAAAATCCCATACATGCTCGAAGGGATTGAGATCCGGAGATCGTGCCGGCCAATCCATACGTTCAATATCCTCACTCTCTAAGAGCTGTTTGGCAGATACTGTGCGATGACATGGTGCATTGTCCTCCATGAAAAGAAACTGCAGACCCATAGCGCCTCTAAACAGATGCACATATGGAAGAAGAATCTCGTTACAATAACGGGTCCCGTTGACTGAACCTGCGTCGAAGATGTGAAGGTCTGTACGACTACCAAGCATGCTGCCTCCCCAAACGAGAACACCGCGACCTCCATAAATGTCTCTTTAATGATGTTCGAGGGATGATTGCGGCTTCCCCGCTCTCTCCAGATGAGTATGCGATGAGTATCGCTACTCAAACTGAATCTGCTCTCATCTGTAAAGAGTACTCGTCCCATTCATTGTCTCTCCAATTACGGTGTTCCCGGCACCACAGATAACGCCTTCTCCGATGGGCAGGCGTTAAAGTTACACACCGTACATGGCGTCGTGCAAACAGACCACCACCGTCCAGTCTTCTGGCCACGGTAAAACGCGATATCGGTCGTCCAGTCACCTGTGTCGTGTGTCTAGCGATTTCTCCGCTGTCTGCCGCCTGTTTCTTCTGGCCTGTATGACAATGTACCGGTCATCTGCGGGTGTGGTTCCTCGTGGACGACCACTACTGAACCCCCGGATAGCTGTTCCTGTAGTTTGAAATTGTCTCCAAAGTCGTGAAACGATGCTGTGAGCAATTCCGAACTCTGCGGCCTTCCTCCAACTTCCCAATGATTCGACATCGGGTAAAAGCATCCAGATGTCGTCTAACAGATTAATTATTTGCCATTTCTCGCTGAGGCAGCAACTCGGTGTGATTTTAACTGCTATACGGCGTGCAATCTCTTTGCCCAAAATACTGATCTTACACCGACAACATGCTTTATACTACTCAGACACTCCCCATTACGTCTGCCTGCATATTTGCGCATTTGCTACCGTACATCACCTTACTTAATCTCCTGATTGGTCTTTCTGTCCGCTCTGCCTCTCTTCGTTCAGCTGATATGCTAATTTTTCGACTTCGTCCTTAATTTTTGCACACCAGTATATATATATATATATATATATATATATATATACTTTTCATGTAAATTAACTTTGTAAAAAACATAGACCTTTGTGCTGGTATTTACTGGATGAGAATATGTAACTTTATTAATAGAAGGAAACAAATATGATACATTCATCAAAGAAAAAAATCACGAGGAAAACTCTTCAATTATACAGACAATGCAACATACAAAATATATTTCATATTTTTTTTTTCAATGATGAATGTTTTTTTTTTCTTTAGTCATAGATTTATTCATAGAAGAAGAATAATTTACAAGCCCCATTGCAAAAAGTTAGAAAGAGTCAAACAACCTTGAAGGCTCTAAATGTCTTTTTCAATAAGAACATGAATTTAAATTCAGATACATTGTTACTTAGGTCTCAATAATACAATTATTTTTTTCAGCCGAAAATTTCTGACTCCTTTCAACTTGAGTAGTGGATTATCAGTGAATCTCAGTTTGACGTTTACAGAAAAAGGAAAAACATTTAACTGTGAATTATAACATAATGTTAGTAACATTTAAAATATAGATTAAGCCAGAATTTATTGTTAGATTTATTGTTGCTGAACTTGAGTTGCAATTCACGTAGCAGCTCTCTACTGATATGTTTCCGGTTATCTATTGTATTAAATCTATGTGCTCTAAATATTTTACCCAGAAACCTGCCAAAATCCCTGGAGATTTTAATAAGTAGAATGGATCGACTGGAAAAGAAACATACTTACATAATTAATAACTAGCTGCATAGTCCAGCGTTGCACGGGCGTTCTCCACTTTTATAAATTTTCCCTTTCCTTCATAAAATCAGCACTTTTAATACCATTTTTTCAAAATGACTCCCCCCCTTCTACTCTTAGCCCTGCGTTTCTCGGGCTTTTACCTAGTGTATGACTTAAAATTCTCTGCTTCGAAAATTTTTCGCTATTTCTCTTTGTCAGACAGATTTATTTTCACCCGGCGTTGCACGAACATTTTTAGGCCCCAGAAACGAAAATATACCTTTATAAAAATAGTTGTATGTTGAAAAAAAAAGTAGAAATTTTTATAATTATAAAATTTCAGAACTGTATTAAATGTTGAATTAAAATTGTGAGCATTTCTAGAAATGGTCGATACGTGGAAAAAAAAGTTTCATACAAATATTTTATAAATGAAGAAGTTAAAAAAACTTTGAATTTGATAAGTATTTATTAAATATTTAAAATTGCAGTACTTTTTAAAAATTCGTAAAAAAAAAGTGTTCGCTATTTTATTTTTTAAATCAGTAACTCTAAAAGATCTAATTTTGAGATTTTAAAAAATCTTTTTTCATATAGAAGCAACGATAATGATTCATTTTAGAAAAAAATGTTAAGTATCGTTGTTTTGTAGGAAAAAAAACTGTATCTCTCGATACAAAATAAATAATCATTCCAAATAAAAAATTGCTTTTGAAGTTATTAAATACACGAATAAAATTTAGAGTATTTTTCGCAAAAATCGTAAAAATTTAGCGATGATGTTATTTCGAAATGTGTCCGACAGTTCATAATGATGCGCTTCAAACAATCACGCAGCCAAATTGTCGGGAAAAAGAACTGAAAAACTTCCAAAATAAACGAAAAAGTTATTCCTATGATAAAAATGCTTTATTTGTTATAGTTTCAATTTTTTTCGAGCCTCATTTTTAAGTTAAATGCCTTCGAATTTCATATATCGATTACAAACAACAGTACATTTTAGACAAGAAGTGTAATAAAAACAATTCTTAAATATTTCTCGCAAAAAGGAAAAAAAAGAAACAAAAAACACAATTTAAAAAAAACGTAATTTTTAAGTAGTTTTTTCAATATTTGTACAGATTTCGGATAATATCACTCTACACACGAAAAAAAGTTTTGTGAGATGTTTGTTATAAATAAAGAAGTTATTAAGTATTTTTTGCAAAATCGTATAAAAAAAAAAGGTTTTGATATTAACTTTTGCCAAATCTAGTGATATTCAATATTTATAGGCACACCTTATTTTCTAGTGTAACCTTTCATCAAACGTAACATTCTGTGTCAAAAATTGGAATAATAAATGATAAAAATGGATTCCTCGGATCATTCTCGAGCTTTTGGTACCTTTGACGAGATTCTGCGTCGTGTGGTTCGTGAGAACATAGACGTACATACGCTTGTTTACCTACGAATTTTAATAGTGTAGATGAAATAGCTAGTGATTTCATCAAACGCTCATCTCCTGGAAGGGATAAGAATAATATTAAATTGTATATACTTAACTCATATATATATATATATATATATATATATATATATATGCATTCTGCTAAATTTTAGAGTTTCTTAATTAAAAAGTAAAAATACATTGGTAAAATGAATATTTTTGCTTAGTAATATCAAGAACTTTCAAAAATTAAAAGAGTTGTACTCCTGAGTCTGATTAGTGGCCGCGGTAGCAGAGTGGTATAGGTATCGGATCATTGTAGACTTTGTCACGAGTTCCAGCCAAGTACCACTAAGGATCTGCCATGTAGGGCATCGACGCACGCTAAATCTGTCGAGAGCTAAAATGTCCTCCCGTAGTGTGGTGTGGTATTTAGGAGAGGGGTGTGCCAGCTCAGGTATCACCACGTCACTTGACCATGGTTCAAAACTACATGGTCCGTCGCCAAAATCCCTCGTGCAGCTGAACAGTGCGACATTAATACTAACACACTTAACCCTGAGTCTGCTTAAATTCATGCACTCGGCTTAATTTACCTGATACTGCAAATATAATTTTGTCTTCAATGATTTACATTTGTAATAAAAAGTTTTAATGAGTTTTCACTAATAATATTTTATTCAAGAAATATGCTTTGAAATATATCCAGAACATTCAATGCAAGGCATTAATAATGGTCTCGGTGTACGTGTTTACATCAAAGAATCTAAAGTACATATTTAAAATTTCGAATCTTAACCCTTTCTTTACAATTAGGAATAGAAATATTAGCTCTTCGTTATTACCATGTCTTTTGAAAGTAAAGTTGAAATTTTAATGATTCATGCAACTCATTAGATTATTGCATATAATGATGGAGAAAAATTGACCTTAAATCTACCTTTCTACGAAAATTAATGCTCGGCGCCGAATTCGTAAACATTTTCGAATTGAAAAATCGAATGGAATGAATTATATTGGGACAGTTTATTAAGTAAAAGACACATCAGCCGCATTCTTTTATGGATCATACGCGTCGCAGCTTTTTGAATAAAGATAGACACCGACAACTATGTCAGATACATACATGATAATAATATATTCTTGTCTCCAGGTGCCCTCTGTACCTGAATAAGATGGTAGACCCTGACCAACTCTAGGATTGGACAGCCGTCAACCAACAAAAACATGATTAACGCATAAACTTCTCACTAAAAACAACTTCTACCAATCAAAGGACCCAACAGCCAAAGTAGGGAGTTGGCCAGAAATAGAAATACTACTTTAAAAACTAAAGTAAATGAAATATGTAGTATTATTAAAATGCCATCATTAAATTTAATAAACGCTGCTGCTAATAATGATTGCCGCTCGTTTGGACGAGGGCTCTGCACTGAATGATCTTAACTGCATTGTAAAAAGGTATTGGAGAGCCCGTTGCCTAAGGACCTGATGGTCAATGGCCTGGCATTTGTAAAATAAAATAAAATAATTTAATAAACAAAAAAGAATATTGATTGCAAAATATTGATCGAACTTAAAATGTCTTCCCGTTTCCAATACTTCAAAAAAAATAATATTCTTTTGCTAAATTAGAAATCAATGAAATTTCATTGCACATTTGAATAATTATAATAATTATCATTTACGTGAAAAAACTATTAAATCAATAAACACTAAAAAAATGCCTTAAAATATAAATCACGTCACAAAAAAATCCCTATCAATAAAGCATTGATGATGTAAACTATATATCTAAGTCTATGGCTATTTCTAACAACTCACAGCAGTTTTTTTTCAGAAATGCCCGTAGTATATCGGGCGCTTTTTTACGTTTTCTTTAATTTATAAAAAAGTTCTTCAATGAGAAAATGATAAACATTAAATTTAAATAGTTGCGAGTGAATTAAATGAAGAATAAAACAATTTTGTCAGCTTTACAAATTAAAAAAAAAATCACTTTATTTTTACAGTTTTATGAAAGGAATAATTTTCCTCTCATTCAAATATTATTTTACACATAATAAAATTGAGGTATCATACTTTGAAACAATTTTAAAAAATCAAAAACAAATGTTTACAAATGAGTATGAGCAAATTAAAAGAGAATTTGAGAGATGATCCCTAAAAGCACTGTTGTCCTATATGTACCTTTTGATATGTACCTCATAACGGGTAAAAATATACATATTATTTAGAATTTGGAAGCTTTGCAGCACTTGTAACTTTTGCAAATGTAATTCTGACTTATTCATCCTCAACATTTTCAATGTCCCTATTAGGTAAAAATATTGGAAATAAAAGAAACAAAAATATAGGAATATGAAGAGGCATCACATTCTTAACAATATCCATAGCTACAACAGCAGGATCTTTCGATGTTGAAAATTGATCTGAAAAAAAATAAAGTTTCTTATATTGTAAGTCTATTTCTTACAAAAGCTACAACAATTTTTATGTAGATATGGTAAATAAAATTCAAATTTATAACGAAATGATGACTATAATATGTCTTTTTTAAGTATTTTTTCACATTTGTTCAATTATTAATCGCTTAATTTACAAACATATACTTCTAACACAGCCATATTTCATATCATTTATTAAAATTTAAGCAAATAAACTAAGCATAACAATACTAAATTAATACAACTGACCATACATTCAATGAAATAAGTATCGGTAAACATACATTTTGTTATTTATTTCAGCATGACACGTGATAGTTTTGATTGAAAGTGATTAATGTATATATATATATACATATATATACTCTATCACAAAAAAATGCACGCAGAAGAAATGAAGACTTTATCACGACACTTTGCAGGCATGTAGTCTAGTAAGAATAAAATTTCGGCACTAATGACATCAATGTGCATATGAGATCCGCAGCTAGATTTTAGCAATACGATTGCACTCGGCATAGGTTTATTGAAACAAGTCGGTCGAAGTGGATAGACATTTTTGTGACTAAATATGCCTCGCAAACGTGTAGGGTCGGAGAGCAGTAGGAGATTTGAAACATAGGTGTATCGAAATTTAACAGAGAAAATATTATTTTTTGTTTAAAGTATTTTTAAGAGTACGAACAGGCGTGTCGGCCACCACGTCTGTCGAAGCGATATGGGAATTCTCGGTATGGGCAACAATGGATCAATTAAGGACTAATCTACTTTCGCTGAGGTTCAAGTTTTTGGCCAGGAGGAACACATATGCACGCAACTATCACGTGATCATAACAGCAGCTTTCTCCACACTGTAAGGATGCCTCCCTCGAGTGCTCTTCTCCTGCAGTATCAGCGTGAGCTAGAGGTGTAGGAATAAATGAAGCACTAGTAGCTGCCATGATCTTAATATGACATTATTAAAATCTTAAACTTTTAATCATCTAACAGATTAGATAATAATATGATATGTGAGAGAATATACGGTGGCTAAACACACAATATATATAATACCGAAATAATGTAACCCGGAACACTATCAATAACTAATTCGCCTAAGCGTAATTTCAATGCTATCACATATCCGAATATTTAATAGTCAATGTCGAATGGAGTAGCGATCAATCTAATCTTAGTTGAAGTTGTGATTCACAGGAGTGCAATGGTATGCACCTTGACCTAAGAGATCTCTGTCACGGGTAACTTTTGTTGGCTGTCACTTAACCTCTCAAAACCTCTTCACACTTGAATCATGCACTATCATATCATTTCCCAAATGCCACACGCCTTACTCTAACTTCTGATATTTAAAAGATTCCTAATCTGCATCTTTCCTTCACGCTTCACTTTTGGGTTTGGTTGGAATAGAGTTGCCATTAATTCTGGGCCCAAGGAACCCAAAAGAACATGTTAATGAAAAGACGCGTGAGCCCGTCACAACACCAACGACGACGCTAGAATGTATTAGACACCCTTTACCATCTTTCAGACACTCATTGGTACCTAGGAAAACCATTTGGAGCCGACTAGCTGACGGCCCTTAAAACGCCATCGACTAACCCCACATCATAGTCAGTATCGATTGGATTTTTTCTGATCTCCAGAAAGCTAGAGTGCAGACTAGAGGCGTGTGATCTTCAGCGATAAATCCCGATTATATATCAATGATGATGCCTAGTGCATGCGAAGATGGAAAGGGTCAGACAACAGGTCTGATCCATCTTTTGTTAACGAGAGTCATTCGGTGATTATAAAAGGTGTAAAAGTCTGAAGATAGATTTGTTGGGGCAAAAGATCTTCTCTAGTCGTCCTTCAACTCTCTGTAACAGCACGCAAATCGCCATCCAATATTACAAACTATGCTATCAAGTCACCCAAACTTTATTTATCCTCAAGGTAATGCTCGTCAACAGAGTGTGGGAATCTCCCAACTGTGACTTTAACGCATTGCTTCTGAAACTTTCAACCCAGTTTTACACTAGCGAATCAGTTTTCATTTAAAATTCTTCTTGTGCTCCACTCCATACAATAGCAATTCGTTGAATTCAATAACGTTTTTTGACGCTATGGCCTGAATATGATTTAAATTATAAGCCGTACAAATTATCATATAAGTATTAAATTTTGTATATGACAAGCCCATTAGAGTCACTAGTATTTATTATGTTTGTTCTTCACTTAGTATTAATAAATTAATTATCAAATATATTGAGCAGTATTGATACATTTAAAAAAAGTATATTTTTTATTGTAAAAATGTATTTTATGTTTTATTATGTCAAAATGTATATTTGCCAGGTCACTGTGTCTCTCGAACATGGAGCAAGTCTGGGACGTGCTGGGATGGCAACTAGAGCCACCCCGGAATAGTGGGGAATTAACTATCCAGTTGCAAAGATTATGGCATAAAATTTAGCTTGAGGTAATATGTGACCTCTTTAGTTTAATGTTACACCGTGTTTCGGCTTGTTTAGCTTCCATAGGTGGAATTACTACATATTCATTTGTAACCTCCTTCATGCCATACCTTCTTAATAAAACCAATCTGTCCTTCCGAATTAATAATAACTTATTTCCTCGCACACTACATTCATGTTAAGTTTCATGATAACACAGCTCGTTTTCTTCTGGATGCATTTTTTTCTCTGTAACAAAGTGTATGCATGATTTATTCACATCTTACAATTTCTCAATTACCTGAGTAAATAAAACATAATTATCCTTTGAAGAAATTAACTGCAATTTTATATATAAGAGTCATTTGGACTTATTCAGTGTTGTTGATGTTTTAATCATAAATACAAAATTTTTCATTTGTTAAAAATATTGCATTGAAGGAAAAGGATAGTTATTAATTTATAAAAGCAAAACTTAAAAAAAAATATGATTTTTATAATAGAGCAAAAATACAAATCATTTAAATTTTCTTGAATATATTTTCATTTTATGTTTGGGTTTGAAAGTCATATGAAATGCCAATTGATAATGGATGATTTGTTACTTAAAGGTAATTCTTTAATATCGTACAAAACATCTATTTAATAAAATGAAAATAAGAAAAAAGCTAAAAAGGTTTACAGCGTATAATTAGTACAAAATACGATTTGTAAAGTACCAACATTTCTATGATTCATTAAAAAAACAATAGTTTGAAATGCTGTTAAAAAAAAGCATTACAAAAATAAATTGCATAAGAATTTGAAAAATTCTCTCTCTCTCTCTCATCTTCATGCTCTCTTATTTAAAAATTTAGGTAAATAAAAACTTCTTAAAAATGCACTAATGAATGAAATAGCCTTTCATTTCTAAGTGATAAATTGTGTGTGGTAAGTGTTAAATTTAAGCCAAAAATCAAATTTCTTGAAATTGCTGGCAGTTTTTGAGGTGGAATCGGTTTATTTTTCAATCAGTAGTAATTTTTGTATCGTTAACACATTTGTTTTATTTGAATTAGAAGTATTTGTACGAATAGAGTTTTCAAAAAAGTGATCTCGTCAAGATTGAATTTCAGTACCAGCTTACTTTAAAAAAATGGCAGCTTTTTTAAAATTAACTTCGTTTATTTAATTGTATTTGGAATTGTTTGCCTTTCTTATTATATACATATATATATATATATATATATATATATATATATATATATATATATATATATATATATATATATATATAATGATGTTCTAATTTATAATAATAAAATTTATGATA
The DNA here is from genome assembly GCA_019973935.1 of Trichonephila clavipes. Lineage (NCBI taxonomy): Eukaryota > Metazoa > Arthropoda > Arachnida > Araneae > Nephilidae > Trichonephila > Trichonephila clavipes. The sequence continues at coordinate 963,327 of BMAU01000316.1, read as the reverse complement.
GCGTTTTAATAACGTTTTGAGATCACAAATATCGAAAATTCGTTTCGTTGAGCTTCAAACACTGAAAAAGTATATTTTAAACCCTTGTTAAATGAAATGAAGAAAACATAAGACAATATACTACCTTCTGTCAAATTTGTATTAAAACTTGGATATTATACCTCAAGAATAGTTTTTGATTCTTACAGAGCCATAATTGGAAAAGCTGAATAAGAAATTAAGTCAAAAACAATGGAGGGTGTGCTGAAATGCAGGCTTAAAAATACAATGGCAAAGGATCCTGATAGTTGAAGCCATTAGACCCTTTTTTTATTTATTTATTTTTTTTTTTTTTTGTTTTATAAATTAGTGTTTGTAAAGAAGCTGTTTTCTTAATTTTTTTTAAGGTAAGGAGCAGTGTCTTCAAATCCACTTTTTCTTGTAACCATTACAAAACTACTCATTTATTAAATATATGAAATGCCTTAAAAATATTTTAATACATCAATACATGATCAAGACATTTGCTTTTTTTATTACTTTTCAAATCACAATGACTGATTTAAGTTATATTAAAAATCATGTTTTATCAGATTTTTTTATTACAATAATTACAAATAATTAAAATAATAAGAATAGTCTATATCTAATACATCTGGATAAACTATTTAAAAAAAAAGGCTTCTAACGAGCCAGAAGTTGGATGAATATTATTATTTGGTAGATTTGTGAATAATATTATTTTTTTAACTAAGCAATGATTACGGGTGATGAAGCTTAATAGATCAAACTCCCTTCGGGGGACTAGAATGACATCTGAGTTGGTACATGTCTCCACCAAAAATCAACCTTACAACAATATGAATACTTTGAGCTTCGACAAATTTAATTTGCGACAGCTTATCTACAAAGTTGCCTTAACTGACCCTAGGGTTAGAACCAATAAATCAACTAAACCTCCTATGAATTCGTGAATTTGAACATCCACTACAATTGATAGTTGAATTTAAAAAAAAATATTCGAAACGTTATATAATTTAGGACAATTTTCTAAGACAACTACCTTTATAATTGCATTTCTATAACTCTGTGTATATAGGGAAATGTAAGTATATTTTTTTAATCAGCATATAAGGGGAAAGATTCAACAGTTACACTAAAATGTTTCATTTACATAGTTTAGTAATTCTATAAAATCTATTTCACTTTCAGCATATTTTTTATACAATTTTTTGAATAAATGTATGTTTAATAAAATTGAGTAAATTTAAAATTGTTAAAAGTTTATAAAGTTTGTATGTGTTCAAATTTAACAAAAATGGTTTCTCAAAGGGAAAATGATTCTTTCAAACGATTATGAATAATTTTTTCCTTTTAAAACCCTTTTTATATTACGTTAAAAATAGTTTTAAAATTGCACAAATATTAAAAAAAATTATGTATTCAAATTACAAATCAAGGACAATTACAGTTTAAAGAACTCTCAGAATTTTGTAACAAAATTTTAGATTGCAAAACTGTTAGTTTCTTGCGTTCTGTGGCACTTAAATTCAGATTTTCAATCAATTGTTTTCAATAGAAAATCTTTGAATTTAAGAAAAAAAACACATATCAGAACTTATTCTATTTAATCAAAGTATGTATCTGTTATTCCTGTTTAAAATTATTAAAAATTTGTCTTCCTCTCTCATAGTGAACAAAATAAGATAATGATAAACAATATATCACATGCCCCAGTAAACATTATTTTTTCAAAACTTTTTACATTCTATTTAAATGAAATAAAACGAAAAGGGTTAAGATTTGTCTTTACTAAAACACTTGTAGTTTTTTGTTCTAGTGGAGGAAAATAAAATATTTGATAATATCAATAAAGTTAACTATCAGAAGTAAGTCCTTCCTAAATGTTTATTACTAAGATTTTGTGATATTTTCTATAGTAATAATTTGTATATATGATATTATATATATATAAATGTTTATTATATTTTGTGATATTTTCTATATATATATATATATATATATATATATATATATACACTGTTTAAATTTCCTAATATTTTTTTTTTTTTACATTTATCTGGACGACTTGAAATGTCAGATAATAAGGAAGCTGAATAAAATGGATTATTTTGTATAACCACACACACACATCACAATAAATTTCCTTGTAATTAACCAAAGCTAAAAAAATTAGTTTTTGTTATTTTTGTTAATCTTGTTGTTTAATTTACATTTATTGCATAATAAAGATTATAATTTTTCCTAATAATTTCGATCCCGGCTGGAGTCGATAAATGTTCTGGATGAGAAAATAGTAGCCCTATGTGCCATATGATTATGTAGCATGTGAAATATATGTTTATTACTAATTCTTCTCTCTGGTACTCTCTCGAAAAAATTAAATCACGGCAATATTGAGCATCCGACGAGATTTTGCATTAAAAACTAATTCAAGTGTCGAAATTTGGTACCGAGGTCATCACACGATTGCGCCACTCTTCGGAACTCACCGTGCCAACAAAGGCAAAGTTAATAAATTGCAGCCACATTGAGAAAAAGTTTTTAAGTAATATTTTTTTTGAATCATAAACGCATTTCTGTGGCACGAAATAGTTCAGAAATTATGTACATTGTATTCATGATCTACTTACACATTTGTCTTCAAAGTATTCTTAAACAAAACAAACTACATCAATATTTATATATATTTTCACTGCTATAAACTCTTTGTAGATACAGTTTATGAAACACTCGTAGGTTATAATAATGCCTGAAAAATGATGATCTATCTGGCTTTGAACTAAACTTTAAAAAATAATCTGGAAAATATCCAATATTTTTTTAGTTGACACATTAATTGTTTCCATAAGGATATGTATACATTGCTTCATTAGACTTTAGAAAAAGAAAAATACTTTTAGAGCTATATTTTAAACTAAAAATCTTCATTTTAATCGTAAATTAAAGCAATAAAATAACATATTTGTTTAATATTCTAGCAATAAAAACGTCGTTACATTATTTAATGCAAATTATACATCATAACCTTTTATATGAAAATAAAAGATTTTTTATGCTTCATCATTTTACATCAAATTTAGAAGTATTTTATAAAAAATCTGAAGCTATACGGAATATATTCTTAAATATATTTAGATATTATTAAATGCTTAGTGATTGTGAACAAGCAATAAGTTTTTCTGATACATGAAATCTAAATATAAAACACTAATAATTGTACGTTCCTTTTAATACATAACATTATTTTAAATGCACTAAACTTTTTTAAAAACGGTTTGTGGTCAATTCTTGTTTATAAGGATTCTGTTTGTAAACTTAAATTCAAAATTCTGGGAAAAGTTCTACACAAAAAAAATGTGTTAATGAATTATATGAAAAGAATGCAATCACAATTTACTCACTTTAATTGACTGTAAAATGTAGTAATATTTGTTGTACAAAATATCATTCTTTAACCTCGAACTTTTGATTTATTTTTAATATTGTTCATTACTTATTTATATTTAACATTGCAGCATCAAAATTTGTAATTAATAATTACGTATTAGTAAATTCAAACTCCTCTAGATTTGTTGGTAATGAATATTTATCTCCACCTCCACAATTTCTGCAAGTGGTCTGAAAATAATTTATTAATTGAAACTTGTCATGCAAAAATAAATAAGTAAATAAGGGAATTGAAAATCACTTACAAATATACTGCCCGTAAATCATAAGAAGAGAAAGAGCCGGTAGTACCAACAGAGGAAGGGACATATACGTAAAATGGATCATTTTAATAATTGCGGCTAAAGACGTATTCAACTGAGAAACCAGTCTGTGCCAAATAGCAAGTTCAAGGTACAAAAATAATATTTAACGATTTTGTTCGAAAAAGTAGCTTTTATTGGTAAAGACGACACACAGATAATAAGAAATGTCTCCAAAATCCCAGATGGTATGCTGGATGTGCAAATAATACATTGCACTATGACTTAATCACTCTCATTTATGACGAAACCACAAGTCGTTATCGCAACTTTAAAAACTTCAGATTCAAGTTTATCAAACAAAAATGCAGAAATATAATCCAATTTACATATCAGTGCATAGTATGTGCACATTGCTTAATTAGAACTGATAACATAAGCCACATAAGAGCTGAGTTTAAAAATTCCAAGTGCATAGATAATATGTTGTAAACATTTTCTTTGTAAAGTTTTGGAACAAATAAAGCTGTCGTACAATGCACTTAAATATTTAAAATTGCGTAAAATATTATAAACTATTTTCTTTTCATTTAAAAACGATTAATTTTATTAAGTATACCTTTTTACCTAACACTTCAATTTATTATTGAAAACGAGGTGGCGTTATTTTGCTTCATTTCATTCAGGCTGCTTTTTAAATGTATATTAGTTTTATTATTTATTTAATACAAAGAAACAAATAAACCTCAAGTTTTAAATTGATGAAATGAAATTAAAATGCATAAAAGTAGAATAGCAATTAAAAATCGATATTTTTATTTCGGTTCTTTGTATTAGATATTGAATTGAACTAAATGAAAGTTGAAACAATTATATTCCAGAAACCAACTTCGAAGATAAAACAGAAATTCAAACTAAAAATAGACTTTAAAAAGAACTTTAAAATTCCATTAACCTTTACTTTTAGAAAGCTGTTTTGTTTAAAATAAGAAATAATCAATAAAGTGAACGCGCATGTATACAGATACAGAATGCTGTTTACTTTAAATAACAAATATTAAATGTGTTTTATGGAATTTTAAGTACAATGTGTATTATGTATATATATGATCTGTTTTCTTATCTACAATTTTCCTTGTACTATTATGTATACTTTTTCTACTGAAGGGGTATGTTAAGATCCTAGAAACAAGTTTAAGCCTACTTCACCTCGCTAATTCAGCGAAATCTTTAGAAAACATAGTTACTTTCAGCTTTGGTCAATTGGCCTTTTAAAACTATAGGGAAATATATTTAATTACAAAATATATTCCCCTGAACCTCGAAAAAATACATGTTTTTAGTTTTATGGGAATAAATATGCATATCATGTAATTTCTTCTGCATTTTACTAGTAAAAGCATTTCTGTAATCTTTATTAGTATCACGATTGTTATGACAGGAAGCCTGGAATGAAAAAAAAAAGTTTAAAATATTATTTTTCGTTGATCTAAATTACTAGAAAGATATAAATTAGATCTAAATTACTAGATCTAAATTACTAGAAGTATTTATAAAACAAAAAAAATATTTGTTAAATAACCCACAGGTCAAAATACATTTTATATGTTTATAAGACATTGAATATAAATATGCCATAAAATATACGTGTAATACTAAGGTAAGAAAAAGCTTGAATTACATTAAAATGCGTGTGAAAAATATATAGATTTATAGCCATATTTTATTTCGAAGATCGTTGTTTCCTAATTTGTGTATGTGGTGTGTTTTAGAAGTAATCCGCTTTAAAGAAAGGGAAAGAATAAAATAATACTTCTTCAAAGGGTTTTCATAGAAATATATGTAGGTTAATTGCATTGAAAAACCTATTATTCCAAAGGAAACATAAATTTATACTAAAATTTCTTAGAATCAATTTCTTATAATTTAGCCTTTTATTTTTAGATTTCATAATTTTAGAAGTAGAAAATAGCTTTCGAAAAGAGAGTTCACACATGACGTTTTGTATTCCTTTAAAATTATACAGGATGTACTTTCCTTTAAAAATATGACTTACATAATTTTATTTAAAAATTGAATTAGCTTTTAAAAAATACGAGAAACATCACATGTTTTTCTGGGTACATCTCAATGATATTTTATTTATAATATTTGCTGTTATATACTAATTTCGTTTGAGCTAAAAATATTTATACTTAAGAATGTACTATCACAGGTATCTCTCAGGAAAAAAACTCAGACAAATAACTAGATAACAATTAATACATATTTGGAAAAAACTACATTTATATAATATAATATATTTTTAATACTGGTAGGTATTTAAAAAAAATTGACTATTGTACTACTCTAAGACAGCAATGTTTTTTCCAATGAGATTTTTTTTTAATAATTTTATTACATACTCATTATTGTTACAGAAATGTATTTTTCTTAAAGTAAAAGTTACATAAAATGCAGAAAATTATAATGCTTAACAAGGATAAAAAAGTAAATAATAAGATAAAGACATTTTGATTTAAATACTTTCGAATGGAGCAACACGTTCAATGGCTAAAAGAAGCTCATTACTTTTTAGTTTTATTCGTCTTTAATGTCAAATTTAAACATTTTTTTTTAAAAAAGGGCAAATACCGGTTGATTTAAAATAAGAGTGACCAATTTATAAAGTATATAACTATTTATGATGAATTTATATCCTTTTAGTACGTGTTTTATATGAAAAATGAAACATTAAAATTAACATTCTAACTAGTTTTATAAGTGGGAGTAAATTACATTACTGAAATTATTTCCTCAAACACGGAATGAAATTTTGCAGCTTTTGAAGAATAGTTTCTCAAATTCTGTAAAAAAAGCATTTAAAAATCGAAAAAGACATTTTTTCAATTGCATTACAATCTAAATTTCAAAAAGAAATAAAATTTGGCTCGCAATCAAATTCTCAAGGGATGAAATGTGAATTAAAGCAAGCCCTTAACGAAAGAGATAAGAAGAAGTTGAAACGAATTATTTCTGTAAAAAGTTATTTGCCCCAGAAACCTTTTGCAAAGACACTTTAGATATAACAATCGACAATGTATCTTTAGATAAATAAAATTGGATAGAAAAAACTCAATTTTCAGTCTGTCATCAAATGTCTGTTAAAACCATAGAAAAACGAAGAAAACATTCTTGGCCTCTGTATTTAATGGTGCGCAAAGGTAGATACAAATTATGGATAATTTCTGATGAAGCATTGTTTCATGTGTTATTCACAACTGGCAAAACGAAGATTCAATATATTTTAAGACGCAGCTGTTTTGAAAAATGGAAGTTGGTCGTTATGTGTTATGGTATGGACGGAAATGTCATCTCAAGGCTTAACGAAACAAATTTTTTGTAGAACCAAACTTTAAAATTGATGATACATGCTACCAGAATAAAGATTTGAAACACTTGATCAAAAAAGTAAACGTCCTTACCCTCAAGAAATTTTTGTTTTTTAACAAGACTCTGTACTAAGTCAAAACTGAAAAATCAACTATAAAATGACTGAAATATTAAAAAATAAATTTTCTACCTCTCTTGATAAATGACTATCACTATCCCCTGTTTGTGTTTTTTCCGATTATTTTTTTATGGGGATACTTAAAATAAAACAATTAACTAGACGCCAAGGGCTTCAAAAATCATTTTAAGAGGGAATTAGAAAAATACCCAAAAATGATCGAAAAAACTCTTTGAGATTAGCCAAAACGCTTACGAAGAGTGTAATCGGCTAGAAGTATATACATGTATGTATATGCGATGATTTAATTTATTTCGCAATTTAAAGAATTTTTCTCTTTCACCTATAAAAATGAAAGCAAAAATCCTCTACTTAAGCAACAATAAACCCCGATCTAGCGAATTTTGCGATTTAACGAGATTTTTTTTTCTTACCCCGATGAAAATGAAGACAAAAAAAATACTAGTTAATGAATAATAAACCTTGAATTAAAACATTATTTCTACAGTGAAAAAGATTTTTATTAGTTTGTGTTAAAAAAAATGAACTATATACATATATTTTTCAAATAACATCATATTTTTCCGCTATAGAATTAAAAATCTTGAAAAGCAGCAAATTTTGTCGGGATACGGTGCAACTTGTTATCGAAATGTATAAGTGCAGACAAGTCGTGAGTGCAACCTATCATGTGAGTTTTGAATGAGACAGGAAATTCCTTTCTTATCCCATCCTACTCCACAACACAAGGGATATTTATGTTACATTTCATGACGGACTTCCTATCTGGGTAACTGAATTTTCGGAGAATAGTTGATTTTGTGGGGCCGATGAATAGCGATTCTGAAGCAGAACTTGATAATGAAAACTCTTATCTAAACAGTTGCATTTTCTAACGCCCTGTATTGATAAGAAACTGTGAAAACGTACCTTATGCAGCAGAATGTAAATTACACAGTATTTTTCGTTCTGCATAAACTCAAAAAAAGAGATTTCTTTCCAATCAGGAACCAACGACTGTTAAGCATCTATTAGTCAAGATATAACATTTTCAATTGAATAGTTCGCAGAAATTCACTATTAGTTACTCGATTAAAAAGGGCGTAATTTATAACTACCATATGTATTTTTGGTGTAGTCGTTTATTACAGAATTTCCAAAGGGTAAGTGCAAAAAAGGGGTAATTTGTTTCCACCCCGAGGTAACGAATTACCACATTTTAACTAATAAATCTATAGTCCTGATAAATTCGTTAAATAGGGGTTCGATTGCGTATCATAAGTGTAATTGTGCTCAATTAAATTAATATGAGTAAATTATACGTCATCATTCGCTGGACTATTTAATAAATTTCAATGAAAAAGAAAGAAAATAATATTCTAGGAAAGAGCTAGAATAACTTTCAAGTAACAATAACATGGTGTAATTTCCTTTTTCTATGGAATTTAAATATGTTAATTCCTTTATCGGTTCAAGTACAATTTATGTTCTGTACTAGAATAGTCTAAGCTGTTTTCCCCTACGCTTAATCAAAAACGCACCAATAAAACAACATTAAAGCATTTTATATTTAAAAATAGAATAAAGGAAGCATCAATTTTTAATCAATTTATTACAATTTTCTCATTCCAAATTAAGAAACTAGGGCAAAATTCTAAAGTCCATGCACAACTGTCATTACAACAGTAAATGTATGTATTAGTTTTAGAATTATTTTCCATTAGGATAAAATATTTAACTTTTTCCAAATTACAAAAATAGAAGGAGAACAATATATTTAATTATTTGAAAAAAATAAGCAGAATGTGATCTTAGAAAACATAGTTTGTATTCAAAGGTTCATTTTAAATTTTAAATTCATAATTTTAGGTTTCCAATTTATTTTAGTATTACATATAAAATATTTTGTGCAAAATTTTCCACTGTTTATTTTATTACATTATTAAAACATTTCATTGATTTTCCATATGTTTATTTTAAACTGGCATAATATATATTATATATATATATATATATATATATATATATATATTATATATATATTTTATGATATAAGAATTAAGAGAGAAATAAATCTCGTTTTCTAATTGGTGGGTAGCAAATTTTGTACACAGAATAAAATTACAAAAAAAGGCTCTATGTAAAGTCATAGAAAATAAATTCTAAATTAAGGAAACTTTCCACTTAAATTCCTTTTTTAATAAATTGATTTAAAATATGTATATAAATGTAAGCATGACTAAAAAAGGTCATTTCCACCGTATTTACTATATTGCAAATGTCATAACAAAATAAATAATGAATTTATATTAAATAAATTACTATTACTTTTTGCAGTTTCAGTTTTATTGTAAAACTAACAACTTGGTTATATTTTTTATTAAAATGTGAATAGAGTTTATTTTTATAATTTGAATACATTAAATAAATATTATTCTCACTACATTATAATGGAACTTTCTCTATGTATATAAATGGACATTGTTCATTTTGTCATTTCTAAAAATATATTGTCAGATTTTGTATTAAATTCCTTTTCATTTTAAAAAGCAGATTCAACTATTTTGAGATTGTTTTCTTACAATTTATGACCATTGCAATAAAACAGCCAAATTAAAAATATTCTGGGTGAAAAATGCTTAGTCCTCTTCTCTAGAATTCTCTGTTATGAACACTTTTCTTCTTTATCACAATGAAAACAATTTTACAATAAGACTGCTGTTAACTCAGTTAAATATGGAGGATTTAACAAAAAATTATGAATTTAAGTTCTAAATTAGATGAAAAAAAACACATAACTTCCTTAAGATACCGACTACGTTCGGAACCGTTATTTTAAAAGCGCATAAATGGATAATTTTCATGATTTTTAGTGTCACTTAGATTAGAATATATGTATAAAACATTTTTAACAACATAATATTTAAATACAATGTTTTGGCAAAAAATTAACTTAGAATAACCATTTTTCAAAATGTTCTCCTTTTAAGAAAATGCTTCTTAAATAATAATATTTTGCTTATGAAAAGTTAGGACTTCTTTAGAGAATCTGGACTATTTTTTTTAAAAAAATTCATATTATTTTCAGAGTTACAACCAATTGAAATTATTATCGGCGTTTTTTTCTTAAAATTTCTCCCCTCTGTTGTCGTAAAAAATGAATAAACCCTATTCCTAGTCATATATTTCAAAAACTTTAGTTGGGCCTCTGTACAGAGGTCTGAACTATACACAGGCAAAATAGTATTATAATAGAAGCATTTTTCACAAAAGGAGAATATTTTGAAAATGGGTCATTCTATGTTCATTTTTTGTCAAAATATTATACTTAAATAATATTTTACTGTAATAATATCCTTAAAACTATTTTATATACATTTTCTAATCTAAGTGACACTAAATATCTTAAATGTTATTCATTTATACGCTTTTGCAAAATCACGGTTCCGAACGTAGTCGGATACCTTATATGAAGTGTTCTTCGATAAGAAAACATTTATTTAATAAAAAGTAATAACACAGGTTAAATTGAATAAAATACACAATGTATCTAATATTTACTTAATGCACATATTAAATTCAATGTGTGCTAGTTTAATAAAATACTGAAATTCCGGACGTCCGTCTAGACTTTGTCTCAGTATTAATTCAATATAGATTGTCAAAGAAATTGTGCTGATTGTATGGCGTTATAACGATTTTAAATCTCAGAATTTTCAGACTTTTTATATTTAGTTAATGTAAAACTACGTTAGATGAATCCAACGTGTTGCTCTGATCATAAGTATTTATTCTGCTCAAACTGTTTATAATTAGACATATTTTTCATCGATATATTTTAAGTAACATAAAAAGCTTAATTTATATATCTATAAAGTAATGATGGACTATATAAAAAAGTCATTATCATTTAATAATATTTGATTTCATCTATAACCTAGCTAATCCAAAGTCTCAAATTGAGCATTACTAAGGCAAGACGAGGCTTTGTTCACTCTATTTTTTGCTGCAACCAGATGAAGATTGCATTATGAATTAATACATTTATCTTTTAGCAGAATTATTTATGAAGCAGAACTTTTCAGCAATTAATAGTTTTGTAAGGTTCTGTAGTTATTAGATAAATAACTTTTCGTAAAAATTATTCAAATGCACATGTTACCTATTAAAATATGCAGAAATTCAAGATAAGCTGGAACTTTTATGCAAAAATATAGATAATAAGCATCCATACAGTTGAAGTAGTGCAATTATATTTTGCAGAGAATATTAATTAATCTGAAAATAAAATCCTGATTCACTAGTATTACAGAATTTCTCATCAGTTTTATTCTTAAGCTTTTATTTACCGTAAAATCCGATGAATAATGAGCACTTTTAACACCAAAAATGAGATCGAAATTTGCTGATGCTTGTTCTACGCAGAGTATAAAAATGATAGATTTAAAACTAAATAGATATGATGGTAAAAATTAAACTTCTACACACATTAAAATAGTGTCTATTTAAAAGAAAAGACAGATCTTATGAATTTAAAAATGAGTCGTTCTAGAAATATACTATTTTTTAAAAAGCCCAAGAACATACCTCGAATAAATGACTTCAAAACTTAAGAGCATTACATACATACGTTTCAGGTTTCTGCGGTAAAAAAGAAGTGTGCGTTATACGGTGAATACGCATTGAAGTTAAAAACAAATACTGCTTGAAAGTATAGGCTTGCGCTATACACTGGATTTTACGGTAAGTAAAATGATGTGTTTTTTCTTTGTAATGATCTAACTCTATAAGTATTTTTTTATCTGTTTCTGAACTTCTATATTTTTGCAAGGAAAGGACTAATATTAAGTAAATATTTAGATATAAGAAGCAGTTTTTGGTAAAATCGTTTTATGAAATTTAGAATTCACTAAAGTAGCAGTAAACTGTAATAAAATAAGTACTTGTTTTATTGCTTTACGCGTGAGAATATAAAACAAATGAATTAATAAGTTTTTAATAAACATATCCTGTGAAGTTTTTAAACGTTATTCAATTCTACAAAAAAGTTTGCATATTAAAAGTCTCTTAAGAAAAATTCAGTCGATTCATTTTATGATCTTCTAAAATATATCCTTAATCTGATGTTCATTATTAAGAATTGTCTTCAAAGCTTGCTATTTAATTCGAACTGTTCCCAAGTTTGAACTTCAAATCTGTTCCGAATAGCATTAGATATCAAAGCCCTAATGCATTTCCTTTTATTGTACTTGCCTTCTGAATATTCAAAACACATATATTTGGAAGGAGTGTGAGTGTTGCCAGGTTTTATATGCATCGCTTATAGATCATATATATATATATATATACATATACATACACACACATATATATATATATATATATATATATATATATATATATATATATATATAATAGTTGTCTACATATATCAATATTTAGAAATATAATTTTAAATTTTTTGATGAGAAATAATAATTTAACTACACACAATATTGATAAATTCAAGAATATACAGAAATTTATATTTTGTTGCATATATACAGATTAATTATCCCATCAACTTCTCGAGAAAATATATAGATAAACATATTTCTTAAAAATATTTTTAAACTCATAAATGCACAAATCCAACACAGAACATAAGGTCCACAAAGTCAGCTTGTTAGTGGTCCAGCTGTGAAGTATATGTGCATTCCACACACAAGATACATTTTAATGAATACATAGACCAATATTTACTTTAAAATTACTTATGACCAAAATCAAACGTTTATGACCAATCAAGCCAGTTTTTTGCATGCAATCTGATTTGCATCTAATACCAAATATTTAAGCTATAATTTTAGATTGTGCATCATTTGGATTGACATGGCATTAGTGGGAGTTATGAGCAAAACATAGAAGTGGTGATTGTCGCATTAAATGTGAGAAGTCGTTCAATAATTATGGATTGAATTATTGATAGGATGCTCTTTGGTGAGTTTTTAATGATTTACGCTGTTCATTTGTGAATATACTAGGTTTTTAATTTTAACTTTTGGTTTTTAGATGTTTTTTAATTTTAACTTTCGGATTTTTTTAAATTGAACTTTCGGATATTTTAAATTGAACTTTCGGATTTTTTAATTTGAACTTTCGGAATTTCTAATTTGAACTTTCGGATTTTTTAATTTGAACTTTTGGATTTTTTAATTTGAACTTTCGGATTTTTCAATTTGAACTTTCGGATTTTGGATATTTTTTAGTTTAAACTTTCGGAATTTAAATATTTTTTAGTTTGAACTTTAGGATTTTAGTTATTTTTTGGTTTGAACTTTTTGATTTTAGATATTTTTTAATTTGAACTTTCGGATTTCAGATATTTTTTCTACCTAAACATATATTAAAAAGATGGGTGCATCATCTTTGGTGTTCAATGATTCACTTATATTATGCACTAATTTGTTTTAGAATTTTAATATTTTAACGTTATAATATCTTTCGGAATGCGATGGCGAAGAGTTTAATTTTTCAAGTTTAATGATTTAATTTTAACTTGTTAATTTTTAATTTTTAAATTTTTGAGATTTTGATATTTTACTATTAACTTACCAAGTTGCAATAGGGGGAAGGTTGGTGCCATCAAATTAGTTTAACCCCACTTATCGGTTCTAAGTCCGAGGTTGCACTTATATATTTTATAAATTTTTATTTTATAATTTTTAATTTTGTTTAAAAATGATGGAATTTTATCTTCTATATTCGCAATTGATATTTTGAAATAAGATTTTGTATTATAAGACTCGTATATTTTAATTTTTTTGATTGATTGTTGATATAAAGGGTGTTTTTTTAGAGGTATAGAACATTAAATTGCAATAAAACAACGATGTATTATTCGATTGACATGAATTTTTTTGTATTCGAAAGATAATTTTGTGGCATTACATTTTAAATATGATCAAGCAAGGCGTAGATTCGTCGAATGGGCCCAAAACGAGATTGCCGTTGTTCCCGATTTTCATAAGCGAATTTTGTTTAGCGATGAAGCTCACTTCTGGTTGAATAGCTACGTCAACAAACAAAACTGGCGCATTTGGAGTGAAGCTAATCCACAAGTGTATGTCGAAACACCATTACATCCAGAAACACTGACTATTTGGTGCGCTTTATGGGCTGGTGGAATCATTGGTCCGTACTTCTTCAAAAACGATGAAGGCCACAACGTTACAGTCAATGGTGATCGGTATAGAGCCATGATTACTAACTTTTTCATTCCTGAATTGAACAAATCAGGATGTCCAGGAGCTGTGGTTCCAACAAGATGGCGCAACATGTCACACAGCTCGTGCCACAATCGATTTTTTTAAAGGCACATTTGGTGACCGCCTACATTAACGTTTTGGACCTGTGAATTGGCCTCCAAGATCTTGTGATTCAACACCACTAGACTATTTTCTGTGGGGCTATGTAAAGTCATTGGTCTATGCGGATAAGCCACAAACGCTTGACCATTTGGAAGACAACATTCGCCGTGTTATTGCCGATATACGGCCACAAATAGTGGAAAAAGTCATCGAAAATTGGACGTCCAGATTGGACTACATCCGAGCCAGCCGTGGCAGTCATATGCCAGAAATCATATTTAAAATGTAATGCCACAAGATTCTCTTTCGAATAAAAAAAATTCATGTCAATCGAATAATACATCGTTTTTTTATTGCAATTTAAAGTTCTATACCTCTAAAAAAACACCCTTTATATAGCATAGTAAAATAAATCTAAGCATACTAAATATCCTATAATACCAAGAATGGATAAATAATAGATTTGATAAACAAGAATAACAACCCAAAATATAAGTATATAAAGTCAATTGACCAAAATGCAAAACTGTTATGTCCTCTATAGCTGGCTTTGAATTAAAACATTGATATAGGACTAGGTTTACTTTTTTTTTCTTTTACATTATTCTAATCATATTTGCATTATCCCAGAACTTATATACATATATATATATATATATATATATATATATATATATATATATATATATATATATTACTTTTGTGTATTCATTTTTCTTTAATTTTTGTTTTAGATTTAAAACCAAATTGGGGGAAACGAGAACCACTGTAAATCTGATAAAAGACTGCAGAGCCTATTATTATTAGCATATGCATTAATCAACACAGATTTCGATGATGTGCCATGTCTTTTTTTATTGAAAATCACTCAATATTAAAGTATTAAATCATATTTTAAAGTAAAATATTTATTTTGCTTATTTGAACAAAATAAAATTATTTAATTCGAATAATTTAATATTGTGATAGTAATATTATCTCATATTACTTCTGATCCGTAGTATTTAATTCGGTTATGTTATGTTATGCGTATTCCAGTAAAATCATAAAACGCGTTAGTTGCACATTACAGAAAATATCGCCATCAAGTATTATTGGACTGCCAATGCTTCCTACCTGAAATATTTTTTTTCCAATTCCAAACAAATTATATCAATTGTCTCATTCATGAATTTTCTATTACTTCCTTATACGAATATGATATTAAAATATGTCACCGTGCTTTTCTTATATTATTATAAAGAAATATGGTCCATTTGAAAGAACACTAAGGATATGTTGTAAATCCAATGCCAAGTTTTCTAATTAAATTTAATCAAATATTGTTCTTCAGATAAATAATTAAATACCATATTTACACCAAAAACTTGAAACGAAAAGCATCTCAAGCTTCTCATGTGATAATTTCTAATCGGTGGTAATAAAAACTAGAACTATTCTATTTATTCCGCAGAAATTATCACTTCTTATCACTCTCATCTTATAACTTATTTTAAAGATTTATAAAATTCGAATTCTCGAGTGTAGATCCTTAGCACCTAGTAAGAAACTTGTTTATTAAAAACATGTATAAACGCTTGAAAATGAAAGAAAATGTGAGTCAAAATGTTTTTAAATATTCCGAAGTCATATTCCATAGACTGAACAGCAACTAAGAGTGTAGGAATGGAGTAGCACTTTGTCGAATCAACCCTTAGTTTATTAACTGACGTTATGCCAAGAGAGCTCTACCTAGCTGATAAGGCGATTCGAGGATAACACGGGAACCATGGACCTATAAAGAGATAGAGCGAGAAACAACAGGGAATGGGATGGCAGTGTGGCGATCGAGAAAGAAGTTGAAAGAACTACGTGACTATGTGGATGAGACAAACCCCTCATGAAATCCAGCGAGCTATTTTTGACGATAATTTAAGTACTTTTTATTAACTTTCAATCCTCCCTCTTGTGGTATACCTAACTTAATCTGGTCGTTGGCACTTTCTACAAGAATGACTGAATAATAAGGTTTTCATTTTTTGTACAATAAAAAAAGAGGACGAAAAATTTAACAAAATATTACAACTTAAACATATATGAAACGTTTTATTAATTCAAACAAAAATACGCTAATCACGCTTACGTTCCTTTTAATTATTATCTTAAAAAAATATTTTTTTCATTGAAATATATTTTTTTGTCATCGTATCATTTTAAGATATATCGCAAAATTTTGGCAAAAAATATCCTTCATACTGAATTTTACGGTAAGCATTGTAGCTAAAATATTAACATTCAATTTTGTGTGAGTGTGTGTGTGTTGATTTCTCATTAGTCACTTCACTAAAGTCCTTACCAACAGAAAAAAACTCTTTCAACTGCTGCATTAGTTCTAGAGCAGCACAACGTAAATTCAACAAGAATAATTACATTTTCATATGGAATGTGTTCATTTTTGAAGTTGCTTAAGTAATTTCACCCATATTTTACCAATTTCTCAGAATCATGATTTTCCAATAGTATAATTTATTGGAATTTAAATATGCATTCACAGACTTATTTCTACTACAAACAGATAATTGTCAGCGGTTTTAATTTCAGGCATTTCTTTTGATAAAAACTCAAGGTAGTTTTCTATATCTGACCACTTTACTTTAAACCAATTCAAAAAATACCATTAAAAACAGTTATTTCTTCTGATATGTGTTTCATACCATTCTTCGACATTTTGGAAACATGTTTGTTTCATCTTTGGATACAGAGATGAACAGATCAATTTTAAAAAAATTGAAAAGAAGGACATTTTTCGAGTAAGGGTGTAACCTATAAAAGGTGGACTGTCCTACCTAAAGGAAGACGGTTTGTCACCTTATGAATAAGAGTGAGTAAGAGTCTTTGACTTCATACTTTAAGGCAATACGAGGGCAATTAGCGATGAATCTCATAGTATAGGAATGCAACACCGGGGCAGGCATTCTCTCCTTACTACTTTTCGCCTACGGGAGTATTCTGGGTCTAGACAGGCTTAACGTTGGTCTTCAGTGGTGCCAGGACTCGAACTAGTTTTAGATTGTAACCACTAGGCTATCAGTGCTATATAATGTAATAAAGGATCAAAATAACAAAGAACATTTTCATTATTTTTTTTTAAAAAAATGGATCATTGCAATAATTTTCGATTAATAAATTGTTAAACAAGCAATATAAAAAAGAGAAAAAGAGGTTTACTTCATTGTAAAAAAATAACTTCACACTTTAGGATAACTTTATATAAAAGACTCTAGTGAGGTATTATATATAATCCTGACATTTATTTCTCAGACAATTTATTTTTATCAGGTAATTCTGTTTTATATTGCTAGAAATGTTAGAAATTTTTTATCGCTGGAAGAAGACTTCATATTAAAGTCTAGAAAATCGTAATTGTGGCAGCTTCAGTTAGTTGTGAAATAGGAGACAATTTGCTTTCTGCGTCTTCTTTTTCTTTTTTCAAATTTACACCAATTTTGGAAAGCTACGAGGCTTTCACGTTTCTGGCTTGCGGTTAATTTGAAAGAAGAAAAACAAACTTTACTGCCGGTTAAAACTAAATATGGTTTTTGTTATACAAAGAACAAAAAAATAAATCAAGATTATTTTTGTCACAATTTTTTAGCAATTTTTTTTCACTTGGAAGATTAAGGGTGTATAAGAAGAATCAATTTCTTTCAATTTGTACCAGTGTTTGCTATTTCATACTTATATCTTTAAAAAAAAGATAATTTTTATCAAAAGAAAGTTTCTTTCGTGTTTGAATGCTTAGGCAATCATTATTTCTTGTTAGTAGGGCATAAAAGTACTTTCAGGTAAAAAAAAATAGTTCTCTGGATTAAGCAGTTCAAATGGTATGCTTGCAATGGTGAAACATTTCTTTGGTTTATCACTTTTTCACATTCGATATATTGCATTATTCCTACGTTTATTTTAAGAAGACAAATATAAGCACGAGGCCTTTAGAGGAATTTTGCAAATATGCTTTAAATTTAGGTAAACATGGACGCACTTGAATTTCAGTTTGTAAATAGACTAGAATTACGATTCAAATTTAAGCAAAAATGAAAATTTTTCCATTTTTTAAAGATAATAAAATATATATCTAAAATATAACTAAAAGAATCATACAATTTTAGTTTTTTAACAACTTTAAATAACCCAAATCTCAAATTTTATGATTTCATTAATGTTTCACCATTTTGTTACGATAGTTTAAAGAAAAGAACTGGGCGTAATGAGATCTTTTATTTTGGAACTCTACTTTTAGTTTCATTTTACTATAACAAACAGAATACACAAAAAAGTAAGATAATTGTTATCTTTAATGGAAGTGATAAAAAAGTCGTTAAACTAACAAATATTTTTTTCATTTTAACAAGGAAATCGCATTAAACTCATTTTTGTGTTATCTTCCATGCAAATAGATTTACGAGATTGTTTTATTTAATTTTGATAACTTTCATTCTTCCACAATTTCCTGAAATTATTGACATTATAGTGAAAACAGAGAAAGGAGAAACCCTTCCTGAAATTTCCATAGAGCCATTTGAGGGACTTTTGAAACGCGAAGGTCGAATTAGTCGACATTAGTGTTCATTTTAGTTTGTTAAAAGAGATGACAGAGGGAGCCTTTATCCATCTGATATTTCCGCCGACAGCCATTAATACCATTTTCACAAAAGGAGAAAATTATGGAATAATATTACTCTAAGTTAATTTTTTTTCCAAAACATTATATTTAAATATTTTTTTCTTAAAATGTCATTAAAACAATTTTATGCACGTATTATAATCTAAGTGACACTAAATATCATAAAAATGATCCATTTATGCGCTTATGCAAAATCACGGTTCCGAATGTAGTCAGATACCTTAAGTCAGTGTTTCTCAAACTGTGGGGCACGCCCCCTGGGGGTGTTGTAACCCTGCGAGGGGGAGAGGGCATATTGAAAATAAAAGGTTTAAAAAATAATTTTTTGGAATGAAGTGAAACAAATTGATTTCTGACATAATAAAAAATACACATTTACACTGATATAATTTATTTTTATCATCTGGTGATCATCAAAAATAAAAGATTCTACTTCAAACTCTCATTAGCCCTATTTTATCCTATAACCGAATTAAAACAAATAATTTGTTTCCTTTAGTGCAGTGCTTCTCAAACTGTGTGGGCGCCCCCCTGAGGGGGCGCGATGACCTTACGAGGGGGGCGCGAGCATATCGAAAATAAAAGATTTAAAAAATTAGTTTACTGGAATGAATTAAAACAAAATACTTTCAGACATAATAAAAAATGCACTTTTACTCTGATATAATTTATAGGAGATATTAAGCCATCAAAAATAAAAACTTCTTCAATACCTAATTAGCTATCTTTGATCCTATAACCAAATAAAAAACTTTTATTTGATTTACTGTCATCCCGTGATGAGAGATTTCTTTATTACGCTTTTTTTAATCTAACATACTACTCTTTCAGAGAAAAACCAGATCCCGGACCCAGAATCGAAAAACTTTAGGAACATAAAAAATTCATCACTGTCATTATTTTTGAAATACTGCACATTATAGCTGTAATCTGTTTGACCTTCTAAGTTATTGGTACAGTTAGTTATGACCCCTCTCTTACGTGTTCTCTGTTGCGCTTTTTTTCATGCAAAAGAGTTTTATGATATTTGGAAGACCACGGAGAGCACACACACACACTATCTCTCATGAAGGATTACTTGTCCAAGACATATTTCTATAAATATTCTCAAAGTATAAAGCATAACGAAAAACGGTTCACACAATTTTTTAGCAGTAACATACATATTATCATAATGAATATACTTTTTACCCGGAAGTGGTCGCGCTGGACACACAGATTACGAAATCGTTAATTCTGGCAAAACTGTTTATTTATTACCAAAGAAAAATTGAAAAGTCCTTGAAAGTAGGTAAGTAAACTTTCTCTTAGCTAAATTATTCACTGGAATCATGATTTGTATCATGTACAATAAAATAATTATAAAAAAAAGGATTGGGGTGACTCAATAACCCCGACCGTACCGAGTGCGCGCCTGCTCCCGGGTTAAAACATGTTGGTCTTTTCACTTTAAATATTAAAAATAATACAATTATTCTTCATCGATATTTTATATTATTGATCATTATTTAACATCAGTGGCGCACACAAGGGGGGTTCGGACCCGCCCCCAAAGCCCTTGATTTTTTCCGATTGATAATAATTCTAAGTTTATAGTACGCAAAATTTCGTTAAGTATTTGTTATTAATGATTAATTTTATTAGTTAATGCTAATTATTTATTCAAGAATTAGTTTTTTACTGTGTTTTGTTCCCGAAAATCGACAAAATCAAAAGGAACCTGATACAAGATTGGTGAACTTTCGACCCCGGACCCCCCCCTTGAAAAATTCCTGTGTGCGCTACTGTTTAACATCAATTATAATTGATAATTCTGTGAGGCTTAAAATTACAATACGCTTAAAACTAATTATAATTTGAGCAACGATTTAAAAAAATCATTTTACGTTTTTGTAAACATTGTCGAGCACTTGGCTTTGCTTCTCTTACAATTCAGCTATTATATCAATAATGTTTTATTTTCTTATAAATGAACTCGAGCAAAGAGCGGGCACTTCAGCCGGTATACTTTTAATGTATCAGTGCTGCACAGAATTTTTTATAACTAATTATTAAATTAAGAACAAGTTTAATAAGTATTAATGGCGTCCATGAGCTTGTCTTGGAAAGCAAAGTTTTATAAGGAATGCTTATTATTAGAAATTGTCCCTCTGAGTTCTTTTTCTATATTTAGCAGATATCTATATTTTGTCTTCTAAGCAGCTACCGCATTTTGTAATATGTTCAATTTAAAAATTACAGAAAGGAAAAATAACATAAAATAATTATCCTATTATTTTATTTATTTATTTATTTTGCTTAAAAGTAGTATACAAAATTTTTAATATTTATGTTACTAGTTTGTATGGTTTATAATTAAGATCGCCTATTGTAACTTAAGCGTCAAAGTGCATTATTATTGCATTCAATACCTTATTAATGTTTAAGGGGGTGCGAAAAAAATTGTGATAGAAAAGGGGGGCGCACGTATTGAAAGTTTGAGAAGCACTGCTTTAGTGTAATCCCGCGATGGCAGATTTTTTTATTACGTTTCTTTTAACCTAAAATATTACTTTAGCTGACCTTCGAATTTACTGGTATGGTTATCTCCGTGCTTTTTTTAGGTTAATTGAAAATATATGTAATATATTTCTGTTTCACCTTTTTCCATGTGAAAGAGTTTTATGATATATGGATATGCATATTGATTACTTTGAAGACTTATTTGGCCAATATTTATTTTTATGAATATTCTGAAACATATAATACATAATGAAAAACGTTTTACACAATTTTTTAGAATATGCTACACTTTTCCCATGAACAATTTTGTGGTTTTGATTGCTGTATTGTACGACTTATTATGGTTTATAAAAGTAAATGAGCATAATAATAAAAAATGGGCATCTGTGATCCCTATTGAAGTAAATTGAAACTGATCAAGTAATTGAAGAACCTACTGAAGTAATGCATCAAGATAGCGAAAGTAAATATCAGAAAAGCGTTAGACATGAAACAATTAAGTTTACTTGAAATTTTCAAATGCTGCTTAAAGATCTTTATGAAGAAAACTAAGAAGCCATAATGTAGCACTTTGCCTTGGCAAAAGACACGAGGAAGAAAACGCTCAAAATGCTATTTGTAGATCATCAAACAACAGCAAAACTACAAAAACGTGAACAAAGTATGACCTTTTTGCTGAAAAATAACGTTCGTGTGTAAGCGAAATGTATCTGTGATTTTTGTCCTTTATTAAGGACACACACATTTGGAACATTTTCTTTAGTTTTTAAGGATTTTTTCTCAAACTCTCAAAGAAAAATTGAAAAGTCCTTGAAAGTAGGTAAATATATGTTCTCTTAGTTAAACTATTCACTGGAATTGTGATTTTTATCGTGTATAGTAAAAAAAATTCTAAAATAAATTATAGTTTTAAAAAAAACTAAAAAACACGCTTTTACAGTGAATCGAACTAAAAAGTAAAAAAAAATAAAAATGTAAATATATATTAGTTAAAAGTGACATATACAAAATTTAATAGTCATTTTGTTCATTTGTATGGCGTATAATTATCATCGCATTGTACCTTTTGCGCCAAAATGCACTATTATTGCATTCAATACATTATTATTTTTAGGGGGTGGCGCGATAAAAGTTATGATTGAAAATTGGGTCGCCAGTAGTGAAAGTTTGAGAACCACTGCCTTAAGTAGATCCTTCTCCATTTTAACAGCTGTGGTGTGATAGTTCCTTTCCCCTGTTAGAATGATATACGTATATCACGTAGCCATAGTACATCAAGAAAGATTTTGTAGCCTGCATTTGCTATGTATTCCATTGCTTAAAATTATATCCCAAAGTAAGAGGCAACAGTATGATAGATTTGGATTTTTTGACAACTTACGTTTTGTGTCACTCTTTCATTTTTTTAAATGAATTATTTGAAATTTGGTAAGGACTGTATGGCGCAGTTTAATCACAGAATTGGTTCTTGCACATAAAACTAAACACTGCAATAATTTAATGATTTTTCAGAGGTATAATTATCTAAATTATTTATCATGATAAATGCATTCAAATCATACATTTATATACGTATTCTTTTACATTCAAATTTCACTATAATATATCTTATTTATATGCACTGATAACTTTCAATCTCTTTTTTCTGTTATCAGATAAGCCACACCTATAAAAATTGTAGTATTTATTCTGCTTTCAATCGCATCACTTACATTTTAATTCATTCATGTTAAGATGTTTAGTGTTGACTATGTCACCAAAGTCATCCACAGGTTTTTATCCAAGAGAATATCTCCAAATCTTGTCATTTACACTTTAAGCAAATATAGGTTTATACAGTTTTATTTAATAAAATTAAAGATGGCAGTATGTGGTTGCGGAGTTTTTTTTAATAATGAAGTTCGAGTATTTAGTGACATGTAATTATGCTACTCTCTTTTGTTTACTTTTTTTAAGTTTTTGTCAGTAAAATTTTTTGTAAGGAAAAATTAAATGGTCTGAAACTAATTCTATTAAGTACAGTCGATTTAACATAGAGTAAAAGAAATACATTGTAAAAGAAAAACCGGAAATAAGTTTCTAAAAAAAAGCGTATGATATATATATTTTTTTTTACTTTTCTTTTACTTTTTATTACTTTTATCATGAAATGGTTTGTGCGAATTCTGAAAAATATATATTTTTTTATTGCATCGCTTTGTCACATTTTCACTTTGTACAATACCCGCAATATTTAGTAACACATAAAATACTTTTCATTAATATATCACAATTTTTTCCCTACTTTACCATTCTTATTTATTTATTTTTCAGACTTTCAAGCATGTGCTACATTGTATTTATATTTTCCAAAAATCTATTATTAGAAAGCTATTCTGAATTATATATATGTATATTAATTTGATATCATTCATTAGTTTTACTGCATATTTTTCAGGAGCATTTTTAAAAATTTAGAAGAAAATATTTTGGAGCTGACTGATACACACAAATTTATATGTAAATAATATGAAATAAAAAGTGTGATTTGGTGTAACAGATATATATTGTTTAATTGTTGTGAGCAGTGTATATATATATATATAAATATATATATACTGCTCAAAACAATTAAAGGATATTGTAAGTTTTATGTAAAATAAAGATATAAGCGAAATTTTTTTTGCCGAAAATGGAAGAAGATAATTACAAATGCAAATTTTTCTGATTTTGAAACTGTGAAGTATGATAATTTTGAGTTCGATGTTAAAAACGTCGCTTCAGCGGCAGTGAATGAAATTTGACTTTCAACTGAAATGAAGACAAGGATGATCAGCATTCAGTGACTGCTTTGTTTCGATGAGTACGATGTCTCAGCGAAGTCATTTAACCGATTCAGAAGCTTGGAGAGTTGTTGGTAGGTTAGAAGGGGGCCACAAACTCAAGCCGAAGTAGCGCAAGCCATTGGACTGTCACAAAGTGTGATTTCCAGGATCTGGAACCGTTTTTTGGAGACTGAAAGTGTGCAGGCCGAAGAACCAGGACAAGGTCGTAGACGGGCAACAACGCCCAATGCAGATCGGTTCTTATTGTTAACGGCTCGGAGACACCGAAATATGAACGCTACTCTTCTCCAACAACACCTTCGCTCGGCTACTGGCACCACGGTTTCAACTCAGAATGTCCGAAACCGGCTCCATGGTGTAGGTCTGTATGCTCGCCGACCGCTGGTATGAGTTAGACTAATGTCAAGGCATCGTCGCGACATCGTCACAACAGAGCATGTGAACTGGAGGAGAAATGAATGGAGCAATGTTCTTTTTTCTGACGAGTCCCGTTTTTCTGTTCATCCGGATAATAGGCGTATTTTCATCTGGAGGGACCGTGGCAGTAGGAATAATCCTGCGTTCGTGCACGAAAGTGTCAGATTTTGCGGTGGAGGAGTGTTGGTGTACGGTGGCATTTCCATTGACGGGCGCACATACCTCTACATCATTCGAGATGGACCTCTGAATGCTCGCCGATATAGGGATGAGATCCTCAGACCTATTGTAGTCCCTTACGCTGCAGCAATCGTAGATGACTTCATTTTAATGGAAGATAACAGCAGGCCACATCGTGCTAACCTCGTAGAGGATTCCCTTTTCGAGGAAGGAATCGTAAGAATGGAATGGCCAGCGTGTTCTCCAGCCATGAATCCAATAGAGCACGTTTGGGACGCTCTAGGAAGACGAGTTGCTGGCCGCCAACCAACCCCATAAACTCTCCAAGAACTGGAAAGAGCTTTCTGGAAGAGTGGGACAGAATACCCCAACTCGTGATTAATAGCCTCATTGACTCTATGCCTCAAAGGTGTTCAACGTTGCTGGCCGTCCGTGGAAACCATACCCCCTACTGAAAATGATATTCTTTGAAGAAAACTTCTTTTCCATGGGGCCATTGTTTATTGTCTGAACTCAGGGAGTGAAGTCAGACAGACGGGTCGCCATAATAGTAAAGTAGAGCGGGCGCCCCATTGACAATAGGTGAAGCCTATCTTAAAATAATCATGTCGTCTTTTCTAGTGTTGTGTGAAGGGGATACTAGGAACAGGTGGTGTGATGGACAAGTGTGTCCAGATGTTCGACAAGGAACTATGGCGCCTTGGGTCAGACGGCTCGGGTGTGTTTTGGCGTGTTATGCGCAAATAGGACGAGGGAGGTCAAGAGAGACTTTTGTGACCTGCCAATGAGAAGGAACGAGGGGCGTGTTGTGAACACACCCCTGGTGTTTAAAAGGGTTCTTTTTCAGGGACGGAAAAAGAGAAGGAAGAGACGAGAGGAGAAGACAGGAGAGACAGAGAAAGAAAAGGGCTGGGTCCGGGATTGGAGTGAAAAGACGATGAACTCCGGTGGCGTTGAGAATGGGAATATGAACTGACTACACCGGCTTGGCATGTAGACTGAATAATAGTACTTCACTGACAAATTGTTTATCTAATAAACAATGTTTTTATATTATATTAGGCTGTACAAAAAATTTATTGATGGATAGCTACACACGACGTTACAGCTCGTTGAACCTGCGAGACTCAATATTCTTCGTTGGCATGGTGTGTTAGTTAGGAGAGGTTGTGCCAGCTTAGGTGTAGCCTTTGTTACTAGACCGAGGTTCAAATATACGATGTTCATCACCAATAGCTCTCGCGCTGCTTTATAGAGCGGCTTTAACACTGGATTGTCCAAGGAAGTCATTTTGACTACTTTTTAATTCCATCTAGAAAAATACTTATGTGTATAATGATACCATTTCTTCGACATTTTTAGAATGCATTATTTCCTCAAGTGAAGCAATTTTTTATTGTTAATATTTACTAATAACTTGTTGTATCACTGTAAATAATATAAAAAAATATTAAATTTAATTTTAAAGAAATTTACTTACTTAATAGTTATTCTTTCACAATGCAATAATTCTGATTGTTTTGGGAAATATAGGTATATACTAAATTTCAATCCTTCCAGTGTTAATATAACTCTCACTCATTTTCGCGTATTGTGAACGCTAAACATATGATATACATTTTATAATGTTTTCTTTTCTTCCCAGTTTAATAAGAGCATATACCATCCATAACTTTATTAAAATATTGTCGTCATATAAAATATATAATTAGTAAGGTTCACAGAAGTTCTCAACTGCAGCAAAAAGCAATGTGTTCATTTTGAGTGGTCTCCTGTGTTATATAAAACTCTTTTCAAATATTCAACAACGTGTGCTCTATTCAAAAGAAATATCTCCCAACACTTGCGAACACTGTGATTTAATTCTTTTAGTTAACTTTCACTCTTCACCTAGTAGCGAATACAAGAGGCTTCGGTCTAAGAACATTTTGCGGTTTCTACACAACCATAAGTACTTTTCAGGAAACCAATTTTCATCATTTGAATGTCTACGACTGGGATTTATGCCTACTAACGCAAAAACAAACTGTGATTTTTCTGATCCCTCCCTTTACTTATGTTTCTCAAAACTTCAGATTTATGGTGTGGAATTTGGTGTCAATGGGCCCCAAGTGGCAGTTCATCTTTCCTCGAGATCCGTAAGGATTGCCTGGTACTCAATTTTTTGTTATTTATGATGCACGTGGGATTTCTAAATATTTTTTGAAACTGTAAATGTTTTTAGGTTGACGTGATGTTGAAAAGTATAGAAAATAAGGACGTTCTGCAGTTTAATGGTGATCTCTAAATTGTGCACTTTATTTAAATAGACTAAAATGTTTTTTTCGGACATTAGCATCAATAGGAGAATGCCTCCTCCGTAAGCACTTGTGATAATATTTTTCAATTGTTTGCTGTATTAAGAGGTATAATAAATATTAAATTATAGGAAACTATCTAGTCGCACGGGTGGTTTGGAAATTTAAACAATACATATTGAAAGATAAAGAAGTTTTTAGAGTTAATTTTACGTGAATTGCAAATTAAACAGCAAAAAAAAGCTTTTTGCATAAGCTCAGCTGAACAAAAAAACAACAGCAAACATATTTGTTAAATTTTAATTCTGTAGATCTAATAGTTGATAAGAATGATTTTTTATAACGCCTTGTAACTCTCTTGTGGATCGGTTTTTAAAAACTCCTAAACTATACTCTGATCAGCAAAAGTAACGCATTGTTACAAATTTTGTGTAATGAACGCTTAAAATAGTTTAAATAATTTATATTTGGACGTGTGTGTAATGCATTAATATAAATTACTATTTTATTTATTTTGTTTTAAAATTGTAATATTCGCAAGCAACGCCGTTTCTTATATTATAATGTCGATTCAAGGAAAACACGGAGAAATGTTGGTCATACAGCCAAGTTGGAATCAGTTTTGATGACCATGTTGGAAACTTGACGATTCATTGAACGATTCAGAAGTTGATATGTTGTAGCACCACCTGATAGGGAGCTACAAAAAGGAGGATAGCCCCAACCCTTCTCTAGAAAAAATATATATGCGTGCCAATTTCCATAGTGATTGGTTGAACGGTGTTCGAGTGTATCGAAGTCATATATACAAATATCAATTTTTATATCAATAGATTATGATAAAAGTTGCATCAGAAAAAATAATCAACACAATTTTGATTCAATTTTTATCAACTTTAAATATGAAGCAAAGTGGGGATTATTTGCAACAGACCGACAAATTTTGAATCATGGTCGATAACGCGCGCAACACCTGAGCTATTATCCTACCTCTAAACTTCTGTACAGTATTAAAGCGATGCCTTTGCACCATGGCTGATTTTTACGTTCACAGCCCCTCTTCACAACGGGTCTTCTGGCACCGTAAGTTTAAACCTACAAATCAACAACGGTGGCTACGAATTTCTGACCATGTTCATTTGGTTGCCAAAGCCACCGTTTTTGCTTAGGTCTACTTACAAGATGTGCCACAATTATCTCTACTTCTTAAAAGATTTTAAAAATTCTGACTTTTTTTGCTTTGTACGGATTTATTTCAGCTATGTTGATAAGTTAATCAGCAACAAATGCGATACGGTTTCTTTTGATTACATATTTATTTATTCGAAGTGACTATTTGGAAGTGATACAATAAGTGTTTGTTATTAGCTCTTTCAAGATATCGGAGAGCTTCCGCGGAAGTATATTAGAGTTCGTATTGATTTATATTACATACTTATCAGATAATTCAATATGTTAGCTAGATTGAGATTTTACGTTAGTGAATTAGTTATCATATATATCGAACTACATAAACTCAATGTTTTAAAACTTTGCGGTTGCTGAATTGTTCTGCCTTATTGGGTCATAGATAACAGTCTATAACGCTTCCGGGTGTTGTTTGTATGAGCTCGGGCGTTGGTGGTTTTTGTTCATTTTGATTCTCGTTTGTACTTTTTCAGTGAAATGTGAGTACTTTGTATAAGAATTACGTCACAATCCGCGCTCGAAGAAGAAACACGTAATATTTTCTAGGGTCTTATTGGCTCTAAAGAATAGTTGTGTTAATAAATTTTATCATTCACTATGCGCTCAAACTTTAAATTTTAATAGCCACAATAATTTTACTCAAACAGCTACACCCAAATTAGCATTTATATCAGTGCTTCCTAAATTGTGTGGTGTGATCCCGTAAGGGTGGGGGCGTGATAACCCTAGGATGAGGCGCGAGCCTGTTGAAAAGTCGAAAACAAAAAAAACTAATTTAAAAAAATTATTAATTTACTGAACCTAAGGAAATTGAATACATTCTAACATAATGAAAACTTATATACACATTTACACTGATATAATATAAATGTATAAATACTGCACAATTTATGTGATAATTAATTTAACTATATTAAGTTAAGCACAAATTTAATAATTATCAGTGACCCCGTGGGTGTATTATACATAAAATTACGTACAAAAATCGACACTTATATTGATATTCTGTACAGTTTATAATTAATCTTTCAAATGCCGATTTAAAGGTTTTGCGATTATCTTCCTAATGCCACCGATTTCCACGTAGGCGAGCATATGTGATGTATGGGGGGGAGGAATAAATAAGGAAATCCTCTGAAATAAGTGAATTCTTCGCAATCACGGTCAGGGTCCATTTATTACATTCCAAAGACTTCAGAATAATTTTATGGATATCAGTGAACAGAAAATATCGTATTTCGAAAAGACGTATATATACGCATGGGGCAATTTACGTACTGGCTGAGGAAGACGTTTATATACGCCGGCTGTGGAGAGGTCAACGTTACATTGTAGATTTAGCCTCAAAGTATCGTATTCTCGAATTCAATACATTGTTATTGCACGGAGGGGGCGCGATGAAAATTGCGATTGAATATTAGGTTGCAAGTATTAAAAATGGAACATGCAGGTTAGGACAACAGCCGAACGTTTTCCGTTTTAAGAAAGGTCCGTACAAAACCGGCAACATGGGGTCGTGCAATATCCAGAAGAAAAGTTAGGTTTCGCAGGGCTCAAAAAAGGGTACAGCCACGGATCGTAACACAAAAGAAATGTAACACACAGTGTTCAAAGTGCCATCAATGCGAACAAGAGGTGACCGAGACTGTATCTAACAGCACCCCATACCATCACGCCAGGTGTTGGGCCAGTATGTCAGTAACGAAGGCATACTGCCAATGTGCTTTCACCACGATACCACTAAACACGGATGTGACCATCTTGATCTAGTAAACAGAATCTGGATTCATCTAAAAATGACGTCTCGCCAATCTTGCGTCCAGGTCCGTCGTTGATAACACCATTGAAAATTATCATATCTGTGACGCAGCGTCAGGGGTAGTTGCAACCATGGTTTCCGAGCTGAAAGTCTATTCTGCTACAGATGTCGTCGATTTCTTCGGGGAAATACTCGTTGTCTTGCAAACGACCCTAATTCTTGAATCAGGGCTCGTGACGCGGCTGCATGATCTATTAAGACCATGCGGGTAACATGTCAATCATTTCGGCTGCTAGTAATAGGGAACCATTGAGATCCAGCACTACATTCCGTATTACCATCCTGAAGCCATCCATTTCATATTCGGCTAACAGTCATTGGATGTCAACCGACCCGAGCTGCAACAATCCGATATGATAAACCGCAATTCCGGTGCGTTACAATAAGACCGTCATTAAAGACAGAAACGTGTTGGTACGTATTTCTTCTTACACGAGGTATCACAACAACTTTTCACCACCGTACAAACACATTTTGTGTATTAGAAACTGGCTGAACAATTCCTTCAATTAAACACATTGTAGGTGTCGCTACAAGAGCATGCTTTGTATGAATGTTGTGCAAAGCTAATCAATTGCATATCAAAGAACCTTCTTCCTGTCGTTTAAACTTTACGTCTGTAGCCTGTCGCCCTCTTGGAGTAGCAATTTTAATGGCCTGTAGTTTAAAACCTACATTTCTAACATCATAAGTTCTTAGAAAAATTAGATATCCATATACCCTTAACTGAATTTTAAACAAATTAATTGTTCTAAATATAAAATTTGAATTTGAACCAACTTAAATAATATATTTTTATATCCAAATAATTTTATAAAAGAATACATATATATATATATATATATATATATATATATATATATTTAAAACAATTATATTTCAAAAGAAATACTCTTTGATTGTAGAAATATTTGAATTACAAGCAGAGTATAACTTTTGATACTAAGGAAATATTTAATTATTCCAATAAATAATAAAAATAATAATGAGCTAAAAACACAGAATTTTCAAAATGATAGTTTGCATTCTTCAATGAATAGTTTCCTTTTAAAAATCATTAATATAACAGAACAATTTCAAAGAAGAAGTTAAAAATAATGAGAAAATAATAATAATCCAATTATAAGTTCCTATACATTTTCCTTTTTTGATTCCCCATTACATTTCAAATTAAATCGAATCATGCATTTTATTCATTAAATTCATTTCCGATTCAATTAAAATTCCATTTATTCCCTTTTGCATGCATTCTCAAATAAGAATAATTAATTTTATAACTTACGTTTCCGAGAATTACTGGAAACTAAATAAAGCAACTCTTTGAAATTTTATTTTTTTAATATCTATCGCCTATATATATATATATAGATATATATATACAGAGGTATTTCATTTTTATTAAAATTTCCAATCACAAAAGATGGGAAGTTATTAAATCCGAAGTATTACTTGATTAAAAATGCATCACATTTGTAGTGTCAGTGGTCAGAACTTTAGGAAAACTAAAGTTGTTTTTCTTGTTTTTAAAACTTTGTGTTTCTGAATGAATCAATGATAAGAAACTCTGTTCAAGAAGTTACAATTACTCGAAATGTCTTCTACTTTTGTATATTATTTCGAAATAGATTCACTATTAAACAATATATGTTTTTCGATAAATTTACCAATTTGGGAAACATTTTTTTAGTTTTAAACAAGATATATAATATTTATTTGTATTACTCAAAACACATGTATTATTTAAAGTCATGAGGAGTACATGCAATCTGTATAATTTTTCATATGCTTATTAACTAACAATTCAACTGAGAGTTTAATATTGAAATTTTCTACTTAAAATAGATGGTATTTAAATTTAAAATCAAAAGTAGGTAATGAGGTATTAAGACTTCGTTTGTTCGTACGCTCTCCCTCTGGAAACTTAGAACTTATATACAGCAGTGTTAAGTAGACCGTATACAGAATATGATGTGGTACAAACGGTAACCCGTGAGAAATAAACAAGCATAATTCGAAATCTGACAACCTAGCGCAAACCGACTCGATGGATTGTCGTTTTTTGACAAAATAAATAACGAAGGCAAATGGTGGGAGGCCTATCCGTAGGCACGAATGAACATGACATAAAAATGCGATATTGCATTACTACTGTTGCTAGTCAATATATAGCTTGATACTCAGAATTTTTGGACAATATTTCCAGGAAAAACATTTGAGGATTAAAATTATTTGACTCTTATTTGATCTTACTGAGCCTGTGCCAAGAACTAGTCGAGGCTCACTCAATATCGAGGTCCTAGGCACTGACCCTTCCTTATAAAATCCCTGGATAAAAGTTCCAGTGTATCACAAACACGATACTACCTTGAATCCACAATTTTATACAATTTCACTTTGTAAAATGGAGAAGAATACAAAATCATGTAAACTGGTGTATTCCAGATAGTATTATAAAAAAAAAATAAAATAAGAAGTTAAAAAATATATCAATTATTTTTTCGGAAGTTGGCTGTAGTGTCGATATCTCGTTAAGTATTGATCAAACAATTTCAAATTTATGCTCGTTGTCACGATAACATTCCACACCAAAAAATTACTTTGCTTTTTTTTGTTTGGTTCATTCAGTTGTGAGTTACAGGGTGTTAGAAATGGAAGTCAACAAAGAGAAAATTCGGTTCTTTTTACAGTTTTTCTTTGTTAAACGCAAAAATGCAAGCCAGGTTTCTGAAATTGCGAATAGTGTTTATGGTGCCGATACTGTAACAGCTAATTACGTGCAATTTTAATTTCGTCGATTCCGTTCAGGTATTTTTGTTGTTAAAGATGCACCTCGCAGAAGCAGGCTCATCGTCGAAAATGTCGATAAAATCAAAGAAACAATCGAAGTAAACCGGCATGTTCGAAGTCGTAGCAATGCCCAGGAGCTAAAGATCAATCATAAAACAGTTTTAAGCCATTTGCGCAAAGTTGAATCCAAAAAATGCTTCATGTTTGGGTGCCACACCAATTAACACCAAGAAACATGGTGGATCGAATTTTCATCTGCAAAGCCCTGACCAAATGGATCCATTTTTTAAACGGATGGTGACTGAAAATAAGAAATGGATCACATACTAAATTATTTTGCTAAAACTATCGTGGTCATAGTGCGCTGAAGCAACTCAAACGATGGCA
Organism: Trichonephila clavipes; assembly: GCA_019973935.1. NCBI lineage: Eukaryota > Metazoa > Arthropoda > Arachnida > Araneae > Nephilidae > Trichonephila > Trichonephila clavipes. The sequence goes on along the minus strand of BMAU01000316.1, from coordinate 929,731 downwards.
AAACCACGACTAACATCCAGGAAGATTCTACTTTGGATTTGGTGGGACTTGAAAGGAATCATCTATTAAAGTTGCTCCCGCATGGCCAAACCCTAAATTCAGATCTCCACTGTCAACAACTGGACCGTTTTAAGCTAGCGATTGACCAGAATCGGCCAACAAAAGAGGTGTTGTGTTTCTTCAGGACGCCAGGTCATACACTTCTGTAGTGACTCGTCAGAAACTCTGGGAGTTTGGTTGGTAAGTTTTAATGCATCCACCATATAGTCTGGACCTGGAACCAAGTGATTGCCACCTTTTTCTTGCATTGCAAAACTTCCTGAGTGATAAGAAATTGGGATCAAGAGAAGATTGTGAAAATCGATTACTAGATGTTTTCGTTAATAAGGACCAAGACGTCTACGAGAGAGGAATTACGAAGCTACATTTAAAATAGCAACATATTATATAACAAAAAGGTGCATATTTGACCCAAATTGGACAATCGGATGCATGTTAAAAAAGTCTTGATTTTCATGAAAAATAATGGATTTCTTTTTTCCCCCAATCTAATATTAATTTTAAGGCAAACAGTTATTAAAATCAATTAGCATGAAATTTATTATTTTATATAAATATAATAGTTGACTATATATTCCAGTGCTTCTCAAGCTTTCAATATTGGCGACACAATTTTCATAATTTTCCTAATCATAATTAACCTAATCATGCCCCCCTCCCTTCATACAATAACTGGGTACTTCGGGGTTACAGCTACAATATGATTTTAATCATAAACTGTACGAGTTATCAAGGTATGCATGTATATTATTGCATAAGTGCATGCTATTTCATATTACAAGCCCTTGGGAGTCGCTAATAATTATTAAACTTGTTCTTAATTTAGTATTGAGGTATTAGTTATCAAATACATTTAAAGTATTAATACATTTATAAGTATATTATATTAATGTTATTGCGTATTTTATTTTTTTATTATATCGGAATGTGTTTTGTTTTGCAACCTTTCAGTAAATTTGTAATTTTTTTAATCTTTTATTTTCGACTTTTCAATATGATCGCGGCCCCATATGAGGCTTTCCACGCCCCCTTACGAGGACGCACCCTACAGTTTGAGAAACGCTGGGTTATTCAAATGATAAAAATGATAGTTAATGTATAAATCAAGAAACAAATCTTAAATAAGCTTACTTCGCAAAAAAATAATGAAATACGCAATAAGTTTCTAATGAAGTAGATTAACGCAGTATTTTTAACCGAATTATTTTATTATACAGAATTAAAGATTTAAGTTTTAATTTTAAGTAGCATAAGAAATAAGTGTAATAAATATATTCTGTGTTACGAATTCAAACGTCTGATTATTTTTATTCGTTAATATAACTTTATAAGAAATAGTACTATGAGAAACTCTATTAACTAGAAAATCGATGTATTGATGACAATTTTTCCCGGTAGTCTGTGATTAAAATTGGAATTCCTCATGATAAGCTATCCCCAGATGTGTTGTTAGAAATACAAACATAACAATAGACATAAAAGAGTCATAAAAAGTTTTCGGGAAAAAAAGGTGATACTTTTATGGAATATTTTTATCTCCTTCATAATACTTTCATATATTTCTCAATAATTTTGTCTTTTATAATTTGATATTTTCCCTTCCATTTTCTATAGATTTAGTATAATGCTTATGTGACAACTGATGTAATTTAACTTGTAAGGAAACTAACGAGTTTCATTTTCAGAAGAAATAAAATTGAAGAAAAATTGAAATTAGTAGAATTCGCATAGAAAAAATAAAAACGTATATAAGAGAAAGGTAAAATGACATATTTTTAAAATTGAAGACTATTATTCGAGTTAGCATTTATATGTAAGCTATAAAATATTATTCATATATATATTTTTTTCTTTCTTGTGAAGATAAATAAAATTATTATAAATCACTTCGTTAAAATAAAAGAAGAAAAATTCCAAATTGTTTTACAAGACACCATTAAATGAAAAACAGTTCGACTGCAATTAATTTATGCATACATACAAATAAAGTAAATGTTGGAAAATAATTATATATGAAAGTTATGTATTGAAAGACTTGGACAAATAACATAAGAAAATCCTTATTATGTACTTGCACTATTTCCTAATGATATTTTAGTTTTTAGGCAAGTTATTCATTGAATTGATGGAAAACACTGCAATTGTCGTTTTCATGATCATATAAAGATATTGTTTTTACAGTATGCTTTTTCAGCTCTCAAAATTTGTATTAAGGATAAATAGTTTATTTTAAAAGTAAATTTCTTTTGTAGAATCTCAATAAATGGGATTTATATTTTCTCTACACACTCGTTTTATTTCCATAGTTTACATTGTTGAAAAATGTTTTCGAAAGAAACTATGAAATGAGATTATTTTTTTAGATATTAATAAAATCATTTGAAGTATTCATTAGCTTTTACTGGAAATTTAACCGATCTTTCCACATAAAAATAGTTTTTTTAAAGCACAGAGTCGTTGCTTAGAATTTAATATATTTTAAATGTTAGCGCAGCGTTTCTCAAAATGTGAGTCGCGTCCCATTAGGGGGCGTGAAAACCCAACAAGAAGGACGCGATCATATCAAAAAGTCAGAAATAAAATATCATTTTAAAATATTATTAATTTACTGAAAGGAAACAAAACAAAATATATTATGTCATAATAAAAAATATATATATAATACGCATTTACTCTGATCTAATGTATTTATAAATGTATTTGTACTGCACCCTGTATTTGTTAATTAATTTAAATTTACGAAGTTAAGAACAAGTTTAACAATTACCAGTAACTCCATGGGCGTGTCATGTATAAAATTATAAAAAAAAATTAATATTTCTCTTGGTACTTTGTAAGGTTTGTAATTCAATTCGTATTGTAGATTCACGTCAAAGAACACTATTATAGAAGGTAACATATTTACTGTTTGGATAGGGGAGGGGGCTCGAAGAAAATTATGACAGAAAACTGGGTTGTAAGTGCTGAAAGTTTGAAAAGCACTGATTTAACGTGTTAAGTTAAAAGCACACAAATTTGATACTGAAGGTGTTTTTCATTTACACAATACTTGACAAATATTTTGTGTCTCTTTTTTCATTAAGATTTCATTATCACTGAAAATGATATAAATAGAAATAATACGTGCATCAGAGTATCGAAAAAGATATTGGTATTAGTCCAATTTCTCTCAGAACTTATTTTTATCGCAGCAACGTATTTAGAATTATTTTAGTGGCATACAATTTGTCAGAAACGGATTATAGAAAAAAAGATCGAATATAATAAAATCCCCTTAATCAATGAGTAGCATGACTACATAAAACGTTTGTAAGATTTAGAAGAGTGGAGAATTTAGTATCATTTACATTTAAGCTCTCATCGTCAACTTCTAAATATCAGTCCCAAACTCACTATTAATTTCTCTCTGAAACTAACGGCCCACTATCCATAATTCAACACTTCCGCTCAGGTAATCGGGGAAACGCACACATCTTCATTTTTCTACACATACATGGGTGTACAGATATTTACCTCAATCAAATTTTATACCAGTATCTCATGCACAAAGCGAAATATCCAAAGCAATTCAAGCTATTAATGTGCGTCCGGCAACTGGGCACTGCCCGAACTGCATTTACGAATATTTAAATGAGCACACGGACTTCATTTGCATTTGTCATCCTACTCAAATTTCTCGGAAATGGATAGCTGACCGTGACGATGCCTGACAGCAACTCCGACAAATGCTAAATCCGGTAAAATATCCGGCCAGTGGGCTTCTGAATAATGCGTTCTAGAAAGTGCGAGATATTGTTCTAAATTCGATTGGGTACATATGTGTATTTACTGCGAAGTTTATTTTAAGAACTATTTGCTTAAGGTTCTCATCTACCAGCCATTTTAGAGATTTGTGTACATAATTTCAATTCCAAGAGATTTCTACTTTATATAGTCAAACCTAGATTATAGCGTATTGATTGGAATAGAATCTAAGGGCATCCATGAAATAACAAAAAATAATAAATATTTCTCAAGATTAGCTCCTCTGTGATTGTCGGAAATACTTTTCTGTTCAACTTTATGTTTCTTTTATATCTATCCAGATATTTTAAGAAATATTTTACAAGGACATCTAAAAAAATTTAACATTTACAAAAGTAGTTATCATTTTAAATAAACCAGCAATGTAAATATACAAAATAAACCAAGTTATTTATGTCTTTAGGATATGGAAAATTCTTAATTTTCTGACATTTTATCTAATATCCACACCGGATTTAGGAAAATTGCAACTTCCTCCAATTTCTGAGCCATTTTAAAGAATTTATAACGTAACTTATTTTTTTAAACATAAGTTTTGTCATCACGCTAAACCTCTGTGTGGTTGTTCATAGTAAATATGCTGTCACTCACTGTTAAAGATTGCACCCCATTTTGAGTCTCAAATCTGCCAGGAATATTACTATTATGCTCTTTACCTTCTGTGTTATCCCTCACAAAATATCTATCAGGATTTACTGTAATATTATCAGTTACATCTGCTCTTTCCTCAGATACTTCGCAGTCATTTTCAGTCAGTCTTCATAAGAATATAAATTGAAGAAAGACAACTAACCACCATTTGATTCATTATTAGAAATCTCTCGCAAATAAATTAGTAATTTTATTATTGCTTAGACCATTTCTAAGAGCTATCACTTCAGTTTGAAAATCGAATATTTTTTTTTTATTTTCCGATAAGTAAATACTGTGTAACGAAATATCTAGACGTAACGCGTAGTTTTAGTATAATGTATTCATTCCCACTGTGAATTTAATGACACTGCATTCAAGAACAAATAAATGTATGATATAACTTTGAGAATTTTTTCAATATTAGTATCTACTTTGCAAACTATATTTTGTAGGAAGACAGCTTCTTATTATGACGAATTGCTTCGGTGTCGAAATGACACCAGCAGGCGTTCTATGTATATATATACTTAGTTGTAAAATCCCTTCTAATTAACCTAGAACCACAAAACTTTTTTGTTCACTTACTAAGGAAAATGATTTAAAGTCACGAAACATTTTCAAATTCCCTGCAAAAATTCAGAAAGGAAATCATGTAAACATGTTCAGGTGTCTAATCGACACTGACGGACGTTCTAGTGTTAATGAACTTTGTTAAAATCCTCAATTAATCAGTTACATATCATATATCAAAACTAGAATTTCTGTTATGGTTTATTATAATTCGCACCAAAAGATTAATAACTAATACCAAATAAGATTTCTTTTACTATTTTCGAAGTACTAAAAATTAAGTTAAACATAAAGCTGAAGACTCTTTTAAGTATAGAACATAATCCTCTTAATTTTGGAACCATCTTGCCAACAGAAGCATTTTTTATTAAATGCCAACATTCTTTTGAATTTAAAAATACTGTTTACATTCTCATTTTAGTGGTAAAAACTACTACAAAATCCAGGAGGATATTTTCTGGTTTGTAAAATGAAATTTGTGAAAAATCAGATCAAAGAATATGCTGAGAAAATTCATTTCTTACTTAGAATTCTAAGGAAGAAGTAATATTATAAACAGAGAGAGTGACAGAATTTCCCTCATTCTAATAATTATATGTTTGTCATACATTTTCCTCTGGAATATTTTATGCCTGGTCGTAATGGAAGATATCTTAACTCTTTAAGTTTATTATAAGTGACTTCCTAGAATAGCTATTTGAGGTAGTTGCTTCTAAGTATTACTATAAAAAATTGCCTCTTATTTTCATGTCAGCAAAACTACTTTTGCAGAATAGGTTAAAATCAAGTTTTCACTGAGAAAGCTTTCTTCTCTTTCAATTCTTGGTAAGTATTATTAGAATATTATCTATTCTTTGTGTTATGGAAAAGGAATTTTTTTAAAAGCGCCATAATTTCTTTAAATAACATCATATTAAAATTAGTTAATAACAATTCAAAAACAAACAAAAAAAACCTTTTTTTAATAAAAAAATATCTCAAATGAGTTTTCAAATCATTTAAATTTAAAATGTATATAGCAGTCTATTCTATATAGCCGGTGTTTTGTAACATTAATATATTGAAAAGGCTATAAAATAAATTTTTTTCTAAAAGTTGCATATGTAAAAAAAGGAATACATAAAAAGAATAAATGGAATAAAATAGTAAAATTATTTGTTCAAAGTGCCTTAAGATTGCTTAATATAACTTTAAGAACAATTTAGTCTGCTACACACCAGTTTCCCATAGAAGAGATGATGGTACCTATAAGACTAAAAATACTGTTTTATTTCTGAAAAAAAAACCTGTAAGTTCCAGGGAGTAAATGTAAGATGTATTTGATCTACTGCAATGCCTCTATCGTAATTTATTACATGCGGTCACAACATCTCATTTGCATACATACGACCCATGAAATTGACATTCCGAATAATATGCTGGTTCATATGTCCACCTATGCTGATAGTAACTTATAACATCAACACACCTCATATGTACTGAGAGTTTTCATGAAGGAAAGTATGCTTATTTCAAGTGAACCTTTACTTCTTTATTAAAATATATCGATCACACACAATTTATTTTGAATCACCACTTATCAGTGATGACCACTTATCAGTGGTCATCACTGATAAGTGAATACTTATATCAAGCCTTGATTTTCGACAGCCCAACTTCATCTGTATGTGTAGTGCCTTGAGGTCAACAGATAACACACCATTAACATAGTGTGTAATGAAAATCCTAAAAAAGCCATTTTCGCAATGTGTAACTTGGTTTATTCAATCCAGTTGCCAAACCAATTGTCGTTGTAGTAAAGAAGTAGAACCTATTTTGTTTCGACTTACCGTAACATAAGATGCTGATTGCAAAATGCAGTAATTTCCCATGGATGACTTTTCCCTCGTTGATATCTACGTAGTATGATCCAAAAGGTTTGGGACAAGGTGTAAAGACCTTTCCCTGAATAGTTCACAGCACCGAAGCATATCAACCTTTTAAGTCAGTGATACTCACCCTGAGGTTCGCGTACCGCATGTGGCCCACCGACGTTTTTTGGGGGGCCCGATCACGGCCCATTGGACTAAGAAATTCAATTATAGAAGAATAATGTACTTAAAATTTAGTTAGAAGTTTTATCAATCAAACAATCGGATACATCAATTTTGCTATCAATTTGGTTGTTTTTTTATCGTGGAATCCAATCAAAAAGCCTTCAATAAAGAAAACAGAAAAAAGCCCTGATTTCAGTAAAAAATGCATAAAAGTAAATACTGTGTGTGTGTTCCATAGAAAGGTTAATATAGTATTAAAACCAAAAATGATTTTAAATATTTTGATCGATTATTTTTGTCTAATATTGATTTTAATCTTATAATGGTTTTTTTCCAATATCCTCATGTAGCGGGAGATACATGCCATGTATTTGTCGCCTTGTGGGAAAAACGGTTGAATACATCTGTTCTAAGTAGTCTCGTTGGACGACGATACACTTGTGCCAGCGTTCGTATAACTTCTGGAAGCACAGCTGAAAGTCATTTGTAGCAACCTCCCGTAAGGCCTCCTGCGATACTCCTTTCACCTCAGCTTATGACACAAAAATGCGCACCTGTAAAGATTTTTTTATTAATGGGAACAGATAAAAGTCACCCGGGGTTAAGTCTGGGGAATAGGGGTGGATAGGGAGCATTTCAGTGCAAGTTTTGGCGAAGAATTACTTTACCAATTGGGATCGACTAGCTGGTGCGTTATCATACAGAAGATACCAGTCGTCAATCTGCCACAACTGAGACAGCTTACGACGAGTGGATTTCCCTCAAACGACATCTTCGAGAAGTATGTGTATTCAGTGATTTGTACAAATGTTTGATGACGCTTTTTTCGAACACATTCAGACACCAATGCAACATTTTCTGCGTTCCGTGAAGTTGGTCGTTCAAGGTGTTTATAATCTTAGCTAGATTATTGGCTCCATTTAAAAGGCCGATGCTATTCATAAAACTTGGATCTCAATATGGTAGATTCACCATACACCTTACATTGCATTTGCAATGTCTCTATTGGTGTTTTATCTAAGCGTTCCGAAAATTTAATGTTCAACGCTGTCCATAAAAATTCATCTTTCTTAAATCGTAGAACAAAGCTAACTAGGTTTGGAAAACAACAGCTGTGCACGTGCGGTTCGGTCACATGACACGAACAAAACCCTCCTGACCAGGTAGAAGAAGGCTGAAAAAATCAATTTCGAGTGGTTTAAGTTTAGGTACTTACTGTCGCCATCATCAACTGCCGAAGTTCCCGAATTTGGGGATAGTACTAAGTATCATTCCATATTTTTTTGGAATCAGTTCGATTGCTATGAAATCACACATATTGCCACTCCAGTATATTCTGCAACGTTTTGCATTCCCCCAAGTTCAAGACTGCTGATGGTTCAGCCACGTTTTTATGTAAATTCCATTGTTGAGACTTTTACAAATCAGATTTTCACTAAACAAAATTTGAGTAATTGTACGTCGCAATTGAGACAGAGAAAAAAATATTTTTAAAAAATTGAAATCTCTGCATTGATCAATTACTTTGGTTTTGAAGTAATGAATTATATATATATATATATATATATATATATATATATATATATATATATATATATATATATATATATATATATTTGTGTATGGAGTGTTCTCTGTTTTTCTACTGCACATTTGAGTATCAATTTTTTTTTGTTTTACCTTATTTATCAGTAGAAACATTCCTTAGTTCCGTTAAAGTCATGTGCTCCCCTAATTTGTTAAGCAATGTATAGTGCAAGTTCCTTCCAAATCTTTTAATTATAGCCCGATGATTCGAAATTATTTTCAGAGTATTAATTAAAACATATTCAGTATTTTTTTCTTATACATGTCATAAGTAAAAGTACTTAAAAATAAGCTGTAATTGTATAAATTACTACAGAAAAAGAATTACATTTTTTAAATATTAGAAATCCAACTAATTTCAGGTGTTTTAAAATAAAGTTAACTACTTTAAAATAAAAAAATAGCCCTCATCCTTAAGCAGATAAAAAAAGAATTATCACATGACCTCACTTAAGGTTTCCACTTAGTTCCATTTATTGGAGATACGGGCAACTAAGAAAATTACCAAACAAAAGTACTAAAGTAATGAAACTTGGGAAGTAAGCTGATCCCACTATCAAAAGATAAGTTTTATCTCTCTAGGTTTTCTAATAATCAAGTAATTACGCCCAACTAAGACGACTTTCTCTTTGGAAATTATCGAACGACGTTCAAAGATGAAATCCTAAAAATGTGAAACTAATTAAAGAACTGATTAACTGTTACTTGCAGAATCAAAAATCCGATATCCAGCAGAATTTCAGCGGAGGAGACAATAAATTCTGTGAGTGATGGTTGTTAATTTCGCAGAGCAAATGTTCCCCGGGAGATAACATCGGTTAATTTGGCCCTTCTTTCCCGCTTAAGGACAAAGTGATGTTTCGGAGGAAGACATGAGAAATGATGTGCGCTATTTTCGTGATGTACATAATTTGTTTCAGTCTGTTGTTTGTGATTTTCTAAATGTGATGATTTCAGTGATTGGGGAAGAGTTCATCTTCAATTCACATTTTTAAGGTATTCAACTACCCTAAAATCATGATTTTTTTGAAAATTGACAATTTTTTTTATAATTTTATTTTATAGGTCATCTTATTAGCTTAATAAAAATACCAAGTTTTTTTTTTATTTCCCATTTACTAGAACAAAAACTACAAGTGTTTCAGTAAAAGCAGATACCATACATTTACACAAGATGTCAAACTTTAAAATGCGTTTTACTCGAAATGTGTTTTTTTTCCAAAAGCTCAAGTGGGAACAGCGATTGCTCAAAAGTTTTGAAAATAATCTGCTTGAACTTTTTGTGTGTGTTTAGTATGACAGTAGAAGTATTATGATCTTCAGATTTATCAAATACTGTTTTATTTCAAAATATACTGTCCTTTATGTGAATATAATCACTGGTTTTTTAAGCAATTTCATTTAATCACTAAGATAAATTGCTTTGGTTTTTGTAAAAATTAAAATATATCTTATCTTGATTGTCATTTCAAACATGAATAACAAAGTAACACATCAAATTTGAAAAATAGAAAATTTGTTCATAAATGTTTTGAACAGAGCGAGCCCCGTTTATGTAATTTTTTTGTACATTTTCACTTGTTTTTTTTCCATTTAATAATAATATTTTTTTCTTTCTGTTTTCAATTTTACGATTTTCTCCTTAAAATATACTAAATAAATCTAAAAATCACAGAAAAAAAAATCCCCATATCTCCATTTTTTCAAAAAAAAGTTGCCGCAAGTAGTCGGTAACCTTAAAGAAGAAATCGCCACCCAAATATTAAATATAGAGGTACTTGAAAATAGAATAATATACTGTTAAAGATAACTGTTATGAAGGAAAAACAATGCAATGCGAAAATTTTGATTATTATAAAAAACGTGGGTTTCAAACAATATACAAAGTTGGGCTCCGTTGAAAAGAAAAATAAGCAGTTAGTATTTTATTGTCTGTTTAATTTATGACAAGCTTTAGACCAGCGTTTCTCTGACTATGGGGTGCTCCTCTCTAAAGGGGCGTCGTATTCTTATGTGGCGGGAGCAAGCATATTGCAAAGTGGACAATAAAAAAAAATTAAAATAAGTATTAAAATACTGTAAGAAAGCAAATTAAAATACATTCTTCATGTGTGTGTGTGTGATTTAATATAAATTAAATACAAATTTACATTGATATGAACAATATTTTTGATAATTAAGGGCAGTTGGAAACATTTCTCTGTCTCGATACTGACAATGCTAAATTGTCTGTTTTCAATGGACCTTTTCTCAAAGTTTCTTATAAGTACATGCTTAAAATTTTTCATACAATTACAAGTATACCTTTCTCATTGTACTGGAATGAGCTTTTAGCAAATTTATTATTTTTTCATGATTTATAAAATATTTTATCAAATTTCGTGAAATTTCACCCATTTTCACATAAAATTTTTTTGTAAAAAATGAGTTTTTGAGTTTTTTACAAGTTTATTTCAATATATATTAGCCATCATTATAAATATATCATAAGGAAATTACATACCTGTGAACAGAAATTTCTCTGAAAAGGTGCATTGAGCATCAAAATTTACATTTTCAGATAAATTGATTTTAATCTATACAGTGAGACTTATAATCGGCTAGTAAATAAATAAATAAAATGCTTAATTTACAATAAAAGATAAATGCTTTGGCTTATATCCGACATCCAACTTTTAAGCAAAAACGAAGCACTTTGCTTACATTTTTCGCCATTCAAATGGGCGTGACTCAGTTTCAATCATTATTTAAAAATAGGTTTTAAGGGCATCTAATCACCCTAGAGGTTAAAGTAAGGTATTTTTAGAAAGGTTAAAATATGTACAATTCAAAAGTGAAAAAAATCTCAAATTCTCAAAAAAAAAAACACTTAGCTTTTTAACAATTCTTAATTTATCGACACACATTAAGGTATCCGTCTAGTTTGAAAGGGGTATTGTTAGGTGTTTGATGTTATGGCCTTTATATAAAAAAGAAATATAAATATTGAGGAAGAAAAACTTATTTTAGTGACTAGTGAGTTTTTTAAGCTGTTTTATAGCATTTACGTCATTTCACTCGTATGAATATTTTTTAACGTGTTTTTTGAAGAATGAAAATTTGACGATAATCTGTGCACGAGAAACGGGATAGTTCCAAAACAATACAATCAAATTCCATGGAATTCATAATATTTGTTATGATTCATTTAGAGTGCAAAAAACCTCAGGTCTAACGGTAGTCTCATTGAATGGTATTTTACTGCCATTTTAAATACTTTCGACGAAGTATCGTTAAAACCAAATTTAAAAATGCTTATAAAATATTTATTTCTTAAAATATTTTTACCCTGCTGTTTGTGACCCTTAAGATGGATCAAGAAATATACCAATGAAATTAAAATTACATTATATCCAACGCATTTTTATTTATCGTGATTTTCTTAACTTTAAAAGCTTTGTTGAAATTTCATATTTTTTTTGTCAAAGCCATAGGGTGATATAAGCTATTTATTTAATAATCATAACTTTTAAACATTTTAATTTTCATTTAAGCAATAAAATTCTTCTAAAAATCAACTTTTCAAAAGTTGGTCTTCCCCATCCTGGTTGGATGACTCAAAGACCGGTTTAATTATTACTAGTGCCTTCCATGGGCTTGCCAAACACACAATTTAATACTTATCTTGAAATTTCTATGCTTTATAATTAAACTCATACTATTGCTTTAGCATCAAAGTGCATTTTTTTGCTTTCAATATACATTGCTATTGTACGAGGACGCGATGAAACTTATGATTGAAAATTTGATCGCAAATATTGAAAGTTTGAGAAACACTGTTTTAGACTAAGGAGTTTTCATTCTATTTATAATACAAACGACAGGTATATATAAAAAAAAATTCCAGGTATAGAAGTTTAAGTTGGCATTACTTTCCAAGATGGCGACCGATTTAACAGCTGTCAAGTGATTTATTCTCAGTTTGGTTTGGCAATTCATCAAAACAATCATCAAGCAAGGCGTAGATTCGTCGAATGGGTCCAAAACGAGATTGCCGTTGTTCCCAATTTTCATAAGCGAATTTTGTTTAGCGATGAAGCGCACTTCTGGTTGATTGGCTACGTCAACAAACAAAACTGCCGCATTTGGATTGAAGCTAATCCACAAGTGTATGTCGAAACACCGTTACATCCAGAAAAACTGACTGTTTGGTGCGCTTTATGGGCTGGTGGAATCCATCTTTAAAAACGATGAAGGCCACAACGTTACAGTCAATGGTGATCGGTATAGAACAATGATTACTAACTTTTTCATTCCTGAATTGAACAATCATGATGTCCAGGAGCTTGGTTCCAACAAGACGGCGCAACATGTCACACAGATCGTGCCACAATCGATTTATTGAAAGACACGTTTGGTGACCGCCTAATTTCACGTTTTGTACCTGTGAATTGGCCTCCAAGATCTTGGGATTTAACATCGCTAGACTATTTTCTATAGGGCTATGTAAAGTCATTGGTCTATGCGGATAAGCCACAAACGCTTGACCATTTGGAAGACAACATTTGCCGTGTTATTGCCGATATACGGCCACAAATGTTGGAAAAAGTCACCGAAAATTGGACGTCCAGATTGGACTACATCCGAGCCAGCCGTGGCAGTCATATGCCAGAAATCATATTTAAAATATAATGCCACAAGAGTATCTTTCGAATAAAAAATTCATGTCATTCGAATAATACATCGTTGTTTTATTGCAATTTAAAGTTCTATACCTCTAAAAAATACCCTTTATTACCATTGGTGTAGAAGTTAGAAGAAGGAGTACCTCTTCAGGTGACATCTACGTCACTTAACCGCGATTCAAAATTACGAGGTCCATTGCTTGTAACTCTCGTGATGCTTTAGTGTATGACGTTAATATAAATCTCATTTGAATTAATTTAATTCATTTTGCTCTGTGAATCCCCACGAGGGCTATTATTGACAGACATCAAAACTTCGAACCTTTACAAAGAGCCGAAGATGACACCTCTACTGTAACACACTCTCCAATCTACCACACCACACTGCGGACTTTAAGACAAGGAACATTTGACATGCATCAGCTCCTCTTTACAGTAGGTTTCTCAGTAGTACAAGGGCTTTAATTGAACACTCCGGCCGTGAGTTCGTCACCATGACCACTAGGGTAGAGCGGTCACGATACTGCATGAACACTTACATGCCTAAACTTGCCAATTTTCATGTGAATTATTCTCAAATGTGACGGCTGCATATCCTAATAACTTCATGCTTAAAGGAAACTCATATACTATAGAATACATGTAGAATATGAATATATATATATATATATATATATATATATATATATATATATATTTATATATATATATGTATATTTATATATATATATGTATATTTATATATATATATATATTTATATATATGTATATTTATATATATATATGTATATTTATATTTATATATATATATGTATATTTATATATATATATATATATATATATATATATATATATATATATATTAATTCAGTCTTCATGTGTTGCTTTTGTATTTTTGTTACGTTATTTTTGCCATGTTCATTATTTACTATTTCTTGTTTTTGATATATTATATAGATTTCTTTCATATTGTGATGTAGCCGGTCTCTTTCCTCTAATTGCTAAGAGGGAACACTGACGGACGTGAGAAAATTCCATTCGTTTCCCTAATTGCTGGAAAAAAGTTTCCAAAATTGGTGGTCAAAAATTCTCACCCTTTTTCCCAAGCCTGTTCGAAAGTTAAAAGAGATACCGGTACAATGCGCTTTCGTTTTCTCACGAATCTCTGACGACAGCGCGTCCGAGAAGACTGAACTCACAACGTGCGCCTAGAAAGACTCCCGCTATGAGCGGCCGACGGAAGTGATCAACAGGGATATGCGGTGAGTCACCGTGTGAAACGAGATGTTTAAAAAGAGAGAGCGAGGGAATACGAGATCAGATTTTGACTAGATATAATCCGATAAAGGCCTCTTTTAGCGATAGACGCGAGTCTATCGCTACCGAGGGGATTTCAAATGAGCAACCACACGCGGATATTGAACCAGCGAGTTCACCCAAACTTTGTGTGGAATTACCGAGATTGAACTGAGCAATATGGACTCCTTTGACATATGCTATGTATATGACTTTTCTCTAAAGGATCATTTTGTTTCCTTATTTTATGCGAACGATATAAAACCCCGCAAAAAAAGAGAAACTTTATGTGTGGACTTGTTTTACAATTAAATTGTTATGAAATATTTTTTATGAATTTTCATACTGCATAGTAAATAGTTATTCAAGAGTTGTTTGAAGTCATTAATATATATATATATATATATATATATATTGATGGGAGGTCGCCGGTCCCTAATGTTACAACTGTAATTTTTACATCTGCCCTGTTGTTGTTTACAACAAGGAATTTGGAATGTCTCTCTCTTACCCCACCAAATAGGGGGACATGTTTCCACGCCTAGAAAAGGGCATTGTTCCCATAAATATATCATGGTATAGGGGGTGTCATTAGGATTTTCCCGCGCTTGGGGATGTCACTGACCGTGAGACGGTAATCATCCGCTGACTCTAGACCAATGAGAAAGAATTATGCAGACACTGTAAAGAATACGCTCTAGCATATAGGTGTAAATTGCCGCCAAATAAAAACGAGATGCACCCTGATTAGAAACTCTCTCTGACGCACTCTCTCACACCCACTTGGTCTGACACGTCCCTTCCAATTAACACCGCGGGACTCCAGGCAGCGACATGACTCCTCTTCCTCGCCCCTCTCTCAAAGTTAAGTGAATTTCTGTTATGTGTCTCTTTATACTTTATAACTTAATTTTAATCTTATTGTTTAATAAATTAATAGTTATTTAAAGAATGTCTTTTGATTTAGCGTACAGTTTATTTGTCTTTAAAAGATCTAATGTTTAAACTTAAGCTATAATGTGACGCCAATAGAAGAGTAGAACCTGGGTTGTTATAAAATGGATTTAATGGGAATAAATTAAATAGTTTAGGTTTAACCAGCGTCGCATTAATATATAATCCAATACAAAATAATTTTTTCAATATATAATCATATACATATACATACACATATATATAAATTTATACACACATATACATATACATACACATATATATAAATTTATACACACATATACATATACATATAAACAAAAATATAAAAATAATCATATAGTTATATACCTAAGATAACTAAAAGTAGGAAGGAGGCACATAGTATAAAGACAAATTCCTGGCCTTAGGAACCAGGATTGCAGGTTTAAACCTTCAATCTTCAAACCTTTAAAACTTCAACCAACCTTCATCTGTAATCTGTCATACTATGTACCAAGAGGAAGGGAAAGAGTTATATATGTGTAGAATTTAAATATTAAATCATTAAACTAAAGAACATATGAACATAAACATAACCTACTAAAACGGATTTATAACGATGACCAAGAGTGCAGTATCGTGTTCCTGCCAAATAGGGAGAGCAGAACCGCATAAAGTTAATTGCGATACGATATAAGAAACCATTAATTGCGATACGATATACGATAATAAGAAATATATATATATATATATATATATATATATATATATATATATATATATATATATATATACTTTTAAAAAATCATAAAAATAAAAATAAAAATCATAAAAATAGCGTAAAATATAAAGAAACTCAGAAAAATATTTATATTAAAATTTTTTTTAAAAAAAGCATGTGGCGCCATCTATTTAATAATTGTAGGATAAATTAGATATTGTCTAAATTTAAAAAAACATTACAGAACCTAATAACAATATATATATGGGGTCGTTATAAACCTACGCGTTAAGTGCACGAGTATAATGAATAGTCAAAAATAAAATAATTATTTGAAAAAAACTATTAGTTCACTGAAATTTACCAAACCAGTGTACATTTAGAAAGAATAAAAAATATAATACTTATTTGCACTGCTATTTTATTCCTTTATAACTGTAGACAGGAAAAGTAGCGTAATGCTTAAAGTAATTTACATAAAATAACTATTACTTTAAAGTGATATATAAAAAATTTGATAATTTGTACGGTTTACAATTAAGGTTGTATTGCAGTTTTATCGTCAAAGTACATCATTATTGCATGCGATATTTTGTTAAAATATGGGTAGGGGGGATGGAAATAATGTTTGAAAATTGGGTCGCAAATATTGAAAGTGTGAGAAGAATAGGTTTAATTGAAATACAGACCACACACATTTTTAATAGAACGGATCTCAGCGGAGCTTTAGAACTAAAATAACATGAGATACACGATCGTCCATGATGCATTTGCAAATTTGCCGCTAACTTTCACCCGTGTAAGACACGGGCAAATTGCGTTGATGGGTTAAAATAGGGGATATATTCAAAATTTGAGGTACACGTTTTATGGTTAAATTTTTTTCTCTCCAATTTATGACATTTAAAAAATTGTCTTCAATTTACAAGTAAAATTGTTACAAATGTTTACCAAGAGTGGATGTCAGTTTCAAACCGCAGTTCCTGACTAATAAATGCGTTTAATGCGAAATGTGTTACCTCAACAAATGTTCAAATGGGAATAAGGATTGCTGATAAGATTGCATATATAATATAATGAAATTTTTGTATATCTTTTTGAGTGAAATTAGCATTGCTTTTTGATCTACTTTCTTAAAAACCACTCCATTGTTTTAAAGATAAGAACTATTTATGTAAATATTGCAAGTTTTCTTCAATGATAAGGATTAAAATAACTTGTTGCACATTTTTATTATTTATTAAAAGTGAAATAGTTTTCATCAATTTAGATCATTTCGAAAATAAATAGTACAGTACCACGTAAGTGTTAAAAAACCGAGTTTTTTTTTATCGTCAACATTTTTATTTAAAATGGTCCCGGTTTGTTTATTTTTTTATAAATTTTAATATTTTTTTATGCATTTTGATACCATTTCCCCCCTCGTATAATTTGGTATGGGAATATTTAAAATACAAAAAGTTCCCCATATAGCTCTATTTTTTTAAGTGAAACATGTGTCATGCATCACGATACTAGCCTGATCTCTAAAATTATTTTACTTTTTTAAAAATATTTTCCTCAAATTTTCAATTTGAAAAATATTTGTATAGTAACAACTATAAATGTACTAATGCTTAATTAAATGTTATTAAAAATGAGCATAAATGACAATTATGTACAACATATGCGAAGACATTTATGTTTAAATTTTGATTTAATTTAATTATTTTGAATGTAATAAAATTCAGAATTGTTTTACAGACATTCAAGTATAAAAGGAAAATATATTCATTTTTAAAATATTACATGGAATTTTCTAGGTTGTTTAATGTATATTTTTCCGCTGCGTACTTTTTATTTTATTCAGTATCTTGTATAAAATAATTATAAGACTAGAATTTTGATAGCCAGGAATAATTGGCTTCTATTGTATTCGTTCTTCAGAATATAATATTTAATTTATTCTAGTCTTCTTTCTTTCATATATTGTATAAGAGTTTAAATTTCAAAGTTCATAATGGATGAAAATAGCATTACTCCATCTATTACCCAATTATTTTAATTTTTAAATAATGATGTACTTCGACTTAGAGGATGAAAACATATTAAAGACTTAATGTTCCCTTTATTTTCAAAAAAATAGCCTTTGATAAATATCGAGTCATTTATGGTATAATAACGATTTGTCTGTTGCCTTATCATAAGCTGCTTACATTTTACCTTACAAAATGCAAACTAAAAATTTTAAACCTTAAATCTGACTTAAAATGTATTTAAACTTGATGCATAAAATTTATATTGTATCTCTCCTAAATGAAAGCATTTTGTTTTTTTTTTAGAAAAATTTCAGTGATCAATAGTGCTTAATATTTTTAAAAGAGTATTTCTTACAGTTTTTGAAAGTTAGGATTGCAAACGATGCAATTGAATCAATGTATTATCACAAATTTTGAACACTCATACAGAAATTTGGAAATCTATTTTAGACATCTGCAATTATGGTTAAAAATTTTATTTTAAAATTCCAACTGTTCAAGAATAAGATATATTTATACGATGGATTTCTTTTTCAAATTAGAATAGACAAGAAAGCACTTAAAAGATCGTGGGGAAACTCATCAAAATCTTAGCCAAATTTTATGAATAAAGATTTGTTCAATGTATTGTAATATGTAATTGTATCTATTAAATATGGAATAAAAAAGAGAGAAAATCGCTACTGATATGAAAAATACGTTTTGAGAAATTGCTTTAATTTTAAGAAAGTAGAGGATCATGGTAGCCTAAGTGTTCTAATCACGAACTCATAGATGATGTGCCATGAGTTCGCACCGTAGTGACACTGAAGAGGTACCGTGTAGAGGGTCTGAGGCACGTTTAATCTTTTATGGCTCAAAGTCATGTCCTTGGGAAGTGCGGTAATTTCGTGAAGGGATGCCAACACAAATATCTTCCTTGTCCCATGACATTGGGTTAGAATTACGAGATCAGTTGCTGGTGTTCACATTGTTGCTTTATGATGTGATTTTTATAAACACTCCTTCAAGAAATCAGATTAAGAAAATAATTTGCAAAAATCGGACAAAAAATCAAATCTAATTTTATTAGTCTAGATTATGCTTTATATACTTTTTTACAAACTCACAAAATTTGAAAGCTCAAAGTTTTAAAAACGCAGAGTTATGATAACTTAGACGTTCGTTTTTATTCTCATTCCTATGGCAAATCAAAACTTTAAATTGACTTATCTCCAAAAGATAAAATTACTAGTTTGTATTCATTTAAAATGCTAAGGCATTTTTCTACTGTGCTAAATGCTTTGACTTTTTTTACCTGTTGCTAATAGTATATGTAACAAAAGTTGGTATACATTTTTGAGTTAAATCAATACTTTTTTTAAAAAAAAATAACTGGACTCAGAATTTATACATTTTGAAGGAATTTTCAATAAGCAATCACAAAAAGAAATATTGTGCAAATACCAATTAGGTTATCGCAAAACACATACCAACCTTTGCCATATATACTTTGACGTACTTTTAAATCAAATTTCATGCGTGTACAAAAATTTTAGTAGCAGAAATATTTTAAAATCGCTCCCCAAATTTTTAAGGTTTTGCCTTAAAAAATTAAATGGCTAGCTTTCTATGAAATTTTGAAAATCAAAATCTGTTTTACATAGTATAGACACATAGCGGAGAACCAAAATGTTTTGAAAATCCTTAAATTAAAAAAAAATTGCGTACCATATATGTTCCCTTAAAATAAAAATATTTCTTAACTAAGTAATAGTCCAATACCAAAGTGCACGAAAACACTTCTATTGCTTGCTGCGTTTTAATCGAATATTATATGCCGATATATATAGAAGTGTTATTAAATTACATAGTGTTTATAAAATGGTTTACCCTCTCTTTTCAAAACAGGTTTTTTTTTTATTTTTAAAGTTACAAATCCTCCAAAAAATTATCAGATATATATTCCATATACATAGAACATAATACTTCAGAATCATCTTAAAAATCTAACAAAATTCCTCAATCAATGTATGCTTTAATATCTTTGTTTGCTGAAAAAAAATACAGAAGGAAATAAAATGCACTGCAAATATTGTGTAGTCCTATAGTAAAATAATATTTCTATTTTTTTGGTGGCATATGCTTCTTTCAAACATTTCTTAAAACAGATTTTTTTTAAACAAAATTGCTGAAAAAAATGTGGTAACTTAGTTAAGGTTTGAAAATCCTCTTCCACATTCGCAACATAATATACTACACAAAATAATACAAGCTATTTAGTAAAATGCAAACAACAGATTTTTTGAAGAAATTAAATGAACTGCTGTTTATTAAAACTGCAGCACAAAGAAGGATTTTCTTCCGTTATTTTCGCAAATGTTTCCACTTTTAAGAATGAATACTTAGAGAAAAGGACATGAAAAAATAGAAACTTTCAATTTAAAGCAGGATTAATATTTTATAATCTCCTTGACAGTATCAAATTTTGATACTAAAGGAATGGGTTTGAGGCCTAACAATGTTGGAGTGGGTTGAATCAAAGAGCTTTTTTTAAATTTTTATTTATTACTTTTCTCAAAAACAATGCCTGATGTATTTCCATCATTAAAAAATGCAATAAACTAAGCTTCCTAAATCGCGTATCTGAGATCATAAAGTAAGCTTATTCAAGTACGTAATATTTTTTACTCAAATATAACTTTTTTTTGAAGTAGAAATACTAAATGAAAAGTTCAATCATGTTCATCCATGGAACGGAATTTTTAAGCGAAAAAAAGTAGCTAAGCTAAAAAATTTTATAAGTTATTGGCATCATTTTTGTTTATACTTAAACTATGATTAATTAAAATTATCGATGATTAATACTCTAAATTATCAATGATTAATACTCTAAATTATCAATGATTAATACTTTAAAGTATCAATGATTAATACTCTAAATTATCAATGATTAATACTCTAAATTATCAATGATTAATGCTTACTCTAAATTATCAATGATTAATGCTATATATGTATTATTCATTATTAACTTGTCTCCGGCATTGTTTCTATTTTCGAGTGCTTCTAAAACTCCACCGTGTGCAAATGATTTACGTTACTTCTTGTGGCTCAAAATTTTCACGTTGGGAAGTGTGAAAGTTTGTAGAGGGCTTGGTCTCCTACTGATGTTTTGTTCTTGGCTCCTGACTAGGCTTTAAATATACGAAACCCATCACCAATAGTCCTTGGAAAGTTCTGAAGGGAAAATCTAATAAGTAATCAAGTAATGTAATTATTTTATTGAAACAGAAATTTGTACAAAAATTAATAATAATTTATAAAATTTCAATTTTTTTCAAATAGGGCTTCTAATTGGTATTTTGCCATTGCAGACTTAGTATATGCCTTGGGAGCTAATATATATTTTAAATGCGACACCATATAGGTGGTAATTGATCACCGCAATGTAATTTTGACCCCCAATTTCCACTTCAGAGGGTGGCACTTGAACTCTGACGATGCAAAATCGTACGATGAATTTAATTTCACCGAGAGTACCTACGCCAAGCAGGCACTCAAGTGATTTGAAACCTGCCGTCTAATCATGCATCATGGCCGCTGTTGATTTTCTACATCATGAAAATCCAATGTAAAATTACCAATAAAATCCATTTGCAAAAGCTGTAACTTAAAGAATAAAAATATTTTTTTAACACAAAATTTAGAACGCTACGCACCCCTTTTAGTTTTTTGATTTGAGTAAAATAAAAACATTCAGAAACTTAAACATATTGTTTAGAACAATAAAAATGCTGCGCATAATATTTGCACACCATTTAACGATGAATAACGATGCTATTAGATAAATTATCATCACTCTTGACAATTAGTAGCTATAAAGTTAAATGTTGTTTAAAAAATATATAAGTCAACAATTTATCAACTCATGCAGATGCCACATCATTGCACACACTATTTAGTTAAACCTTAATAGTAAAATTACTTATAATTTTCTGCCGAAACTAATTTTTTTTTGGCTGAAAGAATCACATTCGTACAACTTCTGAAGAATATGCATGAGTTACTGATGGAAATTCAAAATAATTAAAATATTTTATCAGAGAGAGAGTTCTTGAGATTACATCTATTTCAATATTATTAAAATACTATCTAAAAACTTTCAATATACAGAGTTTTTTTTAAATATCAAGTAGATTTATCAGTTTCTTATATTTCTCGAAATTATGCATGAATAATACAAATACTTCTCTTGCAGTTAAATATAAGTTGAAGTTTCAGTTCAATATAATATGTAAATCAATTTACTCCACAAAAAGATGTTTCGAATGTTTCAAAACTAATATTTTGATGATATGCCGTGATAACAGCAGCGTAAATTTATGATGATAATTTTTATTAGACATTTTTATTTAAAATCAAGCACAATTTATTTGTCAAGTTACATAAATTCCATAAAAAAATTTAAAAAAACTAAAAGTTTAAAAAGAGTATACCTGTATAACTTTTGTAAAAAAAGTTGCAGCACTTGGGGCTAGTGATAAATCTATTGAGGAAAATAATACTATTAGTGGAAATGATTCACTTATAATAGTATTAAATTAAACAACACACATATTGTATAAATGGTAAATGCAACTTAGGTCAGATGTATCTTTTTTATTTCAGTTAAGCAAAAAATTGCCTTTAACTAAGGTAGTAAATTTTACATAAATGTTGGAAATACCTGATTCAATTTTACATTATCAAAAGTTTGGTTTCCAAAATAATAATTTACAATAATAGACAGAGATTAATACAATACTAGGGAATTAAAACCTCAATAGAGTTAAGAGATGAGGATTTACTTTTACTTTTCTCGAATATTCAATTCTTGTTTAATGCATCTAAGTGCTGGTTGAATGATTTGAAGATAAGTTTACAAAAGTCCATACATAATAAATCGGAATATATTGCTCATTCTTTAAGAGATTAAACTCAATACAAATTATCTAGAAAAAAAAACTTGTTACTTTAAAAAAAAAAACCCTATATTTTTAAAAACGAAATTTGTTTCCTAAATTACAAGTTTCCTAATAAAATTTTTAAAAAATATACATTGTAGGAAAAAAAATTACCAACAGTGAAATGTTTCATTCTAAAATGAATTTCTAAAATAAATACTTCGCTTATTTTCAGTTAAGTGGATTATTTAACGGTTTGGTGATGAAACAAACCTCGAATTTTCTGTAAGAGTTTAAAAATGCAAAATTCCAAAAGTTCATTTTCTTTTCTGGGTTTAACTCGAAATTCAGTATTAAAAATAATTTAAATTTCATTTTAGGATGACGAACGCGTTAGTCTGATGGCTGTTTGCGTGACTTCCTTGTATCTAGAGCGATTCGATTCTTGAATCTCTCAAATATCACCACACACGCACGTAAAGCAAAATGTATGTTTGATTTAACTGGATGCGAAGTTTATCATGTTGCGTTTTGGTTTACGAGAGTTAAGTGCCAACTCGGGTGTCATAAAGGTTTAAGGTTATAAGAAATACAGTCGAAAGACTGCGTGCAGTTAAAATTGTACTAAGCAAAATAAAGTCTTTAGATTCCCCTCAAAACAAACTAAACCTAAGAGTTTTATCATTTCTTATATATCTTTTAAACATGTTTACACCTGGGACACAGTATTATGGTTCTGATAAACTTCTGAATTAGTAGACATTTGTAGAAATTTCTTATGTTAATTGCTTTTTTTTATTTAAAAATTCAAGCGTGAATTTAAGAAAACGTTTATACATACTTAAAGATAAAGTTATTGATACCACTTATGAACATCAGAATTTAATAAAGTATAAACAAGGAAAACATTTGAAATATTTCTGAGCAATTTTTTTCCGGAGAAACAGCTCAAATGCTATTACAGGAGTAAAATTAAAATTCAAATCACATAATCAATTATCAAAATAGTGAAAAAATGCTATGCGCTATTGGTTTTTATTCTACAATTTTTGAACAAAATGTAAATTATTTTTATATGTGAATTTTATTAGAAGATTCATCTAAAATTACACTATTTCTCAAAACAAACACATGAAACATTTAAAATGTTAACTTTAATTCAATAAGTATTTTCCACAAAACTTGCTTTCTTTGTAACTTTGAATCATAAATAGATTTTCACTGTGTCTGTAGCTTATTTGCTTAATGAATTTATTTTCATGCAAATCTTCGTGATTTATGAAATTTTTCACCCAACTAATAAGTATAAAGATATTAAAAGTACAAGTAATGTATATTGCAATTACTTCCTTTTAAGGTAATATTTTTATAGCTATTTATTAAAAATATTTACTTTTTGCGAATACCTATAATAATACTGTATAGTTAATTTATTTTAAACAATATTTAATTTCTGTAAAAATTAGAATTGACTTTCATTCCAAAATAAAAACTGTACCCTTTATAAAGTTATTTGACATGAATAATAAATTTTAAATTTTATACTAATAGAAAAATATTGTATTGTATTTTTCGATTCAAAATATGTCCCTTTAAAATTTTTTTAAAATATTAAAAGGCTTATAATCTTACGTATAGTTTGAATGTAACACCAATGCTTCTCTTCTCGTATACATCTCTCTCTCTCTCTTTTCTTTATATATGCATATCTTATCATTTTTTCATGTATTAAGCAGATATTTAAATATTCATGCACAAAACTTAAGACATTCCTTAAAAGTTCGTTTTACGTCAGGAAATTTTAAAATCTTACAAAAAATTATTATTTTCATGGAACGAATATTCATAACTACTAAAGAAATTTTTTCCAGTTTTTATATATAATAAATAGTTAAATTATGAATATGTTTCGTACACAGTAGGCTTGAGGGTTCAAATCCCGAATAAGACATGGTTGTATGTTCTTCGGGAAAGAAATCGGTTTTTCGCCTGAAATGGATTCCCGTCTCGAAAGGAAAGCTGCGCACCCCTTCTTGTTATATCCTGGGATTATTATCTGTAAAAAATTTGTACATTCTTCTGTTTGTATTGTATGGTTTTGTTCTTATCTTGTATTTCATTTGTTCCCCGGATAATAAACACACGTCAACAGCCACAACAAGAGTTAGCTTGAATGTCAGATATTTCTGATTTAATCCTTTTTCTGTTACTAGCTCTTTGAATTATGCTTTTTCATGTTTGAATCAAGTAAATCCTCATTTTTAATGCTTTATTTCTTATAGATTTTTGAAAAAAATATTGAGACATACGTAATTAATTCAAGCATCACAAGAAGAAAATATCATTTTGTTTAGTTGAACATGATTGTGGAATACAACAACAAAGATGAAACTTCTATAAAGCATAATATTCATTTTTTGAAATATATGAAATAACAAGATTCACTTAAAATGTATTTCTATTACATATGCTCTGAAATTATGATTCTAGGCAACCACAACTATTTCTTTTGATCAAAAAAAGAACATGCTTTATTATATAAAGCTTAGAAAAAAATAACAGAAATAAAACATTTCGATGCTTTCTAGGATTACGATAAGGAACTGGAACTTCTTGAAACTTAATCTGAAAAGGATTTATCCCCCATGAAAAGAAATTCGTAAAGCTTATCTTTTTTTACTTGCTCATTCATCTTAAGCCTTTAGTACGTCTTTGCCACTAATCCGATGATTTCATTCCAGGCAGATATATTTTTCACCCGGTATAACTCTGTTTTATCTAACAGGAATCAGATATTTTTTAATGTGAAATAGCATTTCAAGTCCAAAATCTACAAATAAGTATTTATTGCAATATCAAATAACTACAGAATTTGTTGGAACGTCGGTACCCGATTTATATAATAATATGTGAATACTTTCAGTTTCTTATAACATGCAAAATAGTTATGAAATTTACAGTTCAACCCTTTATCTACCGCATTATGATTTACTGCAGTTTTTTCCGAGCAATGTTTTTTTTAGATCACTACATTGAAAGTTAATGTATATACATACACATAATACTCGACTTTGGAAAATTTAATCCGTTAGAGTTAATTAATCAAGGATATTCAACTGTAAAATTAATTATAGACAATGTTCAGTTAAAATAAATAGTCAAATCCTTTTCTAAGATCTTCATCAACATAGAAAGAAACAAGAACTTAAATTTTGACATAAACTACTTTTTCGGGACAAAAATGATAATATTTGCCATCCGCTGAAAACGTCGTGAGCTGAAAACGCAATTTCTGCTATAAAACTATTCATCTTCCTCGCTAAAATATTCATTATAGAACCCGTGAGTTGTAGGAATTGATGACACCTGTATAAAACGCAAGCACTTTCACTTCGCTGAGTGATGTCAATCAACCGCCTGAGAAAAAACCAGTTTCTCTACTCGTTTCTTCTCAGTTGTTTAATTTGGACTGCTATGAACTACGGAAACCTTTTAAAACTTATTTTATTTTCAATATTTAAACATATCATACTATAAATATATAGAATGTTTTTTGAGTGGATTTGTAAGACTTGCGCAGTGTAAAGAATTTGAAAGTAGTGATAACATTTAAAATCAGTAAAAACTACGAACGGATAATAAAAAGATTTTGAAAAAGTCAGTAAATTGTATTTTTTTTATCAAGGATTGTAGACTTCGTTACCTTTGGTGTGCTATTTTTAAGACACAAGGATTTGTGCATAGATAATGTAGATTCTCTTTGAAAACCTCATAAATAGTTTTCACAATACTTGGGAATTCCTTTCCTTTTGTATAAAAAAAAAGACTATTACAATTTTTAATGAAACAATAATGTTGTTCATACAGTAATATGTTTACTATTTTTTGTGTGAGTTTGTTTTTCTCGTGTAAATCGGAAAAACATCTTCATTGAAACTATATACATTAATATATGTAATTGATTGAATTTTTCGAATTTTTTTATTTGACTTACTTCTGCAGGGAAATTTAAAAAGTCATATTTTAAGCGACATAAACATTGTAAGTTTAGATTCTCTTAATGTTTAGGCAACTAAAACTAACCAAGGATTAAACGAAAATATGCTTACCGTCTTTACTGGCCATCTTTTAAAGAGGAAAGTGAGAGATGCTAAGCAAGTCGATTGTTAAAATACGTTTCGATTGTACTATTTATACTAATTTTTTGGTAGTTTTGTCCAGAGGGGTATTAAACAAATTAGCTTTTATTTCGATTCTTAGGTACAGGTTAGACAAATCATATTTTTTTTTTATATTTGGCAATACACATAGCATAGAATACAAAATTTCATCAGTAATATAGTTACTGATTAAGTAATATTTTTAGAGTTACACAAATGATACTTGGTAATACATCAAGCAATAATAACATAGTTGGAATACAAAAACTCATCAATAAATGGTTATACAAACTGTAATATTAGTTCAAGAAATATTGTAACAATTTTTTTTAAAAATATAACTTGAAATTTACAAAAAAACACACGTCATATTTGGTTACAGTATATGAAATAACTTTACAAATTCATCATTTGTTATCAGTTTTAAATAGCCAAAAATGGTTACAGATTAAGTAATATTATTAGAGGTACACAAAGTATACTTGGGAAAATAGATCAAGCAATAATATCATAGTTAGAATACAAAAACTCATCAATAAATGACTATACAAAAAGTAATATTATTTCAAGAAATATTGTAACATTTTTTTTCAAAATATAACTTGAAATTTACAAAAACACACGTAACATTTTGGTTACAGTATATGAAATAATTTTACAAGTTCATCATTTGTTAGCAGTTTAAAATAGCCAAATTGCAGCAGAAAACGTGGACAATCACCTTTATCTGAAGTTATATCTCTTGCTTCTAGAACACAATCTAGTAGATTTACAAACAGATGTTTGTTGGGAGAAAACACTTTAAATTTGTCATTTGGATCAGTTCGATGTAGTTTGCAAAAACCAAAGCATTCTTCTTGTGCATCATTGTGAATGTATTGCACAATTTCACTGTTGTTTAATATCTTAAAATAGACAATTCTCTTATCGCTAATATCTTTACGTAATACAAGGTAAGTCTTCAAATAGGCATCATGTGGAGCGGTTTGGGCATTTCTGATCAATATGAATATATTTTTATTTATGTCGTCGTCATCCATATCCATGTTTGATTTCTGCTAAGAACCTGCTAAGATAGATTCTCTCAGTGAGTGAAAAAATGGCTATTTTTTGTAATGAATATATTTTAACTTTTTCTTTATAAGAGGCAACTAAATCTAATGTATACATAATTTTTTCATTTGTTGACTATAAATAATAGAACTTGACACAGGTATATTGGAAAAATATAAATAAAATTTAAGAGCTCCGTTTTCTTTTCGAAATCTATAATTTATTAGTAGAATGATATTTCTAATATTTTAGACTTTATATATTTATATCTTTTTTGTTTTATTTATCATGATAATTTGTCAGGTACCTTAAATAAGAGACATTTATGTAATCAGGAAACAAAAAGCAAAACTACCAATTTAGAGACATAATTTCATTAAAAATGAAGGAATGTGTACTGCCATATGTAATTAACAAAATAACTATCTAAAATCTTGGAATTTTTTTTCAAGTACATCTTCATACTTAAACACGTAGTAATTTGAAGGATCTTCTTATCTAATTATATTCACCTCTTTTAATCTAAGACATTTTCATACAAACTTGAATTCAAAATATTTCTTATGCTTTAAGTTGTCCTGAGATATTCGTTATGACCTAGAGTGCTTATTTATACTGACGAAGAAAAATAAACATCATGCTTTTAATTATTTTAATACCTTTGTAATAAATACTAAAATAATTATTTGAATTAATTTTAATACTTAATAATTAAAAAATAATAATATTATTGTTTGATATTTTCTCAATTAAAATATACTTGGTAAATTATTTTCAAAAAATTATTGCGGTATTTTAAATATATATATTTTTTTTAAAAAAAAATTAGTATTAAAAAGGTTAAAAATTTTAAA
This sequence comes from Trichonephila clavipes, assembly GCA_019973935.1. Taxonomy (NCBI): domain Eukaryota; kingdom Metazoa; phylum Arthropoda; class Arachnida; order Araneae; family Nephilidae; genus Trichonephila; species Trichonephila clavipes. Next base: position 900,435 of record BMAU01000316.1, on the reverse strand, counting down.
AAAAATATTTTTAAATTCCATTATTTTTCTCGAAATATTTTTATATAATTTTTAACATGAAACAGATTTAAATCAACAATTTTAAGTCTTTTTCATAATGAAAAGCTTAAACATATATGTATATAAAACGTTAATAATTAATAGTATTGATAAATTCTTCAAAGTTTTTGTTTGAAATAATACAAAATAAATTCGGTGTGGAAATAAAATTAAAATACAAACTTTTGTTCAAATGCCAAATTTCAGAAAAAATATGTGATAAAACAAAATACTTTCACTATTTTAAATAGAATATGTTCGCTTGAAAATTCATTTCCGAATATGTTTGTTTTTGCTTAAACACTAAGTTTATTTGCAACTTTTAATTGCATATGAACCATAATGTCTTCTTAAATAACTAAGTAATGATTTACTTGATTTATTAGGTTTATTTTAAGATAGTGCTGTGGTTTTCAAGCTTTCGATATTGACGTCCGAATTTCCAATCATAATTTTCATATGGTGAACCCCTTATACAATGGCAATGTACTAAATGCAATATTCATGTACAATTATTCATATATTACCATATAAATTATCAATAATAACATTAAATTTGGTATATGTTTTTTTTTAATAAATGTTTTAAGTGGTCGTCCATCTAGTATAGTAGTTAGCGACGCTGACTGCTATGCCGTAGGACTTGTGTTCAAATCCCAAAAATAGCAATGGTATTTGTAAATATATAGTGCATTTGCATCATGGGCGTACTCTAAATAGCCTTTGATCCTCAAGTCTTCTCATGAGGTTGGGGAAAGGCCCTTGACGATCCCTAGAGTGTTCTCCCTCAAAATGTGGGTGGAATTGATCCAAAAGGTACTATCACCTGATTGTTGCTTAAAGCTACGGAAAACTACATGCGTTCATCTAGCCGTTTGCTCCGATGAATTTTTCGTCCTCGATCCGACATTGTCAGACAGGCAACATTAGTAACAACAACAAATATTTTAAGTTACTTTTTGTAATGAAAAAAGCATTACGTTACTTTTCATATTTTAGACTGCACTTTGTTTTGCTTCTTTTGAGTAAATTAATAATATTTTTAAAGAATCTTTTATCTTTAACTTTTCAATATGCTCCTGCCTCCATGTCGGATTATCACACCCCTGAAGAGGTGAAATAATCTTGCATGCACCCCACATGTCCAAAATGTGTCCCACATTTTTACATGCGCCCCACGTGCCTGCATGCGCTTCACAGTTTTAGAAACGCTCAGATAGAATATATATAACTCATGTAGTTGTACGAATGCTGTGTCTAATATTTCTAAAATTATACCAGGGTGCAATTTGCAGATATATTTTAATCAGGAACATCAGAGAAGGAATGTATGACTAGTATATTAATAATAAATTATGCAAACTATTTTCACCGCTTTAGTTTTTGAAAACCCTCATTTATAATTATGACAAGCCGTTAAGTCGCAGTCACACATATTGCCTATTTTAAAGAGCTTCTGGAAATAAAAATTATCCATAATAGGATCATCCAACATGTTCCTTTAGTTAAAAATTCATTGAACATATGAGGAATGATTTGGAGCGATACATGCTGGAACGATCATATTCTGCGTAGAATAGAAGACAAATGGCATAGAAGTTCAGTACAAAATATGAACTCTTACCTAAATAATTTTTGGAAATGTTAATGTTGAGCATGAGCAGCTGGTGCCAAGCAACCTTTGCAGTTAGAAGAAGCCATATTTCTTGCTTAGAAGCTCAGGGCTTTTTCTCTCCCTTTTGAAATTTCCCTACTTAGTTCCATACTGTAGGGTTTTTTATGCCTTTGCTTCTAAGTATTTTTAGTTCTGAAATTAATACATCAATCTTACATCATATTGTACTGTAAATTTCATTTCATGTCTTCCAGTAGATTATGCATTCGAGTCAGAAAAGCTCCTTACGATTTTCTCACTAGTGTAGACATACGTTCCGTTGACAAATAATCTTCAATGCATATTCAAAAAGATTCATCAAGAAAAATTGGAAAAATTGCTTGCATTTCCTTAAGGTATATCGGTAATTTTCATTTAATATGTAAGTATAATTATTTTAATTGTATTATAACAATTAAGAACTAATAAATTAGTTAAGATTAAATCTTACCTGACATAAAATTCGCTCGCAATAATAATTCAAAATTAAAGAGTTTCGGCTTTTATAAATATCCAAATTTTCCAGATATAAATTTTGCAGACCAATCAAAATTTAGGCTTTGCAAGAAACTGAACGCTTAGCAACCAACACAGAGAAAATGTTTTCCCGTTCACTCCTATTGACACTGTATGATGCTCTTCTGCGTTACAAAATTGTGAATGTTTTTTTACCTCAATAAGACAGTACTGGTGTCATGCATTATACATTTGCAGAGACAGCATATTTCAGAAAACTGTTTCGTCATTGTATTGAAATAAGGTGCGATGTGTGTTTCAAGAGTAAAATAGATCATAAAAATATTCTATAAGGGAAAAGACTTGAAAAGTCATCTTTACTATCGTACATTTGGTATTGAAAAAAGTTCTAGTGAAAGTAGATTTGATACTTCTACTTAGAATTCCATTCGTGAAATAACATTTTAAACTTACTTCACAAAGACTAGTGCATCTAAAAACAGAAAAATACGCCTTTCTGCCGATTTTATAAATTCATATTTCTTTTTTTCCGTTCTGCTCTCTTGCATTATATTTTTATTTGTTTCGGAATCAAGCTAAAGTAAGAATTAAAGAAATCAATGATATAATTAAAAATTATAACAAGTTTTGAAAGAGAACCCCGTCCCCTTTAATTGATGAAGTATGGAGCTCAAATACCGAAAAAAATTCATATATATATTTTTTTAAATTGTAGTCAAACGCATGTAAATGCTTGAGTGTTTACATATAAAACATTTTTGTTTGAATTATAAAGACAAAAACTGCTTTTAAAAAATATTTCGCCAAATATATCATGATAGTCTGAGACGGGGCTTTTTACGCGAGTTTCAACAGCTAATAATCTTGGGGAATCTTTGAGTTATAGCATTCGCGTTTATTTCACAGCTATCCCTCTCAAGAAGGAACCATGAGATGCAAATTAGCTAGTGTATATAAAGTTAGAGTTTAATAATCGTAGGTTAGAAGCAGCGGAGATATTGAATATAGTGTTACTATGGTAAGAATTAGAATTACGCATCGTTACTAAAGAACAGATTTTAGCTACTAGATTAGTGAATCTAGAATTAATAGGATATGCTTGTTTAAGGTTAATCTATTTGGATTTCGTGCCCTTATACACGTATAACCGTTGCTTTTATATATCACTCCAAGGATTACTTTTTATAGATTACTTCTTCTGGAACATTACATTTTGATAATAATAAATTAGAATTGGCATGGATAGCCATGTCACATTCATCGTTATCTCCCACAGCTTTAGGTAGACAAGATGATGAGGAACAATTCCAGGGGTAATATCATTACAAGTCTTTCCGTTAAATTTTCAGTTCTATCTATCTCGTGTTTTATCATATAAAATGAATATATATATATATATATATATATATATATATATATATATATATATATATAATGTTTTGGACTAAAAAGTAGTACTGAATTTACTTCGCAATTTCTTAAAAAACAGCAATTATGTAATAACTAGGGCACATTTAATTACGCATAGCATAAGGTTTTTACACTCATGTCCTTAAATTAAGAATAATGAAGTTCAGGCAAAGAAAGAGACAGAAGCAAAACAAATTTGACTTATTTGTAAAGTATATTTATTAAACAAAATGTAAAGAGCAAAACAGATGCAATGTGTTTGGCATAATCAATAAAAATTGCAATTTTTACTCCCTGGAGCAAATTTCAAAAAGTAACGTATTTACAAAAAAAGAGTATAACATGGTTAGTATGATGGTTAATACGGAGTATGTCTCTCGGATGGTGCAATACAGGCCTTACAATGCCTAGGCATGATGAGTATCAAATTATCAATCTGGTCTTGGGGAATATTACACCACTCATCAAGCAATGCCCTCCGAAGTTACGGTAGACAGGCGGAAGGGGGTTGACGGGCTGCAATTCGTCGGCCAAGCATATCCCACACATGCTCTATTGGATTCAATTCCGGTGAGTATGCTGAACAATCCATACGGGTATTATCCTCCGACTGAAGGCATTCGTCTACAATGTTTGCAGGGTGAGGACGGGCATTGTCATCCATAAATAGAAATTCAGCACCAATGATGCCCCAAAACAAACGTACATGTTGTTCCAGAATGACATCCCGATAGATGAGGCCTGTCATTGTTACACTCAGAACATGCAGGTCAGTTCTGGAACCAAGAACAATTCCTCCCCGAACGAGCCATCCTGCACCAGCGTAACGGTGTCGTTCAATGGTGTTCTCTTGGTGGTAACGGGTACCTGGTACTCTCCATATTAAAGTCCGGAGAGAATCAGACTGTAAACAAAACCTGGACTCGATGGAAAACATCAGACAAGACCACTGTTGTGGTGTCCACAATGCATGCTCTCTACTCCAGGATAATCACAGGCGACAGGGAGTTGCGGTAAGTGGAACACATCTGACAGACCTACGAGCATATAAACCAATGTGTCTGTACACGGTCTGCCTTGTAACTGTCGTACCGATAGCTGAAGAGAGCTGACGAGACAAGTCTGATACTGTGCTCCGTCTGTTTCTCTTGGCAGTAACTGCCGAATACCGGTCCTCATTCGGCGTTGTAACTCGGGGACCACCTTGGCTGTAACATCTACTCCCATTACCGTCATCTTGGAATCGTTACCAAAGCCTGGAGATGACACTCTGGACGATTCCAAGTTCCTCGGATACTTCCAGCTGGGTACGTCCCCATTCCAGTCGCCCAATAATTCTACCACGTAAAAAAATCCTTCATATGCTTTCTTTGTGCCTTAACTATACAGTTATTGCATTGAAAGACTTTTAAAGCGCTTGTGAACAATTTTACTTTATTGCCACCAGTCCTTATATACCCCTTTCTTACACTCTCGACATTGTGACGTACTATCCGCGCAATCTCGTGGTTTCCTGTAATTTGCATATTCTTCTTCAAGATGTGTGTGATAATTCTACAGGGGAAATTTTTATTTTAGAGTTCAGTTTCTATGTGATTCTGAATTATCCTTAATTTATTGACATGAGTGTATTTTCTGTTATTATTTCTTCAAATTCTAAAAATAGTTACCTCTTGATATTATAGAATTAATAAGTTATCATAAAATTCCAATTCTTTGTCTAGTTATTAAAACAATATTTGAGCTTTATTTATATATTTTTCATGTAATTATAACGAGTATAAAAAGTTGTACCTTTGTATCTCATAGAGCAGACATTAAGAAAGAATTTTTTTTTGTGTAAAAAAATGTTAAATAATTTCACTCCATATTTTTCACTAAATCCTTCCATATCCAACCACTTCTCAAAAGATATGATAAATTAAACATTTTTGGAGAGTTTTATGAATTTAAGAGAAGAAATTCTTTCAGGTTATTAGATAAAATAAATTTTATTTTAAATGTGTTTTTGTAGGAAAAATATGTTTCCCATCATATCTATTGAATTATTAGATACAGTTTGTTTTTTATATGCTTTAAAGTTTTACTGCCGGGTTTATAAACATACTTTCTAAGAACTACAGACTGCTAAAGAGATTTTAAATTTAATATATAAATTATATATTTAATTTCATTAAGATACATTCATGAATTTAATTAAAAATAAGGAAAATTAATTTATATAAATATAAATTAATATTTAACTATACGAGACACAGTTAGGTTTCAAATCATAAGTATGTCTATTTTCAATCATAACATAATTGTGTATTTTAAACTACAAGATATAATTGCAGTAATAACCCGAATTTACGCGAATGGTAGAGCTGAATATTAAACGATTAAGTCAAATTCGCTTAATGCGAGTCACATACTAATGTCCAAAATTAAGGTCACAACCAAATTTTCGTTATAATTTTTAAATATCTTAGAGTAAGTGTTTTATTTATGTTGAAGAACAGGTAGTACACACAATATCAACCTTCAGTTTAGAAGATGTTGATTAGCGTGAGTTTTTGCAGAACTACTAAATTGAGGCTGTTCAAGTATATGAGAATATTTACTATTGTGTTGTGAATATTGCATTAAGACAAACACATTGTCGATTTGCAGTGAGAATGACTTATACTCGTTTGGATGATTTCTTGAGATGAAGAATAATTTTGCAGGCTTGAAGATGGCCAGTCTGAAACGGAGGAGGCTCAATGTGTACGAATGGCATAATAGTGGTCTTCTATTTCTGCTATTCATTTCAAACAAGCAGTACGGTCACCAGGAAGGTCAGCATGGTTGACAGAGAGCACCATCATCGGCACAGGATTGCTATTCGTCATGAAACGCAATATAGCATAAACGGGCGGCGGCTCTTCAGCGTTCTCGTGATTGTTTGCTCTGTGTGGAAGAAGAATTTTCAGGCAAGCAGTCTATAGCCGTCTTGCAAAAACTGTCCTTTACACCCAGCTTCCAGTCTGATGCGTCCCTTTGACTGCATCAAGCAGGAAAGACGGGCTATTGTGGAGCTACAAACATCAGTTGAGGACACCACAAAAATAGGAGAGTCGAAATGCACCAGACAAAGTGATTCTCGTTGTGTCTTTACCTAGATAAAAATAAAACTCGCTTTCATCCCACTTATGTAACAAAAATTGACATATTTGGTGGCAAAGAAATCCTTATGTGTAGTGGCATAATGTTGGGCAGTTGTATACCACAGTAGGTTTTGATGTTGTTACTGTTAACTCATAGCGCTATAGGGTTTGGATCTTGTAAGTTTATGTGAGGCTTTTCTGAATTTAATGGGCCACACTACTTTTTTATGGACGACAACGCGTGGTTACATATATCTCATATTGTTGAGGAATTTTATGAAGAAGAGGGTATTCGCCTTTTGGGTAGACCCTCGAGGTTTCAAAATCACAATAATATTGATTACGTTTGTCATGGTCTATGAAAAACCATTTCTCAGCGTAGCTCCCTTACTAACACCCCCACCCCCAGAAATTAAAAATCCCGTTCTTGGAAAAGTTGGCTTTGTTACCTTTTAAATACTTATTGACATCCTCATAAATATTTTGGCAGCTCGTTGTGATACTTGCACAGCAGTTCACAGTGGTCACACTTCATATTAGACAGAGTTTTTTCCAGATAAACGACTCCTGATCTCACACATTTTGAAATGACTTCTATCTTTTTTAACATTTAAAATCTTTTATATATTGCTATACTGCTATATGCTTTCTGACATTACAATATGTCTATGTGATAAATGTCGTGGCAATGCATTGAATAGTTCATAGTTTTTCATAGATTTTATCTCTGTGAACTTAATTTTAGACATGATTGTTATATTACTCATAAATGCATATAAAGTATTTTCATTTGAGGCCGCAGACAAACAAAAATAAAAATTTAGGAAAAAATGTGTGACTAAAAACGCAAAAGGTTTTGACGCAAAAGGTTTCATAAAATCTAACAAATTAGCCTGCCGGCTCAAAGACTATTTTTTTTTCTTTCACAAAATTACCTCGTAGCATGCTAATATTTTTTTTTCTTTGATTTGTTGGAAAAACACACTCTTTGTTTGAGACCATATTTTCAATAATTTGTAACTTTTTTTTTACAATTAAAACATCGATTACTTTAAATTAAACTTCTGCTAATTCACAAGTTCTTATCCTTATTTTGGAGCATCTAATAAAATTAAAAGAGTTCAAGTATAACATTTTTCTGTTTTTATTTGGAACTTTAGTTTTTGTCCGGTTTTGTAACACTTTGTTTGAATGGCATAGTCGTCTCTCAAATCTAAGTAGATATAAAACATATAACAAAAACGATATAGCAATAAAAAATGCAATAACAAACATACACTCTAAAGATCAGAAACAAATATTACACAAAATAAATTATTATTGCTACGCGTTAAATCTACGCAATACGTACTAACAGGACGTTAGTTAAGCAAGAATCGGGGAGTGAATAATTGAATTGCGAAACGCTCAAATAAAAGTTGAATCAAAGAGAGTTTAAAATCACCTAACTCCGCATTCTCGTTAGTCGGGGTAGAATTCACACATCGAGGTTTTCCTATAGTATAATTTAAATATGTTTATATCCTCAACGTATTAAATCGCAGAAGAAATAATAAACATCATTAAAAATTTGGAATGTTTTATATGCATAATGTTTCGAAACTATAAAGAATAAGTCTAATGTTTTATTTTTCTCAATAACAGTAAATTGAATCTGAAAAACATCTTATAGCGTATAAAATGTCGAGTAACACATTAGTATGGCAAAAAGGATTTGGAGATTAATTTTAATTTCCTAATAATTCATTGTACAGTACAAAAGTGCTTACCATAAAATCCGGTGTATAACCCGCACCTATATATCCAAGCTACATATGTTTTTATTTTTAACGTTATTTGCCGTATAACGTAGATTCCCTTTCTTACGAAGAAATCTAATGTGTAAGTAAGCAATGCTCTTATGTTTTTAAGTCATTTATTTTGAGGTACTATATATCAAAGGCTTTTGGAAAAATTATATATCTCTAGAAATACAACTATTTAAGTTCATAATGTATGTCATTTTTTTAATAAATAGTACTTCGATCTATGTAGAAGCCTAATTTTTTTTCATACTTCCATTTCTCTTTTTTATTTTTTAAAGCTTTTATATATTTTACCCGAAATTTTCAATCTTATTTCTTCTGTTTAAAGTGAGCTGAAGTACCGGATTTTACGGTATTTCTATGCTACTAAGTACTACAAAAGTTCATGTCACATAGTTCAGCATTTATATAAGAGTAGAGATAGTTTAATATTTAATGCCTTACAATGGCTATATACGGATAATGTATATACAAAACTTCCTATTTCTTCTATTGGCTTTTTGCCCTGACAAACTTCGTTCTCTTCATCACAGTTTTCTTTCAATAAGTGTCACGCAACTGAAGATCCCTTCGATTATACGAAGAGTTCCCTAACAGCTACGGCAATTTTACTTCCCGCATTCAATAGAAAGGAAGTTGTGGTAGATTCCCTCAAACTCCTAAGAAGTATTTGTCCAATTCTTCTGACATTTGTCGATCGATTGGGATGGTCCTTGTTTGAACAGATATCCGTGAGCAAATCCGAACATGTGATGTGACTGACAGATATAATTTGTATTCTTCCTTGGTTTTACGGAAATCGGATGGCTTAGCTTGATGCAAATATCGCAGATGTGATCAAAATGCATGTTTCTTCTAAATTGTTATAAAAGCGAAATTTTGAAACCAGTAAAACTTAGAGCATTTTAAAAGAGTTTTTACTCTTTTGAAAGATTGGCGTTATAAATATGATAAGTATTTTGAAGAATTGCATTAATGGCATAGATATATCAATTTTTATAGATCATACCTGTATATAATAGATAAATATTAATTTTTTTAAAATCTCAATTACTGCACAATGATCATTCTGTAGACATCATTAATAAAATAACTGAAACTGTTCATTGGTGCAATGTGGAAGTGTTTATATCTTCTTTAGGTTACAATCCTTCCTGTGGTATTATCCATGAATAATCTATCTTAGTTCCTAAGACTAAAAGTATTTTGTTATACTACTGAGGCTATCTTATTCTTAACCTTTACGGTAGTTATATTTCCCTTTATGTAGGTCAGCTCTATTAGATTTATGACAATTTAGTATATGATTATGTCTGTAATATGTATATAATTCTTTGTTTATATAATGGATACTTTCATCAATATATTGAGTAAAAAAAATATGCAATAAATAGATGAAAGTTTGCTACACTTTTGAAAAACTATGTGCATGACTTTATTCTAATTAGAAAAAAATCCTTGTAAAAATGACAACTAATCAAATAAATATGTTTCACTTATGTAGATATCCAAATAAATTTTTTATGAATACATTTAACATATATCCATATATTTAACAATAACATTTACTTCATGCATGCTTCAATCAATTGCAAAGGTTAAATTCAAAACACATAATTTGCAAGATGGGCATTTTGAATTAACAACATTTAAAATAGTGTTAATTTATAATTAATCGCTACCTGTTATTAAAAGGTACACTTGACAACTATAATGAAACTGACGTTGCTAGCAAAATTTATCATACTACACGGTGATCTTGATTAATAAATTCATATGGTATCGAGATGTCTAGGAGTAAATCACTTTTTGAAATATTACACGATATTTAAAGTATTCAAAAAAGTGTCTGAATTGAAAACTATTTCTTTTTTTCGTTGTTCTTTTATCTACATAGATAACTGTGCTATATGACCAAATAAAAGTTTACCGATGGATAAATTAAATTTTTATGGAACAAGAAATAAAGATTATTTGGAAATAATAAAATTCATGTTTTTACCACTCCGAGCCTAGTAGAATTAATCTGTTAAAACATTATATATATATATATATATATATATATATATATATATATATATATATATATATAATATATTAACTTAATGGATTTAAATGAAACTTTACAGTAATATAGCTTATACATCAGAATAAGACATAGGCTATAATTTATAGCATAGGCTACGATTTATAAAAATTTGTAAAAAGTGTCCAAAATATAACGATATTTGTCAAGTAAACAGGAAAAAGTTCTGGCATCTGCAAGGAAATCTGGCTTGCGCTGCAAAAAATAGCTTACACATCAGAATAAAAAATAGGCTATAATTTATAGCATAGGCTATAATTTATAAAAATATGTAAAAAGTGTCCAAAATATAATGATATTTGTCAAGTAAGTAGGAAAAAATTCTGGCATTTGCAAGCAAATCTGTCTTGCACTGCAAAAAAACCCACGTCAGCATATATCTATATTTTGTTTATGAAAAACTCTTTGTTTTGGCTACGCAAGGGGCTAGCTTCTAATTAATTCCTGTAATCAGGATAATGCCTATTTTTTATTTCAGAATAAAACTATGTTTTGAAGGGACAAGTTGTTATAAAACTCTCTTTATTTTAATGTATTTTTTATGATTTTATTATGCACATTTGGTAGTAAGAAATTGATCTTTTTTTCAAAATAAATGCTTTATCGATTCTGGAACTTAAAGTAAATAAACTGTCTCTTTCACACTGTATCATTAGGACAAATTTTCAAAATTTGTTTGTGGTTAGTTGTAAATTATAAAGCTATAATTTTATATGAATAGGCAGATATTGCGTTTTTAAGTATAAAAATAATTATAACTACTGTACTGTATTTTTTGGAGTGTGTGAGTCAGTGTATTAACATCGCACTGTTCAGCTACACGAAGGCTTTTGGCAACGTATCACGTAAATTTAAACCATGGTCAAGTGACTTGGACGACACCTGAGCTAGCACCTCTTCTCCTAACTACCACGCTACACCACCTTAGAAGGAATATTCTATCAATACTTAGCACGAATATTCTTTGAAATCCACTCTTCCAAGATATATGGCAGCACGGGTTCTATGATGAGTATTTTAGCGGGGAAGGTGAACAGTTTTGCAGCAGATATGCGTTTTCAGCGGATTGCAAAGATTATTATTTTTGTCCCGAAAAAAATAGTTTAGGTGAAATTTAAGAATCCTATGTTTCTGTATGCTAATAAAGACCTTAGAAAAGGATTTGACTATTTATTTTAAGTGAACGGTGTGTATAATTAATTTTACAGTGGAATATCTTTAATCAATTTATTATGTCTAAAGGATTAAATTTCCTAATGTGGAGTATTTCGTTTATGTATATCCCTTAATTTTCAATGTAGGGATAAAAAAATATTGCATGAAAAAAAAACTGCAATAAATCATAATGTGGTAGATAAAGCATTAACGTTCATTTCGCCGCTACACGGCGGGTCTTACAAATCTGTAATAAAGCTCGAGCTATGAAAGTAGCTAGACATTTGCCAACTTGACTCTATTGTTATAATTTCGCTGCGTTTTTCATTGAATCGCCATTATAGCCATTATAATTTAAGAAACGGCGTTGCTTGCGAATATTACAAATTTAACATAAAATAAATACAACAGAAAGTAATATTAATGTATTACACTTTCAGATATAATTTGTTTACACTATTTTAAGCGTTTATTATGTAAAACTTTTAATAATGTGTTACTTTTGCTAAGCAGAGATCAGCTTAGGGAGGTATTTTCAAAAATCGACCCTCAAGAGTGTTACGGGAAATTATAAATAAGAAAAAAATCCTTTTTATCAGCTATTAGATCTACATACTTAAAATTTAACAGAATGTTTTTTTTTCTTTCTTTTGTTTAGCTAAGATATGCAAAAAAGCTTTTTTTGTTTAATTTGCAATTCACGTAAAATTAACTCATTAAGAACTTCTTTATTCTTTAATATGTGTTGTTTTAATTTTCAGTTTACCGTGCGAAGAACGGGTATACCAGCTAGTATAAAATAATTTAATTCAAAGGGGAAGGGGCCGAATATGTTTTGTGGCCCCAGCCAACCTTCCCCCTTTATGTTAATAATACTGAGCAAAAACCTATCGAAAATAATGGAAAGGAATGTCTAATTCCATTACAAGATATAGGTAATTTACCTAAAAATTGCATTAAAAATGCAGAGCCCGTGCCAAAATTTGAATAAAATTAAAATAAAATATCAGATTGTTTTTATCAATTTGTTTTTTTTTTTTTTTTGAATGTTTTTTACAGTACACTTATATATATATATATAGGCTATTCCCCTTACTGCTTATTTTATAACTTATATATATTTACATGTTTCATATATATATTAAACATTCAAACGTTCAGTAAAAAGCAAAATCGTTTCAATATCTATCTGGAAATTTTTCTTTTATTTATATATTACTTATAGAAATTTGATTTTAATCAATATATATACATATGTTTTTTTTAAAGGATTATTTCTATTATTTCATTACTAAATTAATTCTTTGTTTCTTAAAAACTACATCGTCTATTATTCTGTATCAAAATAATGTCGAAAACTTTTTTAAGAGTTTTTAAAAAATACTCAAATTTTAAATATTTAATAACTGCAGTGTTTTTTTTAAACAAAAAAACCGATACTTTACATGTTTTATGATTTTCTTCTAAAATGAAAAATATCGAAGCGTTTATATGAAAATTATTTTTAAAAACTCTTACTTTGATCTTTTAGAGTTTGTGATTTAAAAAATAAATTGCTGAAAACTTTTCTTTTACGAATTTATAAAAAATACTGAAATTTTAAATATTTCATAACTTTTTATAACTTCTTCATTTATAAAAATAATTCTATGAAACTTTTTCCGAGTACCGAATATTTCAAAAAATGCTCACAATTTTAATTCAACATTTAATATAGTTGTGAAATTTTGTAAACATAAAAATTTCTACTTTTTTGAACATACAACTATTTTTAAAACAGTACATTTTCCTTTCCGGGGCCTAAAAATCTGCAAATTGATTGAAGTAATATTAAAGTTTCACTGTTCACTTACTCAAGAGCTGTGAAAGCAAGAGGGGAAGGGGAATTTCCATGATAAAATGCTATACATTTAAAAATGTTCGTGTAACGCCGGGGGGAAATAAACCTGTCTGACATTGAAAAGAAGCGAAAAAATTTCGAAACAGTGAACTTTAAGTTATACACACACTCGGTAAAAGTCCGAGCAACGCTTGGCTAAGCGGAGGAGGGAGGTGAGTGGAAGTTATATTGAAATTGAGTATTAGAAGTGTTGATATTGTTAAGGAAAAGGAAAATTTATATAAATAGAGAAAACCCGTGAAACGCGCCAGGTCATGCAGCTAGCTAGCTTTGAATTAAGAATATTTGAAATAATGTTTAGTTAGAAGTGTTTGATACATGTTAATAATAAGTTGATTACTGTAAGATGAATCTTTATAGCAAGATTTATCAAAGTATGCCTTGAACGTAATAAATAATTTTATGTGGTATCGATGTCTAGAAGAAAAGACCTTTCTTGAATATTTTGTGATATTTAAAGTATTAAATAACTGTATAAATTACGAAACTATTTCGAAATAATAAAATATATCTCATTATCAATCCAAGCCTTGTAGAATTAATTCATTACATATATACTTATATATATATATATATATATATATATGTGTGTGTGTGTGTGTGTCTGTGTATTGTTGATCGTGTTTTTAACAAAAAGCAAACGTAGCAATTATAATCACTCAGTTGGGAGCAGAAGCAATTAAATTATTTAATGCTATGTTAAGTTTTACAGCTCATTTTTTATACCCATATACGAACTTTAATTTCCATGCATACCATCAGTTTATGATATTACCTATGCTATAAAGTGTAACAAATGGATAAAATAATAATTAAAAAGTATGTATTTAATTTAAAGAATGTAATTTGAATTTCTTAGAACTTAAAAGTTTAGAGGATTTACACACATGATATCAAATCATAGCGTATTTGTTTTGTATTCGTAATTTAGGATCTACCTTAATTTTTCTTGTTAGAGAATAATATCATAAACAGTATTAAAAAAGCAACAATAAAGAAATAACGCTTTTTAAACACACACACACAAACGTTTACGTTTCTTTAGACTATTTTAAGCAACAACAAAGTATTTTTACTTCATATATTTAATATCTTTTATTTAAAGAAAATCACCTATGATAAAGTTAAACTTCAATTTATTAATCGGAAATCAAAGTGCTTTTCAGTCAATAACACTTAGACAATATTTCTGGAATTTAACTATGGTCACTCTCTTTCTCTCTCTCTCTCTTTCTAGTGGCCGCGGTAGCCGAGTGGTATAGGTATCGGACCGTGGCTTGCTTTGTCATGGGTTCGAGCCCAGTACCACTAAAGACCCGCCGTGTAGGGCAGCGATGCACGTTAAATCTGTCGAGAGCTGAAACGTCCTCCCGTTGGTGTGGTGTGGTAGTTAGGAGAGGGGGTGCCAGCTCAGGTGTCGTCCACGTCACTTGACTATGGTTCAAAATTACGTGGTCCGTCGCCAAAAGCCCTCGTGTAGCTGAACAGTGCGACGTTAATATTCAATCAATCAATCTTTCTATCTCTCTCTCTTATGCAATTCTTTTTTATGAATGTTTTAGTTTCTTTTATAAATAATTATAATTTACGTAAAGTATACGATTGTTTACTTATATTGAACTTCATATCTTAGCCTTATCTAATTTCTTTCCGGAACATTATATTAGAAACGACCTTTATCCCTTATATAAATAAAATTTTCAATTTCATCAAAAGGATTTAAATTGAATAACATATCAATTTCTTGTATTTTGCATTATTCAGATACTTTGAATATACACTAAAGATGATCCTAGATAAACCAAAAGCAAATTTTAGTTTCTTCAGCTTAAGATATATGTTTCATGTAATAGTTTAGAGCGTATAAAATGCTTTTTAATTTATCCTTAAAAATAATGTATATGACCAATTACTGATTGACCTTTTTCTATTAGATTTAGCTTCAAGCTCTTTTATTTTTCTCGCATGCAAAACCCATGTAAATATGGATTTTAGGCTCATTAGATGCATATATTAGAATTTAATTTGCCCATTTGTGCTGTGCGGAAGTTATGATAGGAGGATGGCAGGTCAGTTGTCGTACCATCACTTTACCATGATTCAAAATTATGAGATTCGTTGCCGAATGCCCTCGTGTAACTGAATAGTGTGACATTAATATTAACTTACTCGCTTGAATGTAGTCTTTTTCGAAATAATTTAACTTCGCACAAAAACAGACGCATACAAAAGTAGCTTATTCATTATTCTTCACATATTTTTAGTACCTCAACGTATCACGTTTTCTAAATTAATTATGTATCTTATTAATGTACTATATTCACAATTTGTACTGATCGTCGATCCGTTATGGCGATCATGAATAACTATTATTTTTTTTATGATCTGATCTCATTTTTTATGAGCCCACACATCATTGATTTGTACAATTTAAATTTAAATCCTACTAATTGTCTCAAAATATCAAATAAAATTTTGCAAATGCTTTTTTTAAAATACAATATTAAAACATGTAAAAATGTTATAAATAAAATAATGATTGTGGTATTAATTTCAAAGAAAATTAATTTTTTTTCAAATAAAAACGAAGATTTAATAGATTCTTTAAAAAGCAGAGAATATAATCAATTTAGTTTTTCAAATATATGATTGAATTAGAAGCAAAATGATCCATGGACAATATGAGAGTTGATCATTACGATAATAGGTATTAAGATATAGTAATCTATGAATCCCTTTTCCGAAGTGAACTTCGACCGCTGTTCAGAATTACAAAGTCCATGACAAATAGCCATTGTAGAAATTCAAAATGCTACTTAATCAAACACTCCCTCCCTCCAAAGTGAATATGGGAAATGCAGTTTCTAACCTATTAATACAACAGTGCAAGGCACACTTAAAAACTTATCTTCAGAAGCATTGTTACTGTAGACAAAATTAACTCCTCCCTAGGTACTTAGAAGATGTTGCGATGTTCTATCATCTACCAATTTCAGTTGTACAAAAAAGTTATTGGATACCACTTCACCACAGTCAGTCTCCTATACACTATTCTATAAGCTTAGGCCGAACATCTTTCTTTTAACGAAGAAAATCCTTTATACATCATTTCTTATAAGCTATATCCACACCCACTCTCAAAACTGCCTCTGAACGATGAGAGTTCTTGAAACCGAACTGTTGAAGTTTCTGAAAGTTTTAGCAAAATTACACCTTTGGAAGTTGTTATTTTCATTTATATATGTGCCTTTATCCGAAGAAAAGCTTCAAAATATAAAAAAAGCTTAAAATAAGAAAAAGAATTGACTTGAGTACTTGTTTATCTTTTTTTTAATATTCGTAATAAAACAGTGTATCGTTTTCTTGAATACATGCATCCACTTAAACGTTTCGAAACGCTATATAATGAAGAAAAAAACCGTAGCGCAAAATTTTTGGTAAACTATAACTCATAATAAGAGTGTCAGATACGAATAAGAAATATAATTATTCTGTTTTCTAGATCATTTGAAATTCTAGCCATTAAATTTGAACGGATATAAATATCCTTAGTTCTGTAATGATCTTTAAAGAAAAATTGTTTTATTTCTGACGGAATGGTAGTTCTAATCGATACGTAGTATCATCTTAGGGTAAAAGAAGAATTCAAAACTAGAATTGTCACTGCATTTAAACCTCGAGACGGATTTATCACTTATCACTTGCTATTCTCAAAGAAGGGGAGGGGGTTGAGATCCAAACGCAGTAAGAGTTGAGATGCTATTAAAGCAGTGTTTCTCAAACTTTTAATGTTTGCGACTCAATTTTCGATCATACTTTTCATCGCCCCCCTTCACAAAATAACAATGTATTGAGTCAGTAGCACAAACAGGAATTTTTCAAGGGGGGTTCAGGGCTGAAAGTCCACCATTCTTGTATCAAGCTGCTTCTGATTTTGTCAATTTTTGGGAACCAAAAACGGTAAAAAAATAATTATTGTATAAGTCATTAGCATTAATTAATACAATTAATATATCTCATTTATAATAAACATTTAATTAAATTTTACGTACTGTAAACTTAGTATTATAAGCAATCTTAAAAAGAAATCAAAGGCTTTGGGAGGTCCACACCCTAGGATCCCCCATCCTTGTGTGCTACTGTATTGAGTGCAACAATAATCCACTTTGACGTTAAAGCTATAATACGATTTTAACCATAAACCGTACAAGTTATCAAGATAAGTATTAAATTTTGTATATGTGACAAGCATATGTGAATCGCAAATAATTTTTAAACTTGTTCTTAATTTATTATTACGAGTATAATTATCAAATATATTGTGTAGTACTGATATATTAATAATTATGTTACACCAATGTAAGTATGTATTTTATATTTTATTATGTCCGAATGTATTTTTGTTTTTCTCTCTTTCAGTAAATTTGTGATTTGTTAAATCCTTTGTTTTTGACTTTTCATATGCTCGCGCCCCCCTTGTAGGGTTATCACGCCCCCTTAGAGGATCTCGCCCCATATTTTGAGAAACGCTGTATTAAAGCTATTAATTCAAACTCGAAGAATCACAGCTGATATTCACAATTATTCACGTTTATCAATTTTAAAGGTTAAACCCCTGGTTATGCGGTGTCTTAACAAAACAAACTGAGTAAGAAAAAAATACTTATCTATTGAAATGTAACTTCTGAGCCCGTCAAAGAGAAATCATCTTATATCTTTCAATAACCAAACGACTATACTTTCAAATATTTTTTCAGGAATAAGTGATTACCATTTAGGCACACATCACTTGTGTAACGATATATTGTCTACCTAACATTTATTCCCAATCTTACTCAGTATTTATATAATATTTAGAGTAGTGATGTTCATTTGCGAAGTTGAGTTGTTCTAGCTCAGCAGGGCAATAGACTAGATTGCATAAACACGAGTTACAAATATAAAACCTCGTGGATAACATATTACTTTCAGAGTTAATCGCTTAGAGAAATATTTTTTTTAAAAAAAATAATTATACATTTTGTCCAAAAGCTGTCACTGTATACAATTATGCCATAAGAAGGGTTTGACACTTCGATCAAAGAAAAGAAATGTACCAAATAAGAACTGTAAAATGGTGGTGCCGTGTCTTTTATTTTCTTATTGACCTTACCACAGTGTTTCTCAAATTGTGGGGCGATAAACTTACGAGGAGAGGGCAAGCATATCGAAAATAAAATATTTAAAAAATAATTAATTTACCGGAATGAATTAATACAAAATACTTTCAGACATAATAAATATCTTACTTTTACTCTGATATAATTTATAGGCGATATTAAGTCATCCAAAATAAAAACTTCTTCAATATCTAATTAACTATCTTTAATCCTGTAAACAATCATAATAACTTTTATTTGATTTGCTGTAATCTCATGATGAATGATTGTTTATTACGTGTTCTTTGTAATCCTAAAATACTACTCTTTCAGGGAAAAAACAAATCCCAGACCCAGAATCGAAAAAAATTTAGGAATATAAAAAATTCATCACTGTGATTATTTTTGAAATACTGCAAATTATAGCTGTAATCTGTTTCTGCTGATAATCTGTTTGACCTTCTAAGTTATTGTTACAGTTAGTTATGACCCCTCTCATGTGTTTGTTTCTTATTTAGGGAAGTTATAAGTAATGTACTTCTTTGTTGCACTTTTTTCCATGCAAAAGAGTTTTATGATATTTGGAAAACCAAGGAGAACACTCTGAAGGAATACTTCGCCAAGACTTGTTTTATGAGTATTCTCAAGCATATAAAGCATAATGAAAAACGTTTTGCACAATTCATCTAGAAGTAACATGCATGTTATCATAATGGATACACTTTTAACCCGGAAGTGGTCGCGCGGGACACACAGATCACGAAATCGTTAATTCTGGCATAACTGTTTTTTTGTTACCAATAAAAATTGAAAAGTCCTTTAAAGTAGGTAAGTTTACTTACTCTTAATTAAATTATTCACGGGAGTCACGATTTGTATCGTATACAATAAAATAATTATAAGAAAAAAAGGATTAGGTTGACTAAATCACTCCGCGTGGCCATTAACGCTAGTATCGATTGTATGTCTACCCCCGGGATAAAATATTTTGAAGTCTTCTCGCTTTAAATATTGAAAATAACACTGCTACTCTTCATTGAAAATTTATATTATTTTTCATTGTTTAACATTAATTCTAAATGCTAATTCTGTGAGGCTTAAAATTACAATTCGCTTAAAACTAATTATAATATGATCATTCATTTTAAAATATCATTTTACATTTTCATAAACATTGTCGTTCATTTGGGTTTATTCTCCTGACAATTCAGATTTTTATCAAGAATACTTTAGTTTTTTAAATAATGAACTCGTTCGAAGAGAGTATAATTTTAATGTATCAGTGCTGCTGTACTGTACTCACCAAGTTGAAACGACTTTCCACATCGCATCAAATTCATCTGCAGTGGATTCCCTCTTACATAGATCTAGAGGGAAATGATATTGCGGACACTTAGGCCAAAGCTGGCTCTTGTGAGGTACCAGAGCCGTCAGCTCCCTCACCTTTTTGGAAATTTTCTCTAGAATTAAACACCATAATAAGACAGCTTGAATTACCCCCCTCAGAGCACCATTGGTATCAGTGTTCTAGTCCTGGAGACTCTCTGGCTCATGGTGTTACAAGACAGGATCAAACTCTTCTAGCACATTTTCGAAGTGGCCATATCAAAACAATAAAACTTTCCGAAGGATGCAAGAGCTTTGAAATGTGCACGATCTGTTCTTCTGAGCTGATCACGCCTGCTCACATCCTCGAGTGCCTAGGGCTCACCAAGCAGGATATAGCAGACGATCCATTGCTGGAGTTAGACTTTCTGAAACTGTAAGATGTTATGGAGCTGGTCTAGCCTGCTGACCAATGGGGGTGCGCAACAACAACAGTGCTGCGCAAGGTATTTTATAACTAATTTATTATTTCTAAATTAAACGCAAGTTTAATAAGTATTAGCGACTTTCATGGGCTTGTCTTGCAGAAGAAAATTTTTCAAAGGGGAGTTTAGGATTCGAAATTGACACTGAGTACATTTTCTATATTTGGTTGAGATCTATATTTTGTCTTCAAAGCAGCCACAGCATTTTACAATATGTTCCAATTTAAAAATTCGAAAAAGAAAAATAATATATATATATTACTTAAAAGTTACATATACAGGTATAACATTTAATATACTTATCTTATTAATTAGTACGGTTTATAATTAAGATCGTTTTGTAGCTTTAGAGTCAAAAAGTGCATTATCATTGCAATCAATGCATTATTATTGTATAAGGGGAGGGGGCGCGATATATATAAAAATTATGATTGAAAAGTGGGTCACCAGTATTGAAAGTTTGAAAAGCACTGCCTTACCATCATAAATTATTTTATACTGTGGCAAGTGAACAAAAGAAATAGAAGTAAAGACCAGATAACCTTCCATATAGCATTAGTTCGTCAGCTAATAGATCAGTGTTTCTCAAACTGTGGGGCGCGATAACCCTATGAGGGGGGCGCGAACATATCGAAAATAAAATATTTAAAAATAATTAATTTACTGGAAAGAATTAAAACAAAAATACTTTCAGACATAATAAAAAATGTACTTTTACTCTGATATAATTTATAGGCACGCGATATTAAGTCATCAAAAATAAAAATTTCTTCAATACCTAATTAGCTATCTTTCTTCCTATAACCAAATAAAAAACAACTTTTATTTGATTTGCTGTAATCCCATGATGAGAGATTTTTTTACTACGCTTTCTTTTTAATTCTAACATATAACTCTTTCAGAGAAAAAACAGATCCCAGACCCAGAATCGAAAAAAATTAGGAACATAAAAAATTCATCACTGTCATTATTTTTGAAATACTGCACATTATAGCTGTAATCTGTTTAACCTTCTAAGTTATTGGTACAGTTAGTAATGCCCCCTCTCTTATGTGTTTGTTTTTCATTTCGGGAAGTTGTAAAAAATTGATTTCTTTGTTACGCTTTTTCGATGCAAAAGAGTTTTGTAAAATTTGGAAAACCACGGAGAGCACACACACTTTAAAGAATTACTTGACCAAGACTTATTTTTACGAGTATTCTATACATATAAAGCATAACGCGAAAAACGTTTTACACAATTTCATATAATCATAATGAATAAATTTTTTACCCGGAAGTGGTCGCGCGGGACGCACAGATTACGAAATCGTTAATTCTGGCAAAATTGTTTAATTGTTACCAAAAAAAATGGAAAGGCCTTGAAAGTAGGTAAGTAAACTTTCTCTTAATTAAAATATTCACTGGAATCACGATTTGTATCGTGTACAATAAAATAATTATAAAAAAAGGATTAGAGAGACTCAATAACCCCGCGCCTGCTCCCGGGTTAACACATGTTGAAGTCTTTTCACTTTAAATATTAAAAATAATACACTTATTCTTCATCGGAATTTTACATTATTGTTCATTATTTAACATCAAATATAAATGCTAATTCTGTGAGGCTTAAAATTACCATTCGCTTAAAACTAATTACAATTTGAGCAACCATTTTAAAAAAAATCATTTTACATTTTTGTAAACATTGTCGAGCATTTGGCTTTGCTCTCCTTACAATTCAGCTATTGTATCAATAATGTTTTATTTTCTTATAAATGAACTCGGGCAAAGAGCGAGTACTTCGGCCGGTATACTTTTAATGTATCAGTGCTGCACAAAGTATTTTATAACTAATTAATTAATACTAAATTAAGAGCAAGTTTAATAAGTATTAACGACTTCCATAGGCTTGTCTTGCAAACCAAAGTTTTTATAAGGAATGCTTATGATTAGAAATTCACCCTCTGAGTTCTTTTTCTATGTTTAGCAGATATCTATATTTTGTCTTCTAAGCAGCCACCGCATTTTGCAATATGTTCAATTTAAAAATTAGAGAAAGGAAAAATAACATAATAATTATCCTATTATTTTATTTATTTATTTATTTTTTGATTAAAAGTAGTATACAAAATACACTGCTGGACAATTGCTAAGGACGGATCACAAATTGCTATGTAGCATAACATTAAGCGAGACATGAGGCCTAGTAGGATAAAATATATTTGCCACACTGTTCAGACATTAGAATAAAGAATATTTATTGTTCTGGAAAGTACAAAAGCTGTGAAACATCTGAAAGAAAAAAAACGTTCATTTGATCGGCATACGGAGAAATGGAACAATGCATCTAAAAGTCAGC
The DNA here is from genome assembly GCA_019973935.1 of Trichonephila clavipes. NCBI lineage: Eukaryota > Metazoa > Arthropoda > Arachnida > Araneae > Nephilidae > Trichonephila > Trichonephila clavipes. The sequence continues at coordinate 877,491 of BMAU01000316.1, read as the reverse complement.
AGGGACCTTAAAGAAAGTTATCAGTACGGGATATGTCCACCGTGGAGTGTGATGCAACATTCCACACGTCATACCATACTTTGCACAACATTATCCAGCAGCTGTTGAGGCAATTTATCCCATTCCTCTGTGAGTGCACGGATGAGGGTGTTCTTGTTTGTCGGAGGATAGTTTTGACCAGCAACTTGCCTCCCCAAAGCATCCCACACATTTTCAATGCAGTTTAGATCTGGAGAACGCGCTGGCCATACGAGACGTTGAATACCCTCGCTTTCTAGACAATCCTGAATAGAGAGTGTTCGATGACATGTTGCGTTGTCGTGCATAAAAACAAATTTATCACCGACAGCACCACGGAAAAGACGAACATGAGGAAGTAGAACTTCATCAATGTATCGTTGGCCCGTCATAGTCCCATTCGCAACCACATGTAGGCACGTGCGGCCATTGATCATGATGCCGGCCCACACCATGATACTGCATGTTGCATATCGGTCCTTTTCCTGGATATTTTCTGGACGATAAGCAGTACCACTCTCGCACCAGATCAGTTGGCGTCTACAATCCGATGACAGACTGAACCTACTCTCATCTGACAATAGTACGCATGCCCAGTCCTGTGCAGTCCAATTGTGATGCTCACGACACCATTGCAAACGTGCAGTACGGTGCTGTCTGGTCAATGGGACACACACAACAGGTCTGCGTGCGTATAGTCCTCCTTCCCTCAAACGTTGGCAACAGTTTTTCGGGAGATCTGCTTTCCTGAGGCAGCAAGAAACTGATTTGCCACCTGCTGAGCTGTGGTGCGCCTGTTCCTTTTTGCTCATAGGACGATATATCTGTCTTCTGCAGGCGTCGTACTTCTAACACGACCTCCCCCAGGCCGTCTACTACACATTCCAGTAGTTTTAAATGACTTCCACAGCCGTGAAACAACGCTGTGAGCGATGTCGAACTCCCTGGCAACATCTATTATTTTTCGCCCGTCTTCGATCTTTCCAATAATTCGGCCACGCATAAAATCATCTATGTGATGTCGGGAAGACATGCCAAAAATTTTAAGTTCGTCTATTAAATCTTTCCTATAAAACTTTGACTTGAAACAATAACTGTCCACACGCGTCAAAACCTTTAAAGCTCTTATGAACGCTATCACGTGATGAACAGACGTGGGAAAAAATTTGCATACTCATACTTCTTCTTACTATTATCCCGCACTTATTCTAATTTTCCATATTTTGCTTCCTTTCATTTTGTGGTTGCTATGGATGATAGTGTTATCCGTCCTTAGCAATTGTCCAGCAGTGTATTAATACTTATGTTACTAATTTGTATGGTTTATAATTAAGATCGCCTATTGTAGCTTTAGCGTCAAAGTGCATTATTATTGCATTCAGTACATTATTAATATATAAGGAGGAAGAGCGCGATAAAAATTGTGATCGAAAAGGGGGGCGCCAGTATTTAAAGTTTGAGAAGCACTGTAATAGATGGATGTTCCTCAAGAAAAGAAAAGGACGTTTTGCTAGCTTCTAAGCATCGAGGTGTGTAGTTCCAATTTATGTGCGCTTATCCAGTGAAAGAAATAATATGCTATAAATGGTTTTTAACAATAGTCGATGTAGGAAATGTATCAGAAAGTGACAAGAAAAAAAGGATCCGCTACATGTGCGCAGAATGTGAAGCCCCTTTGTGCATTGTAACATGCTTGCCATCTTTTCATTGCAAATAATCGCCATTAAATGTAATTTTCTGTATGACAATGAATAGTTCCTAGGGCAGTATTCTTCCCACCCTTAAAATTTAAATGTAAATACACACAATTCGGCAAACTAAATGTATTTCCTTAACCCTCTAGTAGGTGCGTGAATACCTTAGATGCATAATAAGAAAAGTTTCACTGCTGCGTCCCCACGGTGGGGTAGAACGCACACCTGCTTCCTCTATCTGCATTTCCTCACTCGCCCTGAATTCCGTGTCAAAAAACGAGGGCAATTTTTTTCATATTTCGGGTGGAAGGGACCAATGAATATTATATATGGAGAATACCCAACAACATCAGTTTTTATGATTTTGCATTATCTCGTTTGTTTTCCTTTTTTCGTGTAAAATACGGTAGTTTTCAGTTTTATACGAAAATAATTTGAAACAAGTATTTTGTAAGGTATTTTTTTGCTATGAGTTCAGATGCATCTGAGAATTGCCACACTCCTAGATAATGACTGTATTTAATTTAATATTTAATGTACCTGGAATAAACTCCCAAAAACTCTATGGGGCAATCAAAGTCACCCAGATTCTCGCGCGCATATCTAGGAAAACTAGATCACGAAATTTTGAAATAGGACCGACGATGACGGTCTGAGTGGGACATTCACATGCCTCGCTCATTTTGTCTCCGGATTGAAGAAATAATTGAGAGAAATACAACACCCCATTCAAAACAAAAAAACAAGAGAAATATTACCAGAACTTCGAAGAGAAGTACAGTTCCTGGGTCAGTTCTCGCCAGGTTTCTTAATTTTTTTACATTATTATACTTATTATTTTACGTATTATGCGAAAAGTTCATGTGTTTTGAACATTGAAAAATGATATGTGAAACTGCAATAAGGCATCTTAAAATGTAAGCATTGTTGACACAATAATAACTAACCATTAACATTTGATGTTTCTTCGTTCTCTCTCTGATTCTATTTTAAATATTATTTTATGTCAAGTATATTTTAATGTAATAACTCACCTATAATCTTCAAACGTAAGTATGAGTTGATGCATCTAAGAAATTCCGAGCACGTAGCGGATGGTTAAATACTATTGTTTAATAGCTAACAAAACATAAAAAACTATGAGAAATTTAAAAGAGAAATATATGGTCCACGAAAGGGTTAAGTAGCACAGGACTGGATCCCACGACTTGACATAAGCAATTCTCACAAGCGTTAGTGATCTTTAATATAAAATGCTAAAAGATAGTAAAGTAAAAAAAAAATATATAGGTACAAAAAAGCACACACACACACACATTTTAATGAATATAATAAACTAACTCCTTTAACTTATGAAACGCTTAAGTCAGGTACACATGTTATTTTTCACTAAAATTTCTGAAAAAATTCTTAATAATCAAAATAATGATGTGAGTAAATAATAAAACACAGGGTCCATTATCAAAGTAATGAGCATAATGTTATTGTGACGCAACGATAGATGGCAGCACGGTAAGACCGGGTGGGAAATGTGGTGGGGAATATGCCCTTTCAATGCATCCGGTCGTCTGTCGATTTTCGAGCAGTGTGAGCGGAGATACGTGCCTCCGCTTGAAGTGTGTTTTCAACTTTTGTAACATAGCGCGATGGAGCGTTCGCTTGAACAACGATACGGCATAAAGTTTTGCGTGAGGCTTGGAAAAATGCAACCGAAAAATTCAAGATGCTGCAAGAAGCCTTCAAGGACGATTGCATTTCAATATCACAGTCTGGGAAGTGGCACAAGGAGAGCCGGGAGGAGGTCGCCGACGAACCCCGTTCTGGATGCCCAACAACAGCTAGAACTGAAGAGAACGTGGATCGTGTGCGCGAAGTTTTGCGTACCGACCGTCAATTAAGCGTCCAGAAAATTGCTGACACACTACACATGTCCACATTTGCGGTACAAGGGATAGTGACCGAGGATCTGCAAAAGCGTAAGGTCTGTGCGAAGCTTGTGCCGAATGTGTTGACGCAAGACCAGAAAGAAACTTAGAGTTTTGCGCTGTCAAGAATTGTTGGATTTGATTCAAAATGAACCGGACTTTCTGAACTTTGTCGTAACCGGAGACGAATCCTGGATGTTTGAGTACGACCCAGAATCAAAAAGGCAGAGCTGTGAGTGGCACACAAAATCATCCCCACGCCCCAAGAAAGCGCAAATGAGCAAGTCACGCATCAAAACGATTATCATTGTCTTCTTTGACATCCGAGGTCCTCAGGGACAAACTCTAAACCCAGCCTTTTACCTGGAGGTGCTCAGAAGATTGAAACGCCGGATCGCACGCGTGAGGACAGACATTAAAGATATGGTCAAGCTTCACCATGACAATGCCACCAGCCACACAGCCTTCATCATTACCAACTTCCTTGCCAGGATCAACATCCCGGTGATCCCTCACCCTCCTTACATTCCCGACTTAGCTCCATGTGCCTTTTTTTTTGTTTCCGCGACTCAAGAGAGAGATGAAAGGAAAACATTGGGAAACCGTGGAAAACATCCAACACCATGTTACAACGTTTCTGAGATTCATTCCCGTCGAGGAGTTTCAGGGTGCCTTTCAGGCGTAGAAACACGTCTCCGCAAGTGTATTGATGCAGGATGAATGCATCTTGAAGAATTTTGAGCATTTGTACAAATTACAATCAATAAATGTTTTTGCCAGTAAATGCTCATTACTTTCATAATGGACCCTGTATGTCTTTGTACTCTAATCATTTTGTTAATTGTTCTCGTTTATCATAAAAATATAAGTCGGTGTATTGTCTTTATCATATAGCACCAAACATACTTAGAGTGAAGATAATTAAATAATTAGATGATGGAATAAGTAATATAACATTGTTCAAAAAAGCCCATTAGTACCTATCCATTATTTTATTCAAAATAAATGCATATTGTACCATTAAATATATACTGAGTAAAAAATACACAAAACTCAATGAAACAAAATCGTACCGTATTTAAATTGATGGTGAAAAAAGAATTGAAATGCCCCTAATAAATATTTCAAGCTTGATGAAGTTATCACGTCTAGGATATAAATTGAAATAGAAATTATTTTTTTTCAATGTTCCTACCATGAAATGTAACAAATTTCCAAACAGACAATTGGATGTGGATGCAATTAAATTTTATTGCTAATATATTATTTTTACAACTGATTTTAATGGCAATTTAAAAAAGAGAAAAAAGAAAAAAATGTCATTGCTTAAATAGATATACATATATATAAATGTTCTTAGACGATTTAAATATTTCAGCAGTCTTGTTTATTGTGTCAAATTAGTGTATGTTTTTATTAATTCAAAGCTTGTGAGACGATTTATTTTTTTAAAGATAGCAACCAAATAATTATTTAGAATTGCGACAACATCCATATATTAAATGAGAACGTAAAGTTTTAAAGTAAATATCTCTTCTTGCACTGCTCCTTGAAGCAGTTTTGGTGTTTAAAAACATGTATAAGTATTAATTTAGGATGTTTTTAAATAGCAGTGTGATATCAAAGGGATAGATATATCAATCCTTTAAAGTTTCAAAAAGTTTTAAACAAAAGTTTTTGTTAAAGAACTTAATAACTTTTTTCACAAAATATAAGTGATATCTTCCAAAAATACTAATTTACAAGATTTTGATATGCTTTTCTATTTCTAATGAGGGTTTCATAAATCCGTACTTAAAATGCACAGAAATGGATAATTTTTCTTAAACCCATAGACGTAACTAAATCAATTTGTCAATTCAAAAGCAAAATGGAACATAATGAATTTAAATAAACAATTATATCTGATTTTATACGATTTAGAATTCACAATACTGTGTGTGAAAACTGCTTACACCATAAGAAACTATTATAAAACAATAAAAGAGAAAGCCACAAAGATTTTTTTTAAGATTTGACTTGCAATCAGCAAATATTTCGTATAAACCTCTTAACTTTTCAAAAAATTGTGTATAAACAATAATCTTAATTTATACACAAGGGGGTGAAATGAAAAATATGAAACTTCGTAACAACTTAACCGTTAACATATTTCACTATATCATTGCGGGACCTCTAAATATGCGAATGGTGTGTTCGGCGTGAATCAGAGCATGCGTAATGGAAAGCAGAGGCTCTTATAAAGAGCGCCATCTAATGGACACGGCAGTTCGTGGAGGACACGATGTCGCTCACATTAGAAATTCAATAATTGAGGAGCTGCAAAGCATCATTTTGTTTCTTACGGCAGAAAATGTTAAACCTTCCGCTATTTATCGCTACGGAGAGTGCGACTATGCTCCATGATAATGCGCGTTCCACTATTCAAGGATAATACAAGCGGAACTGGCCAAGTTGAACTGGAAGCAGCTTGGCTATATATCCTATAGCCTGGACATGCCTTCCATGCGCTTTTCACATGTTTGGTTCCCTTGAAAAAGCATCCGGAAGGGAAACGTTTAAATTCGGACGATGAACTCAAGAACACCATGGGCACAAGAATTCGTAACTGTCGAAGGAAGTCTGGAAACAAGAAATCCTTTTGCTCCTTATTCAAAGGGATTATTGTGCTCAGCTCTTTGGTGTGTACTTTGAATAAAGCCTTTTTTTTTGTACCCACAGTGTCATTTTGTACCTTTTTATTTGAACGCCCTTGTATATTTGTTAGGATATCTGGTATTTCCTTTATTAGAAAAGAAAAACATTTAAAAATGAATTTGAAACTCCTTTTTTAATTCTTTTTATCTTCTACGGCCCTATTATTGTTTCTGCGTGTGACATTAAGGGACAATTAAACTATCAATTCAACGCAATATTATTTAAAACAGTTGGCAGTTTCTTCAGAAAACTAATTACATTCACACATTGGAATATAATTTTTTTAAATGTTCAATGTAATGATTTCGCTTTCTATAATTACTCCATCTTACAAACAATCAGCTCAAAATCTTCTACAGATATTTACTGCTTTTGCAACAATAGTTTATTGTACTTAGCCTACCTAATTTAAAGTAATAAAAATAATATTGTAAGCGACACCTCTAAGTTTCTTTAACAAGATATTTTTAATGTTATTGCCTCAAACATTAACAATAAAGATCAATGAAAGGAAATCAAGAGAAATAGAAAAAATACTTTTTAGGATTTTGACGGATTTCGTCACAGCTTCCTTTATTGATATAAGAAATAGGACTGCCGTAGTTATTAGTGAAGTTTTTTTGATAATCGAACGAATGTTTGCGAGAGTGGTATTGATTGAAAGCAAATAATGAATGTAATGATCAAATATATTTCGGGCGAGAGGTCATTAGGTTACACAGAGCGGACACGTAAGAAATTTTGAAAAAAAAATATATATTTATAATGCACATTCTTTTTTTTTTGTTTATATACAATAAATGTTAGTTTCTATAAGCTATACAATAAATATTTCATGCTTTTTCTTGAATATCATAAAGATAATTACTTATTTTCGAATCATATATTCATATATGTATATATATATATATATATATATATATATATATATATATATATATATATATATATATATATATATATATACTACTGGCCTATCAAAATGTGACTCATTAAAGGAAGCATGTAAACCATGTGAAAATAACGTAATGTGTTGATACCAATGAAATATGCAAATTGTTAGCATTATAGTGCAGACGCATATCACGGGTAACCATAGTGCCATCCGCAAATGCTGTATAAAGGGAGAACTGATTGTCGATTTGAAGTACAGTAGTTGTTTCTGATGCGTTTCCTTATCTTGCATAAAGTGTTTACCTATGCCTAGTGGAAGACATAAATCATCTGTTGACCAAGTTTTTGATTTCGACTGCTGTCTTTTGCAGCAGAGTGAAATTTCAACAAAGTTTCCATTTCTTCTTTTATCCTTGACTGGAAATCAAAGGTGTTTGTACCGCCAGTGGTGTGATGTATGTTGGGCATGGACAACGGAATGGAACGACATTGTGTTTACTGACGAATCCCGCTTCTGTCTGCTGTCTGATTCGAGTTTGGAGACATCGTGATGAGATACTGCTGAAATGTTGCGTTATACATTGCGACACTAATTTTGCACTCTATATCAAGGTTGGGTGTTGTATTGCATTTCACCTATCTAGTACACATTGACGGTACACAAAACAGCCAGGCCTACATCTCGAAGGAGTTGAAGACCGAGGCCATTCCATATGTTCAGTGCTTGCCATCAGCCATATCTCAACATGATAATTCATGACCATAAGTGGCACTCAATACTCAAGAATTCTTCTTTACCCATCGTATGGAATTTCTTCCTTTACACTCTTCCTGTTCTGCCGATCTATCGTAAATCGAAAACGTGTGGTCCCTGCTTGTACAACGTCTGTCCCAGGATACACTACCTGCTGCAATATGTTGATGCGCTTAGAGACTGCTGTATCCCAAGGATACATACAAATCCTCTTTTATTCTATACCGATGTTTCTCCCAATGGTAATAGCCAACAATGGTGGCTACACATACTATCGATTTTGTCATCATTTACACGTCAAGAGATTATAATGGTACACGTTTGATATTTGCTATGCTCCAAATAAACTTCGTTGTGATATCTCTATTCCTTCTTGGGTATGCATTTTGTCTGTATTTCATTTTGATGTACCACTGAAAAATAATTGTGATTTAAAAAGTAAAATTTAAATACTTTACTGGAAATGTTTCGCAATAACAAACGTAATTAAAAAAGCATTCAGAAAATGCTGTTTTTACTTTTTAACGCATATAGGTTGGATACAAATAAAATATTTCATTCATAAAAATTCTTCCGCTTAAGGTAAATTTCAGATAGTAAAAGGTAAGTTTCAGATAGATAGTAAGATAGTGAGGCAAATTTCAGATATAAAATCAACTCTAAAATTTAAGTATTTTAAACTGAATGCTTCCGAAAATGACACAAGTGAGTAAATGCTCATTAATGACGCAATATAGGGTATAAAAATGGCTATCATGGAGAGTTCAAATTAATCAAGCTCCTTTGAATCAGTTAAGAGCTACAAACCTGAGCCACATATAGTATGTACTGATAGAAACCCACATATCAGGCATTTTTACAGACGTGTCCTAAGGTAATTTTTTGAAACAAATAGTAAGACTATTGGATATGAACATGGTAAATTTCAGCCATGGTCAAGTGACGAGGACTAAACCTGTAGTGTCATCCCACTCTTTTTAATTCCGCCTCACACATGGGTGAGGACTCTTACCTACAACGCATTTAACGAACATATGCCTTCAGTAGTAGTGTGGCTCGAACTCTGAACAATGCGGCTACGAGTTCGAGACTCGACATTTTGTAGGTTAGATCAGCCACAAAAAAACCTTACAATTTTTGCGAAATGCAAAGCAAATTGTTATGTATACAATTATTTTAATTAGCATAAAAATAGTACTGTAGGTTATTCGTAGAAAATTTTTCAAATATCTTAAAATAACTTTAAATATCTGCTTTAGAATGTAAGTTGCATTTAATTTTTATAATCTCCATGAATAGGATAAAAAGGTAATTGAAGATATTTGTATAAATGTTATTTTCATAAAGAAAAAATAAATTTTAAATATTTCTTTTATTCAATGGTTCTAACAATGTCCAATGTTCAAGTATAACATGATTTCAGACGAAAATAATTTAAATAATGTCATCAAACATAAGAGAAAATGTAGAAATTTATTTAAAGCATAATCATAACTATGTCACTTTTAAATATTAGAATGAAAATAAAACCAAATGTGTGAAAAGTCGAATACCAATTTTACGAAAAAAAAAATCTTCTTTTAATAGTTTTATTTTGGCTGTTTTAGAAAATCATTTGTCCAGTTTAGAATAAATTATAAAGTTTAAACCTTAGAATGTGTATGCAACAACAAAACCTAATGATAATTTTACAAAATCCCAGGAAAAACTTTCAAAATGTCGTATAATCAGGTATTTTTAATACCATCTCAAATTCATACAAAAACCATATTGATACATTTTAACATTATATTTATGTTGCTTTATGTTCACATTTGATATTTGTAAAGCATGAAAACTACTAATTCTTCAAAAATTGATACAGAATTGAGAAAATTGATGCAATACTACAAATTATCTCGTTAAAAAAACTGAAAAATGCTATTCTGGGCAATTTAAGAGTTTTTTTGCTTACTTTTTATGCAAAATAAATTGCAAAGATGCTAATGTTCAAAAAAATGGGACAAATACATGTTGTAGTACATTATTTTTTGTGATAAAGTGGCACTTTATAGTGAAAATTCAATTTCCTCAAAAATGATGTTTTTAAAACTGTATTCATGTTTTTCTCAGAATATCATGTATGAATGTAAGGATTTCCCCCCTCATGTTACTTATATGCAACTATATATATTCATATGAGTTTTTGGGGATTTTCCCAAATTATTTGACTGGAGTCCATATATCGTGACAAAAAATGTCAATTTTTTTTAAAAATTCATAGTGATATTTTTATGTTATATGTTTTTGAGAAAACTAAACAATATATTTTAAATATTTCACTTAATTGCAAATATTAATGTTATTTATCGTTCAGACAAGTTTTTGAGCTTTAAAAATTCAAAAGTTTTTCAATAATAGGTAACTAACAACAACTCAGGTGTGTAATGCTTTTTGTCGTTGCGAGAAGTTTCTTACATGCATAAAAATACACCAATTTCATATTTAAAAACATAAAAACAGTTTTATTTTTAACTTTTTTAGAAATGATTTGTACAGTTTAGAGAAAATTTTGAATTTTGAATTTTTTAGAAATTGTGTTTGCATGGAAACGTACAAATCCATAGTTAAATTTTTCTAACGTCGTAAAATCACATATTCCCAAATCATGATTTTTACATATTGATACATTATTACATTAAATTTTTGATGTTATAAGGACAAATTTGATATTTATAATGCATTGAAGTTAAAAATTCTTTACATATTGTTACATAATTTGTGAAAATTGATGCAAAATGCTAAAAAAAATTCTTGTTAAACAAAAACTGAAAATTACTGTATATGTATTTTTAGAACATTTTAAGGCTTTTTTGTTTCATATTTTATGGTTTAAAAATTAAGAAGATACTAATGTTTAATAAAATAGGGTAAATACATGTTGTAATTCATTATTTTTGTAATTAAGTGCCTTTTTACACTTAAAATGCAATTATCTTAAAATGATTATTTTCAAAGTGCGTGTATCTTTTCAATAGAAAATAATGAAGGAAACTACTTGCATTTTTTTACTGCACATAAATAATATGTAACTATATATAATGGAGATACTTTCTTGGAAATTTTCCTAAAAAGTTTGCTCAGAAGCAGTTTTCGTAAAAAAATGACAATTTTCACAAATTTCAAAGCGATACTTTTACTATGAATTTTTTTGAAAAAAAGTAAACAATATATTTGAAACATGTTACCACTATTTAAATAAAAAAGCTTACTTATTATACAGACAAAGTTTGAAGTTTTTCTATTTGACGATTTCTGTGAAACAGTATCCTAAAATGGCTCAATTTGACATTGCCTGTATAGGGCCTACCGACACGGTTTAAATTATTACTGATTCACAATAATCACTTAAAATATTACCGATATGCGCAACTTAATCTATTCCTGGCTGGAATAATGGAACACTACAAAATATATTCGGTAGTTTTTCTCCAATTTAAACTGATAATATTTTTTTCACATTTATCGAAAGATACTATGCGTACATAAGCACAAAATAATTTCATTGACATGAAATAAGTATAATTCTTTAGCATTAAATTTTTAATAAACCCAATTCCTATTCACTGACCTGAATTTATTATTGTGTATTACAAAAATAAATAAATACAATATCATAAAAAAACATACAATTTTTCCATGTTAATTTTCATTTGCAGAAACGGGCTCACACAACTAGTAATTTTTACCAATATAATTTGCTTGTTGCATCACAAAATACTCTTTAACATTAATATTTCAATTAAACACAATCCTTATTCTCTGACGTGAATTTATTATTGTACATTAAAAAATGTTAATAAAATATCGCTCAAAAACGTACAATCTTTCTATATTAATTTTCGATTATACAAACTGTTTCAAATAACTTGTATATTTTATCGATTTACATTGCTTAACACATCAAAATACGAATGTTATTTACCAATTATGCGTATTAAACAACTTGGAATATACAGCTTAATGAATTTTCCAAAACACTCATAAAATACAATAAGTAATTCGGGTAGTTACTTATCAACAATAATCTTATATAATATTGTATAAAAAATGTTAGATACACATATAAATCACGAACTGATGTTCGAACAATATCTGTCCGAGTGTAACACAAATATCCTGAATGCAGGAATAACTGACTTTAGAACTGATGTTCTAACCCTTACTAGCAAAAATAATAAATTATACACTGATGTAAAATAATTTTAATTTGAACTGGCGTTCTAAAACTCTTTCTATTGATATGGAACAAGAAATAATAAAAAAATATACTGATATATAATGACTGAAATTTGAACTGGCGTTCAAGATTTTATAATTGCATGGATATGCAATAAAATAATATACTGAGAGAATGATATTGAAGCTTCTTAATTTTTAGAACAGATGTTCTAAAACTTACTTTCCATTGATATGGAACAAGAATAATAAAATATATACTGGTGTATATAATAATTCAAAATTGAACTGGCGTTCAAAAATTTACAACTGCATGGATATGCAGAGCAAAAAAAAACATACACTGACGTATACAAAAATAAAATCAAAATTCTCTTTTAATAAAATGGATGTTAAACAGCATAAATTTAAAAAATTCTCTCGTCTTACAAAACAGGTATTTGCAAGCAAAAACTCTTACCTGATTCATTTCTTGGCGGGAATCCAAAAACTCGAAATTTCAGATTCTAAATTGTTCAGTGGGGCTTGCGTCACTAAGGCTACATCACTATCGGCTGCGCCACTAAAGTTTGATTCCAATCAATGGGCACGGAAACAAAATTAAGAACATGACGCCTAAATTTTAAATATTAAGGTTTATTTTGAAGAAAAAAAAACATTTAAAGAAAAATAGCTAGTATACAGTTAGCAACTCTCGGACATGACTTCACTCCTTCGCACCCAAAGACAGAATGAATTATTTTCTAACCCCCAAGGGGAAAAGGGTATTTCCGGCCCCTGTCCAGCTTGACCAGATGGTGAAACTTCTCATTCCACATTCCAGGGGGGACTAACCATCCCCTGTAGCAGGTATTAATGGCCCTTTCCATTCCTACTGTCTCGTCGTGTTGCTGCTTACATTCAGGCTAGAGGTGGATCGACACCTTATTGATCTCATTGCTTTGTAACTATGTAACTGAAATAAATCATTCAGTGTTTCTGAAATTGTAATCATTTTCTACTATGTACATAGTCTTTCTTTCCTCCAATTTTTGTTGGTATCGGACAAATCGTTCTTGGTGCGTAGTTTATTTGTTATAGAGTGCATTTATTATAAGAAATGTTCAAACGAACTTAATTTGAAATAACCAGATCAGGCTTAAAATTATCAGAAAAAATATTCAGATACATTTTAATCCCCTTCCTCATACTACCCTTCCCTATCAATAAATAGATGTATAGAAGTTTTTCCCCGTTTGAAGAAGTTCTGCGGCTCATTAGGTGTCACCATCCGCAGTAAGTCTCCCGTTTTTACCTTCATCCCTCCTATAGACCGAAATACACTCCCATCAATGTATATTTATCTTTAAACAACAGTAAAAATTGATATGGGTCTAAATATAGTGAGCTCGGTGGATGCTTTAGCACAATTAGTTGCTTGTCTTCCAATAATGTTTTTACAGAGAGGACAATGTGCACCGATGCTTTGCCATTGTGCAAAATCTACGTATTATTGCTCTACATATATTGCCTCTTTTTTTCCTCAATCTCTCTATAAACTTTCTCAGGACCTGAATTTAATACCATTGTTATTTTGTTTGACCTCGAGGTACCCATTCAATCATGATGATGACATTTAAGTCGAATAATAACGAATATCATTGCCAGTTCTTCATGTGACATATTGAAAATTCAACATCTTCCAGAACCTCCCGATCTTCCGAAAATAATTTGTGTTACTAAAACATTTGACTATGGAGCGTGCAGTCATCTTTAAACACCCCTTTCATCCATTTAAATATTCATTCTGATTTAAAAAAATAGTCACATGGAATTTAATTTCCTGCGCAGCTCGATTTTTACCTTTATCAGGATCGCAGTACTTCCAACACAACTTCTTTCCCAAACAGGCATACAAATCAAACTTGACTAGATACAGGGATGGAGTAACGTTCAACCAGCACCAGAAAGATCAAGGTTACCTATGTTCCATTCCCAATGTTCACACCAAGACTGAAAGCTAAGCCATGCGCAGTCTAAGTGTTTAATTACCACACCTTATATCTGAATAGCTCAATATTGGCATGTTCAATGAGAGTTTTGAAAACGTTAGTCTTGATAATTATGCTAAGACAAAATTAAATTTAAATTCTTAGAAATAATCTAATCTTAATTCTAAACGTCATATTTTTACCTTATATATAACTTCTATTTAAACAATATATTTTTGCATATATAACCGTAAAATCCGGCGTATAATGCTCACTCATACTTTTAAGATGCATTTTTCTTAATTTTTAGACATATTCGCGTATAACTGGCACCCCTTTTTTTACAAAGGAACAAGAAATGTGATTGTGTATAATGCTAGTAGGCTTTTAAGGCACTACGTTCGAAACCGTTATTTTGCAAAAGTGTATAAATGGGTAACTTTTATGATATTTAATATCACTTAGATTGTAATACGTGCATAAATTTGTTTTAAGAATATTCTTCCCAAACAAAATTATTTAAATGCAATATTTTGGTAAAAAATGAACATAGAATTACCTATTTTCAAAACATTCTGCTTTTATGAAAAATGATTTTTTAATAGTACTTTTCTACTTATTTATATCTCTGACTACTGTTCAGAACCAAGACGGCAGTTTTTGAAATATATAACTTTGAAGTAGTTATATTCCCACATATTTTGATACAACAAAATGGAGAAATTTTAAGAAAAAAACAGCGATAATTATTTCAAATAATATGATTTTTTTTAAAAAAAAATCCTAGTTCAGGCCCTCACAGGAGAAATATTTTTTTATATTAGCAAAATATTATTTTTAGAAGCATTTTTCATTAAAGAATGTTTTGAAAATAGGTATTTCTCAGTTCATTTTGCGCCAAAATATTGCATTTATGAATACTTTTTTAATTAATAGTCTTAAAACAATTTTATACATTCATTCTAATCCAAGCGAGTCTAAATATCATGAAAAATATCTATGTATACGCTTTTTTTAAATCATGGTTCCAAACCTAGTCAGATTCCTTAATTCATTTATTCAAAATATTATTCCAGGATTTTGAAAAAAATTACATACATTAAGAATCAAACTTTTTAATTTTATAAGATATGTCATTTCTTTCTAAGAAACATTTTCTGATCTATGTAGGAGTCTAATTTTTCTTTTGCTCATCTATTTTTTTTTACTTATAAGCTATCATTTTTTTTATATATAATTGGCGTATAACACGCACTCCTAAATTTCGTTATCATTTTTGTGATGAAAGTGCACGTTATACGCCGTACCTTACGGTATTCATTTATTATATTTCATCTCTACAGAACTCATAAACTGAAAAAATAACTACTTTTAATTGGATTACGTTGAAAAACATTTCTCTGAAATGAGGGGTGAGGAGCAGCTTCTTTACCACAAATGTACGCAATTGCAATTTTGAAGCTTAGAAAATAGTGTGAAGAACAAGAAAAGAGGGCATTTAGAACTAAAATATGCCGCCTTGCTAAATAAACTTTGCTCAAAAATCACTTTAAATATTTGCTTTTATTGAAAACAGAATATGCCATTTTAAGCTATTCTCAAAAACATAATTTAAAAATCCCTGCATCTTCAGCTAAAGTTTCTCATATCTATGGAAAACTACAGAAGTCTCGTGAAATAAAATGTCACACAATTCCCAAAATGAATATCAAAAAAGACTACTTTGTTCATTCAAACTTTTATTTCCATTAGTGTCGTAACGTTTTCAAATGTAAATGCAACCTGGATCCGTAACAAGATTAGAATTCCGAATCGTATGCTAATGATGTTGCTTCATTTTCTGGCGAAATACAGATACTCTAGACAGTGAAACGTTTTTGATTCTCGAAGTAAGACATAAAATGCATTGCAATCTTAAGATTGACATTATGAGTTTAGAGCTATCTCATAGAATATAACAACGGGACTGGCGACACCGATTTCTGAATAAATACTCAAGAGGAAAAGTTTGGGTAAATGCCAGTTTTTAACACGAAGAGTTAATTAGAATTAAAACATGAACTAAATGTTTCATTAAATAAAGAAATATTTATATAAATCTACATAAATTTGTTTTCCGAAGAATGAATTCGTAAATCAATTGCAAAATTTGAAGATTACAATTAAAAATATATAGTTAAATTCGACTTATAATGGGCAACTATACTTACAAGATACAGTTTTTAATTTTTTGACATTTTTTGGTTTTTATTTCGTTAATTGTTTCGCCGTATGACGCAGACCACCCCTTTTCTTTTAAACTAAAATATGTATGTGAAATGCTCTTATGTTTTTAAACTATTTACTCGAGGTACTATCCCAGGATTTTGAAATATGTAATATATATTATAAATGTGAAAGTTTGTGAGGATGTTTGTGGGTCTTTCACGCAAAAACAGCTGAATGGATTTTAATGAAACTTTACAGTAATATAGCTTATACATCAGAATAACACACAGGCTATAATTTATAGTATAGGCTGCAATTTATAAAATATTTGTAAAAAAGTGTCCAAAGTATAACGATATTTGTCAAGTAAGTAGGAAAAATTTCTGGCATCTGCAAGCAAATCTGGCTTGTGCTGCAAAAAAGCCCACCACAGCATATATCTATCTTTTGTTTATGAAAACTCTTTTTCTTTTGGCTACGCAAAGGGCTCGCTTCTAATTAATTCCAGTGATCAGAATAATGCCTATTTTTTATTTCAGAATAAAACTAAGTTTTGAAGGGAGAGGTTGTTATAAATCTCTCTTTATTTTAATGTTTTTTATGGTTTTATTGTGCACATTTGGTAGTAAGAAGTTGATCTATTTTCAAAATAACTACTCTTTTATCGCTTCTGGTACTTAAAGTAAATAAACTTTCTCTTTCACACTACATCATTTGGACAAACTTTCATAATTTTTGTGGTTAGTAGTTAATTATAACGCTGTGAGTTTAATTGAATATGCAGATTTTTCATTTTTAAGTATAAAACTAATTATAACTACGGCACTGTATTTTTTGCAGTGAGTGAGTGAGTAAATATTAACGTCGCACTGTTCAGCTACACGAGGGCTTTTGGAGACGGACCACGAAATTTTGAACAATGGTCAAGTGACGGGAACGACACTTGAGCTGGTACCCCTTTCTCCTAACTACCACACCACATCAAATTAGCAGTAATATAATAGCAATACTTAGCTGTAATATTCTATGAAATCTACTCTTACAAGATATATGGTAGCACGGGTTCTATGATGAGTATTTTAGTGGGGAAGGCGAACAGTTTTGTAGCAGATATTGCGTTTTCAGCGGATTGCAAAGATTATTATTTTTGTCGCACAAAAATAGTTAATGTCAAAATTTAAGTGTCCTATGGTTTTGTCTGTTAATGAAGACCTTGGAAAATGATTTGACTACATAATTTAAGTGAACGGTGTATATAATTAATTTTACAGTGGAATATCTTTAATTAATTTATTAGCTCTAACGGATTAAATTTTCCAAAGTGGAGTATTTTGTTTATGTATATCCCTTAATTTGTAAATCTAGTGATCCAAAAAATATATTGTATAAAAAAACTGCAGTAAATCATAATGCATTTGGATAAAGTATTAAAGTGCATTTCTCCCCTGCACGGCGGGTCTTACAAAGCTCTATTAAAGATCGAGCTACGAAAGTAGGTAGGTATTTTCCAACTTGACGCTATCGTTAACATTTTGTTATGTGTTTCATTGAATCGCAATTATAATTTAAGAAACGGCGTGGCTTGCAAATATTACAATTTTAAAATAAAATAAATACAACAGAAAGTAATCTTAATGTAATATACACTTTCAGATAAAAATTATTTACACTACTTTAAGCGTTCATTACGCAAAACTTTTAACAATGTGTTACTTTTGCTGAGCAGATGTAAGATTAGGTAGGTATTTTGAAAATACGACCCTCAAGATTGTTACGAGGAATTATAAATAAAAAAATCATTTTTATCAGCTATTAGATCTACATACTTAAAATTTAACAAATGTGTTTCTTTTCTTTCTTTTTTTTTTGTTTAGCTCAGATATGCAAAAAGCTGTTTTTTTTGTTTAATTTGCAATTCACATAAAATTAACTCATTAAAAACTTTTTTTTCCTTCAATCTGTGTTGTTTAATTTTTCAGTTCACCCGTGTGAAGACCGGGTATGCCAGCTAGTATATATATATATATATATATATATATATATATATACACAAATGTTCAACCTAAGTTCATTAGGTATATCACTTTTTGAAATAAATAGTATTTCAATCTTTGTACAGGGTGGTTGAAATAAGCTAATGTTAAAAACCATTTACTCTTACAGTAATCCTTTACTTCGATTACCGTAAAATCCAGCGTATAACGCGAACTTTTAACAAAAAAAAAATATTACGGATATAAAAATGAGAGCATTAAAAAAATGAGTATTAAAAAATTTAGGCTTATATATATATATATATATATATATATATATATATATATATATATATATATATATATATATATATATATATATATATATATATATGGTAATAGTGTTTATTTTAAAGAAATAACAGGTACCTTATGAACTTTCATTGTTGGATAACATGAAAAGGTCAGCATATTCGTCTCCTGTTATATCTTCAAGCACATTATCCAATGCTGTATCATTTTCACGATTACTGTTACTTTCCTCCATAAAGAAATAATCATCTTTTGTTCCATCTAGACTGTTAGATATACTACATTTTTAATTGACTTTTGAATTAAGTCAGGTTTAATTTCATGCAATGCCTTTATTATCCACCCGCAGAATGTTTCAAGATTGGCATGATGCATTTGGCCTCCTTTCGTAAATCATTTTCCTCCTTCTAGCATCCATGTATTCCACTTTCGTCTTAAATTTTGTTTGAAAGTTTTATTGATGCACACATCTAATGGATAAACTAATGCCGTTAATCCGCCAGGAATATTTGCTATATCTGTATTGCAATTAGTTAGCAATTTTTTCGTATTACCTGTTAGATGCGATTTGAACATATTCCAAACTAATAGACTTTGTGGATTCCATAAGGCCCATGGACGCCTTTGCAAAATATTTTTTATCTACAATTTCACACCATTTTCATCCATCCACCCTTTTTCGGTATGTTTTCGAAACCGAATGACAAACTTCTGGAATTTGTTGCCCACCTCTTTAGAAAGCATTTGTGAAACTTTTGTTTTTCTCGCAGAACTAAATTATTGCGTACCATAAATTGGCTACACCAACTGAAAGTTGATTTAAAACTTTCACTTTCATTTGCATTCTTTTTCGACCCTTTTAAGGCGAATAAACGTACTCTGTATCGTTTTACAATTAATCAATTCTGGCGATCTTCTAGGACCCAGTTCGCAACAAATTCTTCTAGATTTGACCATTTCGTTACTCTTTTACGTAAAGCACATAGCTTCTTTGGCAAGTTAATTATTGTCATTTCATTTTTTTCCCACTCCCTCATGGAGCTTTCACCATATATCAAGCATCCTTGCTGCAGCACGATTTCCATTTTCTTTTGCAAATTGATCACTTTGATCTTGACTGTGTTTGCTTCGTTTACCAGGACCCATTTTTACTGCTGGCTGTTTGAAGCGTATTCAATAGTATCCGTGGTATTGAATATACTACAGACAGCGAGCGTAATAAGTATCAGGTTTGTTCTAATTTATTTCAAAATTATTCGTCTGTCTCGTATATCACACGAAGGTGAATAAAGGAATTAGTGATTACAGAAAAGCGTGAGAAAAATGTAACCATGGCACCGATTTGGTATCTCCCTCCACTTTCTTCTTGCGCCTAAGGATTGCATAATTCTAGAAGTAGACTATTTTTTCAAAATAGAGTCAGGAATTATTCATCCAATAAATAATGACTTCAAAACAAAAGAAAATTGTACACGTATATTTTAATTTTTTTCGTAAAAAAGAGGCTGCACGTTATACGGCAAATATACCTAAAAATTAAAATTTAGAGCTTGAAAGTATAGGTGAGCGTTATACGTCAGCTTTTACGGTAATTCTTTTTATATATAAAAGTATATTTCATGGAAATTATGCATCAAATAAGACATCAGATAAATGACCACCATTTTTCTTTTTAACGCGTTTTCCATTACACCACATAATGTTTCTGGTTGAAGGCTTAGTATTTTGTCTCGAATAATCTGCTTCAGTTATCTTACAGTCTGTGGTTTATTAACGCACGCCTTGCCTTTTAAATATCCCCATAAAAAGTCGGGTTTAGTTAAATCCGGCAAACGAGGTGCCCAAGAAAAATCTGAGCCTTTTTGAAATTGGATGTTCAATGTAAATTTCACGCAGCAGGTTCATAGCTTGTTTAGCAGTGTGCGCATTTGCTCCATCTTGTTGAAACCTCAAATTAGGATTCTGCTCCGCTATTGGCCAAAAAAATCTACGCAATGTATGTCCAATTGGCTGTAACGACGGCGAGTTGAGACAGATGGATCATCTGCAACACTCTGACACGGTTCCCACGTTTTCTTCAGTCCCAATATTTCGATTGGCACCTGCTCCAGGATGATCGGCCATTGAACCCAGTTCCTCAAAACGACCGACCAAACTTCTAATCACGAAGGCTGTGGGAGTTGATCTTGAATTAAAATATTGCCGATATTTACGCTGCGTCATAATAATTGATCGTGGACAAGAATAGAAAAACTCGATAATTTTAACGCGTTGTTTTGTACTGTATGGTTCCATAATATATATATATATATATATATATATATATATATATATATATATATATATATATATAAATTTCGAAGAATTTAATTATATAAGCTACAAAAAGAAAAAAAAAAATATTAAAGAAAAGCTATTTGTGTTTAACATTTGTAGGTTTTATTTGGCCCACCCCGTAGAAATCTTATTTTTATTCCCCTCTCATATATATTTTCTTTTCATTTTTGAAGCTATCATTTTTATACTCTGTGTAAAACGCTCACCCGTAAATTTCAATCTTATGTTTTGTGTTAAATTCCATGTTATATGCCGGATTTTACGGTACTTCGGAATCTGATTAAATTTACTTAATTAAATCATTAACTAAAACAAAATTCCCTCAGAATTTATTTATGTATATTAGTGCGTCCTAATTCCATGTTTTAGTAATTACTATATAGGAATAAGAATAGGAATTTATATATTCTCTCTTATATAATATTATATAGTTTTCTCTTTCCATTCTAAATTTAGCTTAAATAATAAATTGTAGAATACTGAAAATGTACTGAATATGTGCTTTTGTAATAAATATAATTTTCGATTAAAAACCTTAAGATGATTGAAATTTTTCCTTTGTATTATTTTTATACAACTATGATAACGAACTCGTTGTAGTATAATATCTTTGAATTTAACATTTTACAAAAATGCCTCAAACGTACTTAATTTAATTACTAAATCTCAACAATGTTTTATAAGCTATTTCAAATTTTAGATTCATAAGAAATGTAAAATGCATATAAATTGCATAATCAGCTGAATAAACAAAACTTCTGAAATTATTTGTGTTTTCATCGTAAGTTATCTGAATTTTTTTTATTAAATGAAAAACGAAAACTGTGAATGTATTATGCATTTCATATTAATATATAAAAATAAGTAAATTGTGTAAAATTTCAGTAAATTGGGAAAAATTAAATTAACAACTTACGAATTTTTTATTCATGTAATCAACTATATTTAAACAAAGATATTAAAACTTCATGTAGTGATTTTTTTTATAAAAAGAAATAAAACAAGTTCAAATGACATTTAATTAAATTTAAAACATTGTATAATTTATGTTTTAGACGGAAAATTAATTTTTCTATGGAAGTTCTTTAAAGTATTTAATCTGCTTTCGTACAATATTGGATAAAGTAAGTAGCATGAAAAATTTCAATAAACCGGGAAATACTTATCATGCATTTATTACACTAAACCAATTTAATACTCCAGACATTAATTAGTAATTTGTTTTTTTTTCCTTAATGAAAAAAAAACGTAATAATAGAAATTCAGATGATTTATCGTAAAAAATTGACACAAAAACAAAAACATTTAGTAATATAAGTAAGTAATGAATTTTAAGCCATTTTAATTTCGTTTTTGAAAATGAAGACATTTTCTTTTGCCTCTTTCACCGTTGGCGTCACTTAAGAGGATTATACTTATTAATTATTTTTCTTATTTAGCTCTTAATTAATGTTCATACATACGTTTAGGTCTATATATGTATGTATATAC